>OW285191.1:3201218-3801218 GCA_935421135.1 Bugulina stolonifera
TAAACTACTAAATACCACTGAATAGTTGATCTGGGAGCACATAGGATAGCAGCAAACCCAGTACCTACTTAGGGTGGCTTGAACCAATAAGAAGTTATCATCTCTCTACTCTTACAAGTTAGCAGTGGCTGGCCTGTGGCGGACAGCCATTACAATAATGTTTTATTATTTCACTTTATGATAATTACATCACCCAATGATGCAATGTTTCCCAACTACAGGTTATATATAGGGTGCCCAACACTACAACATTAACTAATGCAACAGTATCACTAAAATGCACAATAATTAACATTGCCAAACAGAGTGAATTTTGCTCTTGAACGTAGGCACAATCTCATTCGCTAGCTGTTCATTGTTAGTAGGAAATAGCAGTTCATGTAGTTAGACCTTGGTGTATTAGTAGTTGTCCTCTCTTCACACACTGACCATCAGCAGTACAGAAAACACCCGGCCTTGCATGTGCATTGTCTACTGGGCACTCATTAGCTATTTATTGTAATTATAAATTAGCCTTTCTCAGCCAGTTATGTTCAACTTCTACCAGCAAAACACAAATGGTGAGAGAGAGGACAACTTCTATTTACAACAATTCTCTGATGAATGAACAAAATCTAGGAGTATCAACTTGATATACATGTTGCAGTTCTAACTAAATTTGTAATCTAAATAATAATTATTCTTCAGGAGCAAGGGCCTTCATTCAATAATGATCATAGAGAGAAGTTATCCTCTCACTTTCCATCTGTCTCCTACTGGTAGAAATGAAACAAAATAGATTGAGAGAGGACAACTTCCAACTGCAATCAATAGTTTTGTGCCTATGAATTGTATTTCTCCAAAATACATTCAATATTAATAAAGAATCTTCCTGAGAAAGGGTTAAGTTATGATTTCATATTTTTATGTGTAGCCTATTCACAATTCACTGTATTATAAATTATATTCTATAAGTCTGTGTGCATCTAGTATGTACATGTAGGATGAAGCTCCCTGTCTGTATTCTTCAACCAAAACAAGAGCAGCAACATCACAGCAAAACAGGTTAAAATGACAGCTCAAGAACTCTCTGTTTAGGTTTTGGGGCACCACTGTTCATGCTGGGTTTAATGGGCAGTGACTGAAGAGCAGTAGTGAAAATGTGGTGAAATCATACACCACCATTAATAGATGAGAAACAGCTAAGCATGTGATACATGTACATTGTACATCTACCATGTACGTAAATGTACATGTACAATGTATATGAAATGACACAGACTTATTCTGTCCCATCCTTACATTGCACTTGCATGTATTGAGAATATTAGGATTATGTGATGTGCATGTAGACAGGTGTACAATTATACATGTCATATGGAAGTTAATAATATTAAATATTTTAGCTACTCAAATTGAAGTGTATTGCAATACCTGCTTGAAAGGGCTGCAGTTGCAGTAACACATTTACCTACGTGGTACTATTAGTTAGAGTAGGCTAAGGCATGAAAGTACATGTCATTCCTTTCTCTTGCACTACCTGTTGCCTTGCTTGCAAATAATTGAGAACGAGGAAGTACTAACAGCAGTTGGTCTATCAATATTATTACATGTAGTTCAACAAAGGTGGCCAGGGCTGATCCCTGCTCCTCTTTGATATACAGTATATCTACAATTTATTAGCCACAGGGGCCCTTGTGACATGTGTTCTGCACTTTTTCTCTCTGCCTTAGAGATCTTTGTTGTTGTTGAGACAATGAGTTGAAGAATTACATACCTACATGTTGGATTATAATACTCTTATACATTAAATAACAACACCAGACCTCTCAAAATGTTTTACATAATATACAATGTACTGTACATGTACATGTACATGTATAACATGTACATGTACATCACATATTGTTCATAATAAGAGTCATGTACTAGCAGTGTACATGCATAATATAAAACATACTGTGTACAATTATCTAACAATCTAACAGACTATCCAAACTTATGTTCCCTGCAGAACCGAAGCAATTAGGGTAGTTAGAATAGACAGACAGAGCCAAATCTATCACACAGATCATAACCATGTAAATGTGAGAGACATACGTACATTGTATATCGGACATAATAATTATTCTAGTGAGACCAGCAGCAGTAGGTCATACATAAACAAAAGATTGAAGGTTCTCTCAGTGTTTATTTTAGCATATTGTATAGCTTCAGGTTGTGTACTACCCATGAACGCAATTTTTAGTACATTCTTCCAGCAGACAACGACTAAAGTGAGCCTAATCTACCAAGAATACCTACATGTACATGTTGATCAATCCATTAAAACAACAGAAAAATAAAATTATAGATGTCACATACATGTAAAGAGAAGACAACTTCAGTTCAGAATATACAAATGTACATGTGCATGTATCTTGCTAGCAGCTCTAAGAGGAACACCATGGATGCATGAACGCAATACCATACATGTACATGTATATTATGTAAGTTACAAAAATGTGGTAGGAGATGCACTGTTTTTGTAGCAACTGTGTTTACTCAGCTGTAAAAAGAGAGGGCAACCATTAGTGTAGATGGGACATACTGAAAGCCAGCATCTAATATTATACTTGCTTTCTGTAGGAGGCTTTCAATTATTTCATGTATATATTTAGTAGTTGTCCTCCCTCCTCCACAGCTGAACAATTGCAGTATACATACACGTAGCTGCTGACACGTGCATTGTAAATGATATTCGTACTAATAGTAGTTGGAGCACTTTTGTACTTGGTCAAATATGCATGTTAAATCCACATAATTTAACACTTGGATGTTTTATTCCCTGGATAACATTTGAGAGAGGGGAGACAACCCAGAAACATTGTGAAAAATAGCACATGCATTAGCCCAGAAGCCTATAGCATTGACACTTGTATCATAGTACTGCTGTGTCATGATATTTAACAACATTATCAACTATGGCTTGGCTTCTGGAGTCTTGTTATGCTCCTACTGTAGAATGAACTTGGTAGAAATACTTTACTTACATGTACATTCAGAAAGACTGATTCTAGAAGCAATTCAAATTTAAATTGGTTATGAACTCATGATCATGACTTGTGACGAAGTCACTAGTGGTTTGGGCTAGGATTGGCATTGTTTGTACACCATAGTAGCGTGAAAAAATAAACTCTGCTATCCTTAATGCTCTTTCACAGAAGGCAACTGTTTTGTACATATTTTCGACACCTGCCTAGTAGTTCCAGCTGTAGTATAAGTCTAACATACATGTACATGTAAATAAACAGAGAAACATAATTTGTATTGAATACTTGTTTTATTACAACCTGTTTATTACAATAATTACATAGATATAATTGAATTATTATACTTCTTTCCTTTTCCCTTCCTCTGTAATCTCTTCTTATTCTGCAAATGAAAATCAGAATTTTATTACTGCAATTTGCAGAAGAAAATCACAACTTTGTAGAGGCTATGTTGATGAATGTTGGTGCAACTTTGGCAGAATGACTACTGCTTACCAGCAGAACCCCTTTACTGACACTAAATAATACTAACTAATTACATGACTAATTCTACCAGCTTCTTATTGATTGCAATTACATGGGTTGAGGATCAAACAGGTGACTGGGCCCCCAAGCTAGAGGCCAGGTACATAGCGGCCACGTACATTGCCAGGTACTAGCGATATTACATGTACATATAATATGGCTGTGTGTTCACATGCATTTCAGTTTGTAAAACTGCATGAAATGTGGTTGAATACGACATTAATGCAGCACAGTCGCTGAAATTTTCAGATTGCTGGCCAAGACTATGAATAACAATAAAACACAATAAATGATTGCTAAGCCAGGGACTTGCACATGCATGTACCAAACATACATGTACATTTATTAAAATTTGAATTGAATACCACTGATTTAGGACCTACATTGTACAAATATATCATTTATTTTAATTGTGACATACAGTACCTGTAGTTGAATCCATTAGTAGGAAAGGGAGCATAGGAGTGAAGTATCTTTCTTCTTCGTAAGCCCATCATTACTGAAACATAAAACAACAAAAGGTTGATCATCATTACTTATGCAGACAGTTCACCTGGCCACTAGGATTAAATGTAGAAACAGTAGAAATAAAATTATACAATAGGGCTAGTGCTACCCTCTATCATTACATTAATTAACCCATGCCAATATCTTATAATAAAACTAGGGGTTCTATCAAAATATCTAGTTTTAAACTCTGCGGCATCATGGAGCATGGTATCTCATAATTTTGTAGAAAGATACAATATTAATGACTGAACTGACATAAATACTCGATCAGAAATATGTTACACGGGACTGCTTGATTGTTAGAGACTATTTGTACGTGTCAACAGAGATCTATATTATTGTGAATACATGAGAAAGGCAATCATCTAAGTATGTGTATAAGCTAAGTTGCAACTGTGAGAGGTTGTTGTGCAAACAAGGTGTAGTTGACCTGCAATCTAAACTAATTTTGTGCACCCATAACTATGACAAGAATGGTAAAACAACCGGCTACCATTTTTCTATTAAGTTCATTAGCCAAATTTTCACTTACTAACAAACAACCCTGCGAAGAGCATGATAGACATAGTTAGCTTTTCTCTAAAGTCATTAGAAGATCTCCTATGTATCTAAATAGAATCAGAGTAGTCTCTCCCCCACATGCTTGTGTTACCTAGAAATACATATTATACAAAGACATGTTTACTATGATAGCAGGTTTGACTATTTGATACAATGTACAGCGTGAAAAAGTTGAGAAAATCGGATACAATTTATGCGAATTGACATTATTAGTAAGGGTGGGTAACTCTCACTGCAAACATTATCATGGAAATTTTAACCATTTTTGACTACTTTTCGTGCAGTTTAGCATCAGATAGTTACTCCACTAACAGTTTAGATATGATTATAAAGCTATGACAGCCATGGTGCTAAATAGTGGGTTTGCAAAGAAGGTCAACTTTAACAATCAACTTAATAATCCTAATTTAATTGAGACTGTACACCCCATGACATTGAAAAATCCACTGAAATCAATTAAAGTTAATTCGGAACTGGGAAAGAGGTCTATTTATTTTACTGCCGCTAATCTATTTGGTGAGCATGCGTGGGACCTACGAGGCCTCCGCGGTGGGGTCTATGCGGGACACCTGGCTGCTCATCTCTGGGAGCTTGATGCATAGTGGGTGGGCGCAGCGTGTGTCCCTGGTTGCATGTGTCAGCCTTCTGTGGCTGGCGAACCTCTGGAATGGGGCTGTCACAACTCTAGTTTCGAACTATCTGATTAGCCCCATGTTCTATTACCTTATTTTAATATCACTACTATTTGAATAATGATGACATAAACTAATATAAATAAATGAAAAAAAACATGACTCTGTCAGAAGTGCCATGATGTTCAATCACAACCCAAAGTAGTTTGACAGCATGCATGTTCTTTACAAATATATACTACTAGGTGTAAATTTATACACTTTGTAATACATGTTGGTTAGGGCATTGCATGGCTGAAATGCAGGTCAAGTAGGCCTATCCTGTCTGTTTACCTTAAACAATTTTAGTCATATGTGACACATTTAGCCTACTATTATAGGTTTAATCTAGTTTTGACCAACCAGGCAGGCATCCTAAGTACAATAATACACTAGGGAATTTTTGCTTACAGCTTCATAGGATTTGCTCCCACATAAGTCTGACTCTTCCTTTGATGTTGGAACCACACTTTCTGGTAGCTGCCAAGTGTCTGCATCTTTCTGTCTTTTCCTTGCATCAAATAAAAATCCTGAAAATGATATGGAATATAATAATATAACTACTAGTTAATGCAATAATGGTTTGAGCAGATGAAGTTTTGATCAATCATTTACATAAATATAAATAATGTTATTTAGGCCTATATCTACATGACTGTATAATAAGCACCGGTCTGAATTGATTGTAAGAAATTTACTGGGCTGCATTTGGTCTTCTAGTTGGTTGTAGTAAAGCACTGCAGCCTACATGGTTTTGACAGTTGGTTCAGTTTTGGAGTTCAAATAACCTAGGAAAGTTTAAGTTTTTTCTTCATCCCTTGACCTTTTCACCTTATCCTTAGCTAACCTACAGCAACAAGTAACCGGGTACAAAGAAACCCTTGTCTTCACTCACCAAAGTTTATGAAGATAAGGGTTGCAGTCTTCTACAAGTCGGCTAGCTACCGTAAATCCGTTTATCCTGCTAGCCAATAGGTGCACAGCTCCTTGGCACAGTCTCCTATGGGATGCGTAGGATAGTTGTAGTTCACTACATAACAAAGCTAAATTTAAACTTCTTATTTCAGTCTCTATCCAACAGAGCTGGATCTAAGTCAACAGGTCGACTCATTGTAAACTTTTGGAGGCAAGCCAAGTTGAAGTCAAGTCAGAGCTGCTTCAAGTCAGTGTACAATGCAAGTCTCAAGTCAAGTGGGAGACAACTTCAAAAAACATTGACAGGTTTTTTTACAAAACATCACCTTTTTAATAGACATTGCAATCTATTGCATACCAGAGCTGGGTCCAAGTCATAGATTGACTTGCTAAGTCAAGTCATACGTCGACTTGACTTGGACTTGTCAACACGCTGACTTGATTTGAATTTGACTTGCATATCAATGTGACTTGACTTGGACGCAGCAATGACTTGTGATTTTGACTTGGGTTCTGTCAAGTCAATGTGGAGAATAAAGTAGTGCAAGTAGTATGGTGTAAGTAGTGAATACAATGCACAATGCAATAATTAGTCAATTAAACTACAATACGTAGACTGGAATTGGAGGACTGGCCAGTGGACACTCTGTACTGTCCCATGTTCTGTTTATATGCTATGTAACACAGTATCGCCGTCACCAATACTGTATATAATACCACATGACCAGTCTCAACTGTAGTGCCAATATTGCTACATACATAGACTAGTTGCCATAAAATAATGTCTAGCATACATGCCCATCCAACTACATTTTGGCATGGTTTTTCATGCATTGGAACGTCTACTAAAAGAAAAAAGTGATGTTTGGAAAGATGTACAATAATCTTGAAGTTGTCTCCCACTTGACTTGCATTTCAACTTGCAAGTAGACAAGCGGCCTTGAACTTGACTTGTGACTTGCATGACAGCTGACTTGACTTAAGGTAGCACTGACTCGACATGGACTTGACTTGCCTCCAAAGTTTTAAAAAACGGCTTGACTTGTTGACTTGCAAGTCGACTGGGACACAACTCTGTTTCAAACCATGCAAAAGTTTAGCCGGGTATGCATGCCATTCAACTATGATAAAGAACCAATCTATAGATGATGTAATGAATGATATTGGCACTGATATCTAGACTGGTCATGTGGTATTGTACATTAGTAATGGTGATACAGTGTGTCAACTAGCTACCCTGTAATTCCAAACTAGTTCATATTGTAGTGCATAGTCTCAAACCCCTAACCCTGATATACTCTGAGGAAAGTGATATGTGGGTAGACAATTAAGACTTGTTTTTTTATGTTGGCTAAACAGTGTACACAATTTTATCCGTCACATTGACTTGGTATACCCCAATTCAAAGTCCTAAGTCACAAGTAATTCAGATTTTCAAATTAAGTCAAGTGAAGTCACATTGATGTGCAAGTCAAAGTCAAGTCACCAAGTTGGCAAGTCCAAATCAAGTCGACTAGTGAATTAAATTCTTGTCAAGTCAAACCTATGACTTGGACCCAGCTCTGCTGCCTTACATGATAAAACTTAGGCCTACTACAACTTGGAAACTTTCAAAAAATTGATTTGCACGATTGGGAGGGATTTTGTGACTGTTTGAAAAGGACAGTTCAACACCAGGCAGTTTGAAACCTCTAAACCCTAGACTTCAAATAATTTCTATTTTCAAAATTATCCTTTATTTATTTGAAATTAATTGTATGTAAGTTGTGCTCCTCTAAAAATAACCAAGACAGTTTCGAACAGTCCGGTAGTGAAATGTCCTGTTTTATCTGTCTTTTTGAAATGCCCCTTTACCACTGTAAGGATAGGGCTTACACAGTAAAAGGCCTTATTAAATACTCAATTAATATTACCTTTAAAGTTAGTTTTCAGCATTTATGTTATTAACAGGGTAAACAATTTAATAAAAAATTAAAATTTAATCACATTTTATTATTTACTATAATTTGTTTTTATATAACTATGCTGTAATTAGGCCTATTACCAATAATAATTTAATTTAATTATTTGTTCATACGAGTATTACATTATTAAATTTTATAATACTAATAGTACGCATAGGGACCTATACCATATGCTAGTATAAGAATTTAAATTAGTAATATAATGTCCGCATTCATATGGAGATTATTGTGTCTGCTTACTTCTTTTCAGTTTTTAGCCATTTACGATGTTGGCAAATGAAAACAATAATAAATTCTAATTCAAAAATAAAATTGGTAGACATTTAGGCCTAAAATATGATTGTTATAATTATACTTATTTTACACTATTTTATATTAATTTAAACAATATCAATATGAATAATTGTTAAAATCATTTAAACTATTGACTATTTATTTAATTATATTATAATGATTATTATTATTATTATATTATTATAAATTTAATTTATATTGAAATTCACGCATTGGATTGATTATCTTAAGGTTATGTAATAATATTGCATAAATTATTCATATGTCATACCACATCATATGGCTTCTATAGCATAATTATATATGATAATGACTATGGGAAATTAAAATCACATGTAGTTTAGTAAAAGTATAGTAATAGTGTAAGTATCGAGTAGGTCTAAAATAAAAATAAAAATACTCAACAGAATAGAATATCAAGATTACTGAATATTAAATTATATATAATTATCGTTATAAATGATTGCAATTTGCACTAAAGAAATACTACACAGTGATAGTCAGAGTTTGAGAAGTAAGTGATTTGTGAAGCTAATGCTGAACTTCTCCCTTTTCAGCCAACAGCTGGTTCCATTCTAAAGTTCAAGCAGTAGGACAAAGAAACAAACTGAAACTGAAGCAGTCTGCATAATATGCAAGATGGAGGCTGGAAAACTCATTTCAAGAGAAGACAATTACTTTATCAATAATAAATAGCCTTTAGGTCCTTTCCACTTATTTATAATGGGCCTCATGGTTGATGCCCTAGTCAAAAGAGCATTGCTTCTAAGAAACCTGAGCTAAAGCATGCTTGCTGTTGGGGGTAACATTGACAAAATTAGAAGTTACTGCATAGACTATGGTCAACATACCAAAGGTACTGCAAATGTGAATAAGAAGTAGAAGAACATCAAAACTACTTGTACAAGAAAAATATGAATTAAATTTAGCCATATTATCATTTGAGACCAAATAATCAGTTGTCCACCCCCACTCAAAGCTGATCCAACTGGCCTGCAATCAATAGACCGTTCATTCATGACGCAATGTACTTGTAGCTATATAATAATATAACAGCCACAGTTGTCATTTTACAAAAATGTATTGACACTGTGGTTGTTCTAGGGTACCCCCCTAGAACAACCATATTTTGCATCGCCTTTCAATCCTTCGATAACCTATATGGTAATTTTCCTGAGGGATGTACTGAGTATTAGCACCAGCCATGATGTCATCGCTTCTTTCCTGTGATTCTTGTGAAGATTCTACTTTTTCTACAATATGATAGAAATATCTAGCTTGCACATAGAAATGGTTTGAAGCCAATTTGAGATGAAGTTTCCTAACTAAATTTTATTAATTGATCATACTGTTTATAAATACCATCAGAGTTTCTAACTAAATGGCCCTTCAACCAGTTTCACTGTTTTTATGGTGACTATTTGTGATTAGTTTCATCAACTAACAGATTACAAAAATGAAAAATAGTAAACTATCCTTACCTGAAGTGTTCAGAGAACAGCCAAATTAATGACTATTTTCATCAACATTTGCACCAAAGGAATTTGCTGAAGCATAATTGAGATTCTTCAAAAAGTTTAATTGTTCTTAAAAATGTTGTGAAATAGACGATTCTTCAACTTTAATTGAATTTGTGCATAACAGGCGTATTCGGACATTGCACGTGCGAACTTTAGTTACAGTGCGCATTAGTCACAGAGATGTGACTTTATTGCAGTCTAATCATCCACTGATTTAATACAGAAAATGGTCACACTTTTATATTATATGTACATGTAAATACAGTGTTTCCGGCAATAGTTCTGGTAAAAAAGTGGATACAGCATCATCAAGGGCGATATAACATCGACCTCAGAAGTTACATCACAATATGGCGGCAAAAAGGCCAAGGGCCAACCTTAAAGGGTCAGCCATTATTAAATAATATGCTTACACATGTAATGGTATGAAAAATATTATATATATTATGAAAAGTAGTTAATTCTGAGACCTTGGTCTCCCTTATGCCATACAAGGCTATTAGACATAGAATAATAACTGAGTATATTAATGTTCCACTTAATTGCAGAATACAGACAAGTACAGTCAAGTATAGGCAAGTATAAGCAAGTATAAGCATATGCAGCAGATTAATTATACAAGTAAGGGGATAACATAGCACATAGTTGTGCCAGGCCTGTAGAAGTGAAGCTCGTCAATACTCGCACGCCAAGTCTCATACAATAACCCCAGTGGTCAATCTCTACATCATGTATCTCAAAACCCAATAGGTGACTTCGTTATACAATTGATCTTTAGACACCAATCCCACATGTCCCTTTCTTTAGAGAGTCGTCCCGTTGATTGCTGAACTTTAATCTTACATACCCTTTCTGTAAACAGCAAACAAACGTAGCTTGTGGGCTTAAAGCTCTTCTCAACCAATTCCAATATACCAAATACAATGAATTGCAATTTGGTTTTATGTGAGTTCACTTTCACTTTCATATTAACTGCAAATTTTATTTAAATATCAGTTTGGTTTCACATGATTTATTTTATTTCAGGTAAATTTAACTTTTATTTCATTCATTTTAGGATTCAGTATCATATAAATTGCAATTCAGTTTCACATTGTGTGGCAGAAATAGGCCACGGTAGTGAACTCTGGATAGCTTTCAGTCTATCCCAAGTTAAATAATTCCTAGCTATAAGTTCTGTACAAAGGTAGGGATCTCTCAAACCAGTAACAGCTAACACTAAAGATAAATTGCTATGTGCCACTTGCAACGGTTCTTTAGCAGCTTCAAGGTCTGTATCTAAAAATTCTACGCCTCTACTTAAACGTTCTACATGTTTCAAATAATTCCTAAAATCTTCACTAGCACACTGACTCACAGTTACAAACTTCTGAGCTCTAACACCGAAGATAAAACTAGAAGTGAGACTCATCAACCCTTGCGCTCCTAGTCACATGAAGTAATCTTATTGGGTAGCCTCAATCTCAGAACCCAATAGGTGACTGCGTTATGTACCATTGATCTCTAGACACTAATCCCACAACAACGTAGTGAGTAAGAAGGTTAAGTAAGTCAACCACTGTTTGTCGTCTAGTTGTTAAGTTATCAGGTCAAGGTCTAACCTTCACAATAGTGTACTAGTTTACACTCATATTCCCAACAAATAAAGGCAAAAACCAACCACAACCTGAGCGAGCAAACCTGATGGTCAATTACTATTGTAACGGGCCAATGGTATTTGTTTGACTCCGCTGTCATATTTCTGCTAGTCACAGTCAGTGCTTTCATTTATCCAGTAAAGATGAAGAATTTAAACTATTGACATAACTCTAGGCTTTCCTCTATCAAACAAACACGTTCAAAGTCAATTGTTTGTTGTGGGAACGTGGCACTACAGACAATTTTAATCTTAAAGATATTACCCATCATATTTAAATAAAACAGTTTTCAATTGCGCACTCTTTGTTGACTCTACAGTTATGAGTCAATAAACATAAATTCTGGCAATCAGCTGCATGTAAACTATTGAGTGACCAGATCAAAATGTGGTTAAGGTAGTCCTAGATCATTGAGAGGATAGTCGGCTAGTTTTCTTTTTCATTCAGGTTAGTAAAGCAAGGAATGAATTTAGTAGCTGCCTGAAGCAAGCAATTCATCCTACTTTGCTGAGACCAGCCATTTTCATCAATAGAAGACAGTAGTTTATTTACTAGAGCATCAATTTATTCTACATGTATGTTGCCGAACGGCTTTCAGGCAGCAGTCATTTTTATATGAATAGAACACAGTAGTCTATTTACTGTTTAAACAACAGCATCGATTCAGGGAATCCTGGAAAAATAAAACTCTCAAAAAATTACTACAATGTAGATTGCTCAAAATTGTTAGTTAAAATAACAAAATATTACAACACTGATGTCAAAGAACAGTGTATCAACATAGTCATAAATCTAAGAGATATACAATAATTTCCAGATAGAATACATCTTTAAACTAAAAAAACATTCTTATCTGGTTGATGAGTGAAACAGTAGCTCAGACTATCCAGAAATAAGCATTAAACAACTACTTTCAGTTCATTCAACATTTGAAAACAGCATTGTTCATCCTATTTCAGTAAGGCTGATGCATTATTTGTGTTTGGAAATTTGGCTGCTGCCAAGAAAGCCCCATTTTGATACTTGCTGTTCTCACTCTCTATCAGTATATGCTGGAGATTTTGGAAGCACTCATCATAAATTTATTTAGGGCTTTGACTGTAACTTGCTAGTTCATAGGTTTACTAGCTTTTTATAGAGTGACAATACTATAGACCCTTCTCCACAGCTCCTTGTTTCAGTTTTGAAACATGGAGTTGCCTTTCCCCTCAGGGGAAGGGTTCTTTTATGACAAGAGCCAAAAACATAATATAATGTAATTTAATAACAGATAGATAACAAGCATTAAAAGTATGTACAAGTGATAGCAGATTATAGGAGTTCAGGTAAAAAAAAGGAGAGACAGGATTGGTGCTACATTGGCGTACATGTATAATGACCAAATGTGTATACAATAATAGGAGAAAGAAAAGGGCAAAATAGCGAGACGGGTGCTATATTAATGCAAAAAGGTAATATATATACATACATATACAGTGATACCAAAAAAGAGGGATCAGCATATTTGTTACCGATCAGAGCGAATATTATAATAAGCATATAGTAATCATCAACAATATGTATATAGTGGCAGTAAATTAGAGACAGGTGTCAGCGTAGAAAAACTGAGAGTTGAAAGGGTGACCGGAAAGAAAGAATAAAGAGATTGCCCACTACGCCAATGAGAAAGACAGTAAAAGACTTCAGCATAGGATCCAGAAAGATATTTATTAAATAGGGTCTAGGGGACATAATGCCCAAAACTGGGTTTAAGTGATTGTATATTTATCAATTCATGGAAAAGAATAAAAGACTTTTGGAAGAAATATTATTTAATGTAAATTTATGTAGAAGGTTTAATAGAGTTGATTAGCCATAATTGGTTCTGTATGAAGGTTTGATTATGAGGCAGTTGCTACGTAAAGAGCGCTGATGTCTGTTAGATTTTTGTACAAGATGCAATATGTGCTTTGAGGCTTGGTTTTTTGATAATTTTTTATGTGTGAATTTGTGAAAGAGAAAAAGTCTTCGACTATAGAGTGTTGGTAGGTTTAAAAGTGACCGGCCATCTGTTATAGAAAATTGTTTGGGTGCAGATATTATTATTCTAATGGCTTTATTTTGTACTCTCTCTATTAAATCTGTTGTTTTTTGAGTATTTTCTAAATAAATTGCTGAGCAATATTCCAATATGAGGCGGACTAATGCTTTATAGGTCTTTAGTGACTCTTCAACGTTGATATATTTTTTAAGTTTTGATATTGAATAAATTATCTTATTGGCTATGGTTGATATTTCAGTAGCGTGAGTGTGGAAATTGAGGTCTGTGTCAAGGGTGGTACCTAGTATATTTATTGAGTGCCGGGACTCGATGTTGATGTCTTAATAGTGCATGTGGTAAAATTCTTTAACATTTCTATTGGAGAAAATGCAGAACTGTGTTTTAGTGATGTTGAGCTGTAGTAGATGGTTTTTATACCAGTTTGATGCCTCTTTTAGTAGGAGTTCAGAGTTGGCTAGGCTTTGAGGAATATTATGTGCTTTGCAGAATAATAAGATGTTGTCTGCATATGCGTAAGAATTTTCAAATTTTAGCAGTATATCATTAATTGCTAGATTGAACAGAATAGGCCCTAAAATAGATCCCTGTGGTACTCCACATGCTATAGGTAAGGACGTTAGGGACGTTGATCAAGATTCCCCCACTTTCATTATTTAGTTTCGATTTTTAAGATACATGTACATGTATGACCTAAGTAGAGCTATGGTTGTGCGAGAGAATTGGTTGTTACTGAAGAAATAATGTTGGAAGCATAGCTTGGTCAACCACTCTCATGTGCTTCCCACACTCGTGTCGTCATCAGCGCTCGTGTGAACTTTAGCAAAAGACATTACATGTGGGTTATGACAGCTAATCTTTAAAACTATAATGGGTTTACAAACACAAACAATACACCAATCTTACTAAAATGACATGGGCAATATTATTTTGAAATATTGAATGACCTTATGGTACATGTAATAAAGCGTGCTAAGAAACATCTACAATGTACATGTATGGGGTTGGGGTAAGAGCGGACAACTTGCCAAGCAAAGAGAAGACAACACTCTCATTTACTGATGACTTCCCAAAAAAACAGTAAAGTGCCGAGTAAATGTAAACAGTGGATGGCTGTGGAAGCATGTCAGTTAGTACACCCTCATAGGCTTAGATGCCAGGTGGATTAAATCAGAAGAAGATAGTGTTATTTTAGCCTACAATGAACATGATTGTGCGTCCTTCTACATTATATTATCCTGTGATAGCCTTAGTTCCCAGTAGGTTGTACATGTATAGTATTAGCCTTAGTCTTCTTTATCCCTCTTCTTCTACCCCACCACAGTGCTATACTATCCACTCCAAACTGTATAAACTCACATACAGTTAGTAGACTGGCTCCGACACACACTCCAAGAGTTCCTCCAAGGTTTGCTGTGAGTATATTATAGCCAAATTTCAATAAAGTTTTAAATCAAATTTTGCCAATTGCAATGCAAGACTACAGCACTTTGGGATAAATTATCAAAATTAGGTAGGTATCTAAAGACATTATGGACATTGCATATTATGCAAACATACAGTAGACTTGACATTTTAAACAATGCTACATTCGTAAATAAAATAATTCAGTATGCATTAAATGGCCTGATATTATAAAAGTACTAACCAATCGCATCCATCCAAGTGTAAGCTAAATATTCTTCCATGTAGTTATAACTCAGAGATCTGTAGCTTATGTCCAACTGTATCAAATTCTTCTTCAGATGATCAGTAAAGTCTGCATAAAGAAATATCAGAATCTCTAACATAATACAAAATATTTTAGAAAATAAACACAAATACTCAAGAAATATCATAAAGAAAGTAATTGAGCCAGTAGAGCTAGGAATTAGCAATAACTCAGCTATCTGGTGACAAAACACCGATAGTAATGCTAATACTACCATTTAGAGGAGATAAAGGACACATCATATTGAAAGCAATGAACGGAAAGTGTAGTGACATAGTCAAAAACAAAATAAACACACGGATTTAATATACGCAGGCAATGGACAAAGTCAATTTTAAACATAAAAGATACAACAAGTAAACACCATGAGAATAATATTATCATTCACAGAATTAATTGCTCGGATGTACCAGTTTAGTTGGAGTTAAAGGTATATTGGGGAAACAGCTAGAAGACTAGAAGAAAGAATTAAATAATAGAAATGTACAAAAACAGGGCAATTGGCAGTGGCACAGAGTAGTATCAAAGAAGGACAGAGAAACATCACTGAAGAAAATACAGCAATACTAAGCAGTAAGCGGACCCAAGATCAACATTTTACTCTGTAGAAGGCAAATACTAGAGGCACTGCATGTTAAACAGTCCGAATCAAAATTCAACATACCAGGGCCGTCATTCTTATCCCCTACTAGAACCATTTTGCATGAACCAACTATCTACATAGATTTTTACCTGTGATTTTATATGCATAATTTTATTTATTAGTAACATTTTAAAACCTAACCATGTACCATTTGATGTACAGCCTTAATTCTTTCATCTAGTAACTATATTGTGTAAACGCAATGTAGTTTCCAGCTTTATTCTAAACCTAATCCATTCCCTTAGCTTTTTCTCTTTGATGTATAATGTAGCCCTTAATTTTCTATAACTTCACTAATCCCCTGATGATGAAACTAGGATGTGCGTTGAAATATAAAGAAATAATCAAAATATAATTGTGTCTTGTTTTACTATTCATAGTTAAAATATTAGCTAACACTAACTTTTTTCAAATAATTTGTGGATTTGATGGTGAAAAGCTGCCATTTTATAAGGTCTAACAACATGTGGAATTATGATACTCACGCTGGCTAGTGTTGAACATAGCAGTAAGAAAAGCGCGTTGGGGTAGTCATATATAGACATCTGAGATGTATAGTATTCCTCTTCACATGTCTTCTTACATTTACACTTCTCCTTCATGTATCTTGTCCTCTCTGGTATGACTATTAAACATAGATGTTAGTAGTAGTATGCTGTAAGGAACAGAACACATTGCTGCATGATCTGCAGGTAGAAATCATGGAGAGAAGATCATCGCTTTAAACTGGCAACAGAAAATTTAGTTTATTTTGTAAGCCTAGTTTAATTATAAATCAAGCAAGACTTACCTATGAATAGTAGCACAAGGCACATTTTTATATAGGTTTATTTCCTAATATTTTGTTACTTGTCCAAGTAACATCATCAGAGAATGATGATGATGTTACTTGGACAAAATGCGTCTTGTACTACTATTCATAATTAAAATATTATCCCACACCAACATTTTTCAAGACTTACCTACATGCTTAAGATGAAGTTTTATAGAAAGGTATGCAATGAGACAGCTTTAGTGAATAGGAAGGAAACTGGTCACTTGTTCAGAGGAGCACACAGATTAGGGCAAAGGGTTTTTGAAACAAATAACATGTAATCAGTCACATATACATTTTGTACATAAGTTTACAATAAAGTGATAGCCAATAATGAAATATGGGTGGGGAACTTTAACCCAAGGATGGGATTTTTTTACCTTCGTCACTATGCGTAATTACCAGCAAACTTCAAGTTACAGGTAAGTCTCGTTTGATTTAATTCTGCTTCACTCATAGCTCTAAAAGCTAAACAATGAGACTTCAGAGGAGCCCTATTCTGTGTGCTGTAAACACTCAGCCATTGTATGTAATTGTACAGTCATGTATTTATTAGTGATGAAATCCTAACTTTTATTACAAAATTTTGATGCAGTAGCAGTAGTATATATATAGCCTGTAGCAGCATCAGCTCTTGTACATGTACCGCAGCTTTCAATTGGAGTGAAACTAATTAGCACTATCATGAACCTCTGCCATAATTTCCATTGCAGTTCTGTGGAGTTGTCTCCATCTCTCTTATACACATGATAGTTTGTTTTGCAGTGTCACCAGCAATTTCTGAGAATGACCTCTCCATGTTTATAGCTTTCTTATTTTACATAGCTTTTGTCCAATTTTTAAACAAGAAATTGTCACCAAATTATTTGGAGGTGATCATAAATTTGCATAGCAGCCAAGCCCTATTTCTGTACAAATCAATGTAGGTTGAATAATGCTAATCATTTCAGTTAGAGAACAAGGATTTACTCATCACTGACTACTACAGTAATATGAATCCTCACTTGGAGAAATTGATATTATAGAACTCGGTGATCCTTGATGTGACATCAAAATTCTATTGATTTCTGTCATTCTCACATAGAGCACAGCGAAGGACAATCTACATGTACATGTACCTTCCTCAGCCTCATCTATTGATGACACAAATCATCTTTGCCAATCATAGCCTTAGCTGCATTACTGGCTATCATCTGTTAAGGCTATGCCTAACTCAACATTGAAAGATAATCAGATTCAATGGCTATATAGCCGAGCTGGCTGCAGCTACATGTACTTTATTCATTTATTCATTAGTATTACGTATCCAGGCTGCATGCAGCTACTTTATTCAACAAACAATTCTGTTCACGCTATAAACACAAACTAAACTGTGTAATGTTTCATGGTGTAGCGTAGTCTTAATCAACATAATTAAATATTATATGAAACATCTAACAATCCATAAGATAGGTTGGTTGCTCCCACACTGTTGCCATCATTACTATGGCTATTAAACTGTGCTTCAGAACTGAGGCTTTTTCATAATAATACCACACCACCCAGTAAATGACACAATGTGTTGCTTGACAATGGGCCACATCAATAATATACTGTAGCTAGATAAAACAACCGTGGAAGCCAAGCCTTGTTCATATAGCATCAAGCCAATATTATAAGCAAAACATGTGTTACTGCAGCAGACAGATCATTATCAATATGTCATAGACTGGACTTATTCAAAGGGAGACAGGCTTGTTCACAATATAATATTAGGCCGTCCATAAGCAGCACGCAGTATGTTATTGCCGACAGTGGTGTCATCATCCATATACATGTAGTTATACATCAAGTACATAACTGAATAGACTGTGCATGGGGACCCAGGCTTGTTAACCTAATATCAAGCCACCCATAAGCAACACGAAAGTGTTACTGCAACAATAGGGTCATTATCAATATACACTGTAGCTACATGTATATGTATAGCTATTGAAATGTTCGTAGGGACCCAGGCTTCTTCTCAATAATTATCATGCCACCCATAGGCAACACCGTGTGCAATATGTTACTTTGTTGTCATAATTTTATTTTGTATTTTTGATATATTATTGTTGGATTAAAGTGATACGGTGACTGAATTACTAAGACGTGTTCAGAATTATTAGAAAAGGTGAGAGAGTTTCATACATACGCCGGAATAGTGTCTCTTGGATGCATGATACCAGTACGTCAGGTTTACATATCTCTGCTCCACCAACTGCTACAAAATTAAAAGGTACATGTGCGTGACTGTTGATGGGTTTGGCCATTTTTATATAATATTTAATGACTTTTAGGCAAGAAATTTATTTTTTCAGCGCAGAGCATGTCTTCTGCTCTTCGTAAAGTTTCCTTTTCAAAGGTTGCTGAACTAGTGTAGTGGTAGCATGTTCTGTTCATTGTGCTAGGCAATTAGGTGCGATAGAGGCCCCGGGTTCAAGCCTCAGTCGGCACTGGGGTTTTCGTGAAATTGAAACAAGTCTCCGACTACATGATTGTATTCAGGAAGCAATGCCCTAGATAACTTTGCCAATTCTGGAAAAGATGTTGGTACTAAAGTCATTAATATTCAATCATGTAGTATTCTAATTTTTTGACCAAACATCTCATGTTGTTCAAAATGTTAAATATAAAATTTTATACTAGTTAGTAATGCCATGTATCAAGTGGAAGTAGCATACACCAACCTGGATCAAATAGGTCTCTACATCCACACTTCTCTACAGAAAAGTTGGCAGTACATTCACGGTAACAGGCATTGTAAGTGTATTCTGGGTAGTAACTGAGATAGTTTGGTTTAGTTTTACTATCGTAGCAGTCAGCTGTATTGTTGTCAGCAGGGGGTGGTTGCCTCTTGATCTAATAAAACACACGTAAAGTCTACATAGGGGGGAGGGGCGTCAGCCAGCAGTTATCGCCCTACATACTGCTGCTGGGCCAGTCTCGGTACTCATAGCTCTGCATAGTTGTGCTGGGCAAGTGCCAGTACTTATTAATAGTCTACATGCATGCACATCTATATGTCATGGTGCTGGGACAAATACTGGTATCGATACTCTACATAGTGGCTTAGCACCAGTACTTGATAGCTCTAAATAGTGGTGCTAGGCCAGTACTGATACATCTTGTACTTGGTAAGTTTCCCAATTTAGGCAGGGTACTCCAGACTTTATCTGCATGTCATGTTACATTACTGTATTGGACAAGCATGGATATTCCCATTTTGCTCAACAAGAGCAATACTCATCGATGTCAAGGAAAATTATTTTGAAAAAAAATTGGGAGTTTTCCTCACCTGCACTTTATTTTAGCCTGTGATTCACCAGGCGTAAATGCGGGACGCAACTGTTGTGATCAGTGCAGACACCAGTCTAAATATTTACCTATTCTGAAGTTGTGTTACCTTCCCCAGACAGCCAGTGGCTCGGCCAGCACATATTTGGCTGGCTTGGGTAACGGCCTACATTTAGGCCCCTCATCGTGCTGTATTTCCGGCTTGTCAATATAGCTGCCATTGTTACCTCCGCAGGTAGCAGCTTTACCAATGAGAGTGCTATATTAATACTTTCTGATACTGTTTAGCTTCTCTATTAGCTGATGTGTTGTTAGTCATCCAGTACTGTAAACACCGTTATTAGATAGCTTTTAATGTAGGTGTTCAAATAACTTTAGCTGGTATTTGCCTTGAGAAAATGCTACTAAAAATTTCAACCTTGCTTTCATTTTGAATTAATTTTCATTGTTGTTTTTGTAGCTGTTAATGTAAATGCTATGTAGATGAATGTGTTCCACTTAGGCTACTGTTATATAGAAACGTTGCATCTTAGTCATATTTGCCAGTTGATAGAGTTTTCTTTTTTAGGCACATTGTTACAGTAAATTTAACTAGTAACTACAAGTAGAAGTAGGCATACAATGGTTGTAGGCCTACTCGTAATTAAATTTATTTTAAATTTTGATAGTTTCTTTGGGCTACAGACTGATATCAGTCTGCCGATGACAAGAAAAACTACAATGTAGAAGCTGCCTACACTAGTCATCCGCTTGTAGCTTGTAATATGAAATATCGTTGTCGGTTACTCTATTTTTCAGTATGGTGTGCAGCAACTTGAACACTCTACAAGCAACATCAGAGTCAGTTGGAGGCTATTGGAGAAAGTTTGTGCCACATGGAAAGTTGTTCTGTTAAAGTTGATTGCAGTCTAGTCTGCCTCTAGCTCCTCTATGCATCTTCGAGACATGTGAGGAAACTAATTCTTCTTACTACAACAGAACATATCTATGGGAAATAGTAGGTTGATTTCAGTTACTGCAACATCTCCAAAATTTGTCAAAGTAAAGTAAATGATCATAATGATTAAATTTTCCGTGGTTTGTATTGAGCTAAGTAGTTTCCCGCTCTTTTAAAATGAGCATACTATCTACTACTAGGAGCTGCTCTTGGCAGCCTACATTAAATTAGTTTTGACCTATTTTGCGTAATCCCAATTTATGATGGCTAGTAATAGTCATTCATTTCTACATGTTTGCTGCCTCTGTCTGGGATTAGATTCATTGAAGAGTGGTTCTTTATCTATTGAAGGGTTTGTTCAGTTTATTGGAAAGAAATAGGCTACATTATGGAGGTGTCCATTGGAAGTTGTGTATTGGGAAATGTCTTGGTGAGGTAAGGAAGTTTGCTTTCTTCACTACAACATAAACAGTGAGTGTTTTTGAATTTGAATAGAAACATGTTATACAGGCATCCTGTAGAACAGGGAATATGCAGTAGTTGTCTTGAGATACATGGAGTTTAAAATTAATTTTAAGCATTTGAGATTTTGTACAAACTCACTATGTTGGCATTGCTTGTTATCTCTATAAGCATACATTCAAATATCTAAAGAGATGCTAGATGGCGAAAGGGTAGCCACAAATGTTTCAAATGCATCTGATTTTACTAGTAGGAGTTGTCCACCCCTGTTCTGATGCCAATTGACGTTACTCAGTCGCACAATAACAGTGATGTCAAGTAATCAGTAGTCCTGATTACTTTCATTGCAAACGAGATGTTGGCATTAATATAGTACCAATTACCACAGGTCAAACCTACCAGGGACTGAGTGGGCATAGTTAGTAACACCTAAAATTAATCGAAAAATATGATAGACATATAATAGACGGTTTTAAATTAAAAATAGTTAGGTGAAAACCTAGAATATGAAATACATTTCTGTTTTGCTAGCGATTGCACTTAGTATGTACAGTTTTCAATATTTTACAGACTCTTGTTACTAAAAATAATCACAACCAATAGTCTAGATTAATTTTATCTGTAATATCACTGTAATATCCTGTGCGTTACCTGCCTATTTAGTTAGGGTGTCTTATTAAAACGATTATCACCATTATGTCACTTTATATATCTCATTGTTTTACCTGTTTTCTTATGTAGATCAACTTTTCACTACTGTTAACAGGCGACATTCAGGCACTGTGTGAGGCTGGCACTGTTGGAAACTTGTTTTCGATGACTGGCTTGCACCTGATCTACAAAAGAGATACTTTCATCACTACTTCAACATCACTACTACAACATCACTACTACAACATAAGGTAAACGGGGAAAAAAAGTTAGTTAAAGCATTCAACGGAATTGCTTCTGAAGTAGAAGATAAACATCAAACAAAAGCAAATTTCTGTAAGGATGAATTACATGTAGATCACTCGGTTACACTGTAGGCTCCAAGTATTTTGACACTACATACTATTGTATCGTATAAAGCATTACTTTCAATCTGAATATGATTTGTTGAAACTGCATAGATTCAACATTTGCATGTATAAGTACATCCTACCCTTCGTAAATCGACTGCATGTATGCATGATTTTTTATCATTGATAGTGGCTGTTCCAACAGCAGCTGTAAATGGGAGCGGTTGAAGGTACAGAAGCATGCGCTAACACCAACATATTATTTCTGAGATAGAGATTGAAGTGATCTAATCTCATAAATAGTGCAGAATGGTTCTGGGTTGGACTTACTAGTTATATTAAGCTATTGTATCTGGAACTGTAGACAGAATAATCCTAAACAGGTAAGTCAATTTTTGAAAGAGTCGAGCTTCAATTTGAGTTGCTTGTTATTCTCATTTTTATAGAGCTACACCCCCAATAGTCTATCTGTGAACAAACACACATTAAGTATGCATATTCATGTACATTGTACGTGTAGATACATGTAGACGAAGAGTCATTTTTCTAAACATTTACCCATGCTATTGAAGCAGTTGCTGTACATATTAGTTATATGTCATGATATTCACGAAATTTCATCTGTGGATAAAATTCATTGGCATTTCCTCAATTGTATAACTTGAACTAATTGTTGCACAAATTTCAAGTTTTATCATCTACATGTACATGCATGTACATGTATGGGGTGTGGGAGAATATTTGTAAGGATATGTATTATATTTCCTGCAATTCTATTATTAAACCCAATTCTTACCGTGTCAATGTCATCAAGCACCAAGAGAACGTAACTTAGCGAACGAACACTTAGAGAACGTAACTCTGTCAAGTGTGGCCAATGCTGTTTATGAGAGACACACATTTCAGTATAATAGGAGTTGTTCTGTTGTACTCCTTTGAGATTGGTGGACTCATCTTATAAGTTAATGTTGTATTCTTTGAAATACTAACTGACTTTAGCAGTTATAATATTTTATCTCTGATTACTTCTTTTAACTAGATGGCTTTGATGTAAACATATATAGCATTAAGGTGAGAAAACACTGTGTACATTGCAATTTAGTGAGCTAGTCATGTACATGTATGCGATGTAAACATGTCACCAGATTGTTTTTTCTCGATAGAACATGGTGAATATCATTATTATCATTTTTTAAATAAATTTCTTATACTTTTAGGCACTTCAACAGAGCATATTACATGTAACTATTAGTAGCATTACCTGGTCTGTTCCAGTCATCTCTCTTCAACAATGCTGCATGCCTCCTTAGCTCCATAAGCAGGTAAGATACTGACTAAACAATGTAACTAAATACTGGCTGCCAAACATCCTGCTAAAAAGCTTTCTTTACAATAGCCATTAGCTAGCCCAGATGCACAAATTCTATGGTATCTGACAGAATGTTGGTACACATGCTGTAGTCTCTTTTCCATTCTTTATATTAAACCTAATGTTGAAGTGCAGTACATCAATGAGGTATTCTAACTATTGAAACTTTGCAGATTTAATATGTACATGTAGATCTTATACCTTGTGCAAGCAACTAAATCATATTTTTAATTTTTTAGTGTCTGCATGTACATGTACATGTATAGTATGATGCATTGGCAGTTGAAGGTACAGATGCATAAGGCAACATCAACATAATATCATTTCTGAGAGATAGATTGGGGTGATCAAGTCTCATGAATAGTGCATCATCAACCTGAGTTGGAATCACTAGCTGCACTCTATTGCATTTGTTTCTGTAGGCAGAACAATATTGAACAGGTAAGTCACTTGATATTTTATGTTCAAGATCGAAAGCTATAACATGTACATTGTATGTATATTTTCATTTGCTCTACAAATTGTGCACTCCACATTTTTATGTGTATGGGGCGTGAGAGAGCATAATTATTATAATTCTAAGCATATAGTTGGCAAGTGAAGGCGAGAAATAGAGACGGTTGGAGGTGTTTGATCAGACCAAAGTGAAGACAGTCATTTCCGAACTGGCAGACTGCTATGATAATATCATATTTCATGTAGAACCGAGATAAAACATCATTCTATAATTAAATCCAGTTTTTACTTTGTTAATATTTTCTAATTATCTATTTAGTCTATCGAGAGAAAGCAACGGAGAGAGGGAGCACATCACTACTTCCATTGTGATCAATGGTGGTTATTTACATCGGATTTATTTAATAACCACGCACACCCACACATACACGCCCCACATAAAATAGCAATCATGACCTCATTGCAGGGTAAGTCAACGTGTAGCAGCAGTGTCTTGCCAAGTCATTGCCATAGAAATCGCAAAATACCTTTTAATTTGCTTAGTAAGTTCAATTGAACAAGTATGACAATAAGAAAACATGGCCTAAAATCATGTTTGCTAAATGGTAGCTCATAGAGATCTACATGTATTTCTTCAGGCAATGACTTGGTGTGGTTGTTTTTTGATTAGGTTATCTCAGACATAGTTGAACATTCAACAAGATATTCTCCTCTTTTGTCAATTCTATTCAGATCAGCCCTTAAAATGCAGGCAGTTTTGTTTTCAGTTTTGCCAATACAAATATCTGCAGTTTCTGTTGCTCTGCAACAGCACCTGGTTGTGGTTGGACATGTGTTTAGTACAATGTAATACTGTTTTCTTGTCTGTTTGCAGTGACCAGTGTATGTGGACTGGTAAGCAAACTTTAGACTAAGAGTAGAAACTTTGCTGGATTGATGCCAACCAGCTTGGCTCCAGTGGGATCTGCTACATCTTTCTACATGTAGATGAAAAGGCCAGGGTCAAGAAACTAGTATAGCCATACTACAAAGCTTGACTGGTTCATGCATATTTATCAACATACATGTATTAGCAACATTTAGTATTTCAATTTTTTTACATTTCATGGCCTAGAAAATTTTTCCATTGCCAATTTATTAGTCTGTTATTGAATTAGCATACTGCAACGGACTAATCTGTACTAGATTTATGTTTTAATCAAGTAGTATACTGACTGATACATTTTCAATCAGCCATTTTACATTTATTGTCATTGTTTTGTTAATACTTCTTTATATAACTCCCATTTGTAATTTTTTTAAAACAATATGAATATACTACATTGTAATACTAAAATACTGTTGGGATTATGTAAATTTTAGTCAAACTTTGCCTTTTCATTACATCATTGGGGCAGGCATTTTCTATTACAATTTAAATTTTTCTGTATTGTTTGCTAAAATATAACAGATCATTCAGTTTGCAACTCTGCTTAATCACTTAATTTAACAACCATGTGTAACGCATGATATCACATGGTTGAGTCCTGTCAATGTTTTATAAGCAAACAATTCTTTGGATAAGATTACATGTAGTTGTGGTCCTGGTATTGCAGCATGAATTGCTGTTATGGTTTCATAGGAACCAGCATCTCACTACCCTAGATCTGTACCAGCAAGTACATAAAACCTTACATGCATATTCCATGCTTTTCCACTACAGGCTATATTTAGAACAGCAGGCCACAATACAATAAATTTCATATAAGTCATAAAGCAAACAGTTGAGCTTTATTAATAAAACTGTGTTCTAAGCAGCATTGAATAGTGTTAGCTGGTCAAGTTTGGGCAAGAGGACACAACTCTGCTTATAGTAGCACAAACTCAACAAACCTAAGAAGGGCTGCATTGAACATAGACATAAACCCTGTAACAGTGAGACATTGCACATACATGTACATGTAACGTTCAACATCCTATACAGAACCTAATAATATTGAGTTCCAGTCATCAGCGATTTAGATTAACTGTTTGTGCATGTTAGCTTACTCAGTGCACCAAAATACATGTAGGCCTATATAGTGAGCTGAAGGTTTTTTTTTTCTGCAAAGCATGAGGAGGTTGAACCTGTAAGTCGACTTCATCTTACTATTTTCTCTCTGTTCGCGTGGAATGAAGTCATCTTGTGACTATGGCAACAGTCCATCACTACATTTGCCACTCTTTAGCTGCATACTTCATTATAAAGGCATCCTACCATAAAATGTGTCTGAGCTGCCCTTTTTTCAGATTTTGCAGATTCTTGTATCAATAATGCTCGTATGCCAGCCGTGCTAGAAGTACTGCATATAGCAGGAGCATCCACATCTATAGCAAAGTACATGATTGCATGCATGTCACAAATTCTGTTAATTTACAACAACAAAATTCTGCCACAAATACATGTATTTTCCACAATTGAGTTACTATTATTGTGAAAACTTTTTGTGAACAATAATGCTACATGTACCTATAACATTCATCACATAGAGTTACTGGCAGTCTCAATCATTTGAGTTTGGTGGGCAAGACAATTAAAGTATAATATTATATTTGTAGTACATGTACAATACGTGTGTTGCAGGCCAAGCTGTTCAGTATCACACTTTAAATATGGTACTATAATCATAGTGCAGGAGTTAAAGATTTAAAATCTTTTAGAGAAACAAGCATAAAGTCATCATAACAAAATTTTGCTACCCATTTTAGAGAAAGTTGCTGTGGTTTGAATTTACACATTAGCCTATACAAAGAGAGACAGTTAAATTTCATCATAGCGACATGAACTGAATAAGTATAGCTACATGTAGAACTTTCTCTATTAATTATTAATAGAAACTTGCGTGTATTAGGGTCTCTCGGTCTACAGTAATTTATTGTACATGTACAGCTAGTGCAGTCAGAAATTGTGTATACAAGCTCAGACCTAGAAACAGGGCCGGTCTCAACCGCTCACAGTAGCAATACATGTGCATGTACAGGACATGTATTGCATATTCAACCTGCTGGTCAGCTATTTAAAATTTTTACAATCAGAAACTAACAGTGGCCAAGTCAAACATTTCAATATTGTACAAAGTGCATAAACATTTAGTTTCATATTTTTGCTAGTGTATAATTGTGCTGGCATTTGATGTAGGGCCAAGGGCAATACACACAAGTGATAGCTTCAGTATCTTGTCTACATGTACTTTTTACAGACAAGCAACATAACATTACTGTAGCTATTGTTCAAGCTATTCTCTTCAAATTTGGTGCTTCCTTATTATACATGTACATTAACATTACTTACATGTACATCTATGTGTGTGACAATTAAACCAGATGCAAGAGCAGTAATATTATTTCTATATATACAATGTAGGAGTTCTTTGACTTTTGTTGGTTGCCTAGCTCAAACTGATGTCTCCTTGTCTAAGGAATTAGTGTAACTAGCCAGACCTGAAGCAATGACCAGCATGATACATGCTATATCTATGAATGATGCACCCAAAGTCCAGTACCATACTTTCACTTTAAAGACATCAGTTTCTCAGAAAGCATCGAGACCCTGCTCAGAATAATCTGGAGGAAGTGATGCTATCAATTAATGAATAATAATGATAATATCCGTGAGGCCAAACACAGTTCTTTAACGCGGCTGCCCAGTGGCAGAGCGAGCCGAGGGGCCACCACAGCTACTAGAGCTGGATATCATTATAGTTCGATATGGCACAGAGTGAAAACATTTTCCGGGACAAAAAACCTCCCCTCCAGGTCATTGGCGGAACCTATGTCTTTGCAGGCAACTTGCGTTATTGCTGCAAAACCAGAGTGACTAGTGCTAAACCACAATATATTATTGTAGGTATGGCAGAGACACCGAAGGATGTTGTCCTTGATTATCTATCTATCATCTTTTATCAAGTTGAATAAGGCAACACATCTGAATGTTGGAGTCATTCTAATGTATGTTGATATTTAATTTGCTGCAGAGCATCCTCTGGTTCTGAGAGTAAAAAAACTTCATTAACTATTTGGAGTGAATTATCTAGTTAGTTTAGGTAGTTGGAAGTCTAACTTTTGTGAGGCTAACTTGAAATAGTAACACACCAATCCTACCTTGCTAAAACTCCTCAAATTGTTGAACTATTTCAGTGTTGTGGAAAAGCTGAACATTTCATGGGACTTCAATAATCACTAAGCACCAAGTCTAAGTACAAATCTTCATAATCTATGCTTTGTAATACTTCAAACAAAGTGTTCAGAAGGTTTGGTGTCTAGATTATCTTCTAACTCTTCAAATGTCCTTGATTGACTCCACTACTTTCGTTGGATATGGTGAGATGGGAGCCTATAATTATTACCTTCTGTGTTTGCTTAGATGGCAAAGTACAACAGGTATCATAGCTAACCAAAGATTTCAGCTACAACATCTCTGTAAACTAGGACTAAACATTCCATTACATCTCATTGAATTATATTTACCTGCCTATATAAAGGTACAGCCTGTTCTGACAAATTTTAGTCTGGGTGTGTTTATTGTGTAGAGTCAAACCAGAAGAAAGTTAGCCAAATAGAAAGGTACATATCATGTTTCTATTTTCTAAATGTAGTAGTAAATGTCTCAAGTATAACTTGCAGTGTGTAAAGTTGAAAATTTTTTCTCGGATTGAAGGTTGGAGCATAAAACATTGCATTATGACACCATGAACATGTGATAAATCGATGCTGCAAGTTTTTTTTGTTAAATTCCAGTTGTTTTTTTATTAATTTTGGTCAACGTATAGGATGCAGCTTTAAATTAATTTAATTACTTTGTTTGAGGTGCAAACTATTAGTCTATTGTGTTACCGATTAGGGTGCAACTCTGTTGGACAAGCGAAGAAATATATTCGTATTAATGCTTAATGCAAGTTAATTAATACTGTTTGGTATTTTGCTTAGCAAGTGTCACCAATTTGAATTCTTGAATATCTACAGTACAAACTATACAGCTTAAAATAATGAAAATTGCAATAGTTGGAGACAGTTATGTAAGAAGACTTGCTTCCTATATCAAGGTAAATAACACTATAAACAGTCATGTTCATGGCATTCAGTGTAATTCTTTTGCATGTAGCCACTATTTATTTTTGATATTATTGAACTATGTGGAGTAAATCTTTAACCATGTATTGGTAGCCTTTACAATGTAAATTCACTTTGGCACCTATTGGGAGCCAAGAGGTCGTATTGCCATCTGAAACCATGATCAAAGCATATTATAGCTTACTATCACAATTTGTATGAACATGCTTGTACTGTAAATGTCGATGTTGAAGGATGTCTTGTTTTTGTCATTAATTTTAGAAAAATGGATACGCTTTCCAATTGGAGAACACTTCACATGTGAATCTAATAAGTCGACCTGGTGCACGCGTAACAACTTGTCCTGTGAGTTCCGCTTTCAAACAATGTTGTGTTTTGATGCATGTGTTTCGAAAATCTACTCCACTCCATGTTAGCAATCCATAATGTTTTTCTTTAAATTCAACACAATGGAGATGAATGTTTGTTCCAATGTTTCAGATCTCGAAAAACTACATGGACATCATAGTTGTGTGCTGTGGAGGCAACGACATAGGAAAAGTCAACCCTATCGAAGCTGCAAAGAGGTTGTTGCAAAGACTTGAGGGCACAGCAACAGTTATAGTGTTTACCTCGGTGGTCATGAGGAGAGAAGGATCCCGCCGAGTGCCGCAAGGCTTTCATGAGCTAGCTCGCCAATTCAATCTGGCGCTCGCAGATACAGTACGTGCTTCTGACTCTAAGAAGTTTTACTTTCTTGACAGACGTCTAGTGAGATATATGGATACTGATGGTGTCCATATATCAAATTGGGGTCAGCGGCACTATTTCTTTAGCCTGCAGCGTGCTGTGAGATTTGGTATGCAAACTTTCCAACAATTATATTTAGGTGACCATAGAGATCATTCCATTTACAATGCATAACCAAATGACATAAATAGCAATCTACATGTACATTCACTTTACCCATTAACATCATCTGGATTTATGTAAGAGAAATATTTGTGGTACTGTACTAATAGCACTCATGTAATTGAATGTGAAGAGTATGAAATTATATGACTGTTGAATATGTGATGTTTACAGTTTTTGAATAACCTAAATCATAATATAATATATCTAGTAGCTATGCTGCTCTTATATTCAGTTCCTACTCTTTTATTGCCAGTTAGCCAGATAACTATATTTTATATTGGAACAGTTACATGTTGCTAGAAACTTGATCTTGAAAGTTTGATTTTATTTGCAATGTTATCAGTATAAGTCATTAACCAAAATTCACTGCTTCAAGCAGATTACAGAATATTTTCCTTACATTGGTGCCAAGCTCTGCCACAGTATTATTGTGAGACTGCCCTCCGGCTCCAGCCATATAGTTTTAGCCAGAAGTAACCTGACACAATTTCAGTCTAAACAGACCAATGTTTTTCTATAGGCCACCAGTCAGCCGTTCTTGTGAGCTCAATCAAGTCACACAACATTAGACTTGAACAGATGAGAATTCTTTATCTTAACCCTTATGCTCTTAGCCTAGGTTCTCTCAGAAACTAACAGCCAGGGTGTGAAGGCAGAATGGCGTTCATGCCGTCTCATTATTAAACAAGTTGGAACTTACTGGTTGGTACACATTGAAATAGCTAATAGATACAAATATGCACCTCACTTAGTAGGCCTACTCATTAGGGAGAAGCAGATACTGATGAGACGTTTTTTATGCAATTGGAGCCTTTAGTATTGCATACACACTGAACATTGAAAGTTGAAGTATTGGATACCTGTAATACAATGTAGATATTAGACATAATAGTAGCATACAGAATAGTTTGATATTAGCTATACATACCATATCGGTGTTGCCCTTTGCGATTTTGTTATAGCCTCAATGCTGAGTCTCCTTATAGGACATACATGTAGGTATCACAGAAATATTATTAGCATTGAACCAGTTTTCAGTTATAGCCTGTTTTCTATCAAAAAGAGCCAGGAGTTATTATACTGAAGACAAGTGTTGGTAAAGCGGGTTAGGAGCAGACCGGGGATCTATGGAAAATTTGGACAGTTTCTGGGAGATATTGTTATATCCGACTCAAAAGCTAAGGTGCCATAGTCACAAAAATGCAAGATTCATCTGAAGCAGACTAATCAATCAGTTGCTTCAAATGTGCAACCTAGCCTAAGCTCTTGGCTCTGGAGTGCAAGGATGTGATGGTAACCTTATAGTGGGTGACCAACATTAATACTGTTATGTTGTGAGAAAGGTTGGATACTTAGTTTCACCCAGATACTCCACCTGTCCCAATTACAAATGTTACACAATGCCAACACTGTGCACTAGTTCTGGGTGCTCATGGTATTATTGGTGAAAGTGACTAGCTAATTATAGTATTTGTACCTCACAAAGGGCTAGATGCTCCATACACTGACTGACTGACTATTGTACTTGTATTATTGAATAAATACCAATAACAAAGGACCTATTATTCAAACTGTTACATGATATACATATACTTCACCATAACACACTGTCTCACTGTGAGCAGCCCTCAAACTTTACCCCAAGCTCAATCATTACTTGAATTGCAAGAATATTACAAGCCCATGTTGTTTAGTAAACAATTTGTCTAGACAGAAGGATGTTTATCTCTTTAAATTAGTCTCATTTCAACAAAAGTTACAACTAGACCAACTTCCTATCATGATGCAATGTACTGTAGATCTAGCAGAACACTAACGCATTTCAACAAATACAAGAATTCACACTGCAGCTCTAAAGCAGGCTATAACATGGTATAACTATTTCTCATTGCAGTGACAGCGAGAAAGACAGGGTTGATTTGACAAGAATATATCTCACCATCTGCTGCTAATGTATCATAGTATTATTGGTGAAAGTGACTAGCTAATTATAGTACTTGTACCTCAGGAGGGCTAGATGCTCCATACACCAACTGACTGACCATTGTACATGTATTATTGAATAAACACCAATAACAAAGGACCTATTATTCAAACTGTTCTATGCCATACATGTACTTCAGCATAACACACTGTCTCACTGTGAGCAGCCCTCAAATGTTACCCCAAGCTCAATCATTACATGAATTGTAAGAATATTACAAGTCCATGATGCTAGTAAACATTTTGTTTAGACAGAAGAGTGTTCATATTTTTAAATTAGTCTCATTTCAACAAACGTTACAACTAGACCACTTCCTATCACGATGCAATGTACTGTAGATCTAGCAGAATACTAATGCATTTCAACAAATACAAGAATTCACACTGCAGCTCTAAAGCAGGCTATAACATGGTATAACTATTTCTCTTTGCAGTGGCAGGGAGAAAGAGATAGTTGATTTGACAACAATATATCTCATCATCTGCTGCTAATTTGCCATAAGAAGTATTAAAGTCTGATGTAAAACTTTATTTTGCCAACCAGTTCTGTCCAGAAAATAATGTTTACTAAACTTCATGGACTTGTAGTATTCTTACAATTCATGTAATGATTGAGCTTGGGGTAAAGTTTGAGGGCTGCTCACAGTGAGACAGTGTGTTATGGTGAAGTACATGTATAGCATATAACAGTTTGAATAATAGGTCCTTTGTTATTGGTATTTATTCAATAATACAAGTACAATGGTCAGTCAGTCAGTGTATGGAGCATCTAGCCCTCCAGAGGTACAAGTACTAATAGCTATGTCCACTTTCACCAATAATACTATGATACATTAGCAGCAGATGATGAGAAATATTGTTGTCAAATCAACTATCTCTTTCTCCCTGTCACTGCAAAGAGAAATAGTTATACCATATGTTATAGCCTGCTTTAGAGCTGCAGTGTTAATTCTTGTATTTGTTGAAATGCATTAGTATTCTGCTAGATCTACAGTACATTACATCGTGATAGGAAGTGGTCTAGTTGTAACGTTTGTTGAAATGAGACTAATTTAAAAATATGAACATCCTTCTGTCTAGACAAAATGTTTACTAGCATCAGGGACTTGTAATATTCTTGCAATTCATGTAATGATTGAGCTTGGGGTAAAGTTTGAGGGCTGCTCACAGTGAGACAGTGTATTATGGTGAAGTATGTGTATAGCATAGAACAGTTTGAATAATAGGTCCTTTGTTATTGGTATTTATTCAATAATACATGTACAATAGTCAGTCAGTCAGTCTATGGAGCATCTAGCCCTTTGTGAGGTACAAGTACTATAATTAGCTAGTCACTTTCACCAATATTACCATGAGCACCAATGTTTGAACTACTGCACAGTGTTGACATTGTGTAACATCTGTAATTCGGACAGGTGGGGTATCTGGATGAACAGAAAACTGACCCATGTTTTGAGTACTATGCAGCACTATGAAAGCATTGGGCTTATTCTAGCAAATGTTACAAGTAGACCAACTTCCTATCACAATATAAAGTAGAACTAGCAGGATACTAACGCATTTCAACAAATACAAGAATTCACACTTCAGCTCCAAAGCAGGCTATAACATGGTATAACTATTTCTCATTGCAGTGACAGCGAGAAAGACAGGGTTGATTTGACAACAATATATCTCACCATCTGCTGCTAATGTATCATAGTATTATTGGTGAAAGTGACTAGCTAATTATAGTACTTGTACCTCACAGAGGGCTAGATGCTCCATACACCAACTGACTGACCATTGTACATGTATTATTGAATATATACCAATAACAAAGGACCTATTATTCAAACTGTTCTATGCCATACATGTAATTCACCATAACACACTGTCTCACTGTGAGGGGCCCTCAAACTTTACCCCAAGCTCAATCATTACATGAATTGCAAGAATATTACAAGTCCATGATGCTAGTAAACATTTTGTCTAGACAGAAGGATGTTCATATTTTAAATTAGTCCCATTTCAACAAAGTTACAACTAGACCACTTCCTATCACGATGCAATGTACTGTAGATCTAGCAGAATACTAATGCATTTCAACAAATACAAGAATTTACACTGCAGCTCTAAAGCAGGCTATAACATGGTATAACTATTTCTCTTTGCAGTGACAGGGAGAAAGAGATAGTTGATTTGACAACAATATATCTCATCATCTGCTGCTAATTTGCCATAAGAAGTATTAAAGTCTGATGTAAAACTATATTTTGCCAACCAGTTCTGTCCAGAAAAAAACGTTTACTAAACTTCATGGACTTGTAGTATTCTTACAATTCATGTTATGATTGAGCTGAATATGCGACTGTTCAAAAAAGACAGTTCGAAACGGGACGTTTCGAAAGTGGACAGTTCAACACCGGACAGTTCGAAACGCCTAACCCCAAATCCCAACCACCAGATTTCAACTAATTTTCATTTTGAATATTATTTTCTCTATTTAGTTAATTAAATTAATTGATTAAAATTAATTATTTGCAAGTTGTGTTCTTCTTAATGTAATCTACACAGTTTCGAACTGTCCTGTTTGGAACTGTCCAGTTGTGAAACGTCCTGTTTCGAACTGTCTTTTTCGAATTGTCCCTTTACCAAGTTAGCTTGGGGTAACATTTGAGGGCTGCTCACAGTGAGACAGTGTGTTATGGTGTAGTATGTGTATAGCATAGAACAGCTGGAATAATAGGTCCTTTGTTATTGGTATTTATTCAATAATACATGTACAATAGTCAGTCAGTCAGTGTATGGAGCATCTAGCCCTTTGTGAGGTACAAGTACTATAATTAGCTAGTCACTTTCACCAATATTACCATGAGCACCAATGTTTGAACTACTGCACAGTGTTGACATTGTGTAACATCTGTAATTCGGACAGGTGGGGTATCTGGATGAACAGAAAACTGACCCATGTTTTGAGTACTATGCAGCACTATGAAAGCATTGGGCTTATTCTAGCAAATGTTACAAGTAGACCAACTTCCTATCACAATATAAAGTAGAACTAGCAGGATACTAACAAATTTCAACAAATACAAGAATTCACACTTCAGCTTCAAAGTAGGCTATAACATGGTATAACTATTTCTCATTGCAGTGACAGCGAGAAAGACAGGGTTGATTTGACAACAATATATCTCACCATCTGCTGCTAATGTATCATAGTATTATTGGTGAAAGTGGACATAGCTATTAGTACTTGTACCTCACAGAGGGCTAGATGCTCCATACACTGACTGACTGACCATTGTACATGTATTATTGAATAAACACCAATAACAAAGGACCTATTATTCAAACTGTTCTATGCTATACACATACTTCACCATATACACTGTCTCACTGTGAGCGGCCCTCAAACTTTACCCCAAGCTCAATCATTACATGAATTGCAAGAATATTACAAGCCCATGATGTTAGTAAACATTTTGTCTAGATAGAAGGATGTTCATATTTTTAAATTAGTCTCATTTCAACAAACGTTACAACTAGACCAACTTCCTATCACGATGTAATGTACTGTAGATCTAGCAGAATAGTAATGCATTTCAACAGATACACGAATTCACACTGCAGCTCTAAAGCAGGCTATAACATGGTATAACTATTTCACATTGCAGTGACAGGGAGAAAGAGATAGTTGATTTGACAACAATATATCTCACCATCTGCTGCTAATGTATCATAGTATTATTGGTGAAAGTGGACATAGCTATTAGTACTTGTACCTCACAGAGGGCTAGATGCTCCATACACTGACTGACTGACCATTGTACATGTATTATTGAATAAACACCAATAACAAAGGACCTATTATTCAAACTGTTCTATGCTATACACATACTTCACCATATACACTGTCTCACTGTGAGCGGCCCTCAAACTTTACCCCAAGCTCAATCATTACATGAATTGCAAGAATATTACAAGCCCATGATGTTAGTAAACATTTTGTCTAGATAGAAGGATGTTCATATTTTTAAATTAGTCTCATTTCAACAAACGTTACAACTAGACCAACTTTCTATCACGATGCAATGTACTGTAGATCTAGCAGAATACTAATGCATTTCAACAGATACAAGAATTCACACTGCAGCTCTAAAGCAGGCTATAACATGGTATAACTATTTCCCATTGCAGTGACAGGGAGAAAGAGATAGTTGATTTGACAGCAATATATCTAGCCATCTTCTGCTAATGTATCATAGTATTATTGGTGAAAGTGGACATAGCTAATAGTGTACTTTTACCTCACAAAGGGCTAGATGCTCCATACACTGACTGAACAACCAGTGTGCTCATGGGTAAATACCAATAACAAAATACCTATTATTCACACTGTTCTATGCTATACTTTACTAAAATATACAGTCTTTGGCACTGAAACTTTGCTGGTCTGCCCATCTACATACTTAGATAAATTGGGCAGATGGTAGAAATCCATGCTGCTCGGGAAACAACTTTTTTGGTCACATTATGCTAATATTGCTGTCTGCTGCCTATCCCAATTTTTATTCTGTTTATGGAGAAACCTGAAATCACTCCCAGCTCCAACTTGTCATGTTTTACAACACAGCATAAACAAGATGGAAAATAGAACTTGCTAGCCCACTTTGCCTCACTAAATAACAAAACTGTAAACATGATTATTCTGACACATATAAATAATATGCACAGTGGTACATATCTTTAACTAACATAAATAAGTCTATTGAATAGAAAATTTCTCAGAAGAGAGTGGACTCATAAGTAATCATTCACAGCAACCTGTTTACTGTAGTCAAATTATTATTATATAAAACTGTATAACTAACTTGTTGGCAACAGTTAACTACAGAACACAGGTGATGCCACAAATGATAAACCATGTATGCATGTACATGCATGACCAAATAGCTTTTGAAACTTTACACCAAAACCCCATCTAGCTATATCTACTGGAAATATATCAAATAAATTACATTGGGCATATTATGGAACACAAGTAATATCAAACATGTACACAGAGGGGTTGGAGTTTCACTGAGAACAAATTGAGTTATTTAGACCAATTCCACACTCTGATTAAACGTATGCTACGATTATAGTAAACTGTCTCTAGACAGCTAAAGCTGCCCTCTGTATTTAGTGCTAGAAACTGTATGTTATGCTAAAACTCTGTCTCTCAAATTTCCTTGTGAGAATATGTGGCATAACAGACTAGTAGGTGACAGTACTACAGTCTATAATTGTGTAATATTTGTTGATCTTCCATGCACATAATATAATGGGATTAGACTGAAATCACCCATATTAGGAAAACAGAAGAGGCAAGGGCAATCAGTTGAGTCCAGTTCAGTTTCAGTGTCTACCTTACCTGTGAATAAAGCAGAACAAATTTATTTGAATAATCCATTAGAAAAATGAAAAGAGGGTAAAGTAATTAGTTAATTACAAATAATATAGAAATTTAATTTATAGGCCTATATATAATCCTTCTATCTTGGACAGACTTCAGTCCAGCAAGACTTTCGACACTAGAAACACCTAACTGTCAACGCAATACAAAATTTCAGTAAGCAACAGTTCAACATTGAATTATACCTACCAGAGCATAACTTTGTTTCATACAACTATAATGCCTATATCAGCACCAGTCTTCTGCGGTTACGCTGACTGTTATTTGTGGAGCTTAGATGATGAGGGCTATCTGCAATACAACAAACACCTCATGAAAGATCACCCAAACATGAAAATTAAACATGGAGTGTGGGTCAAGCATAAAGACAGACTGGCAGATCAATTAAGGAAACAGTAAGTGCATTAAACTAGGGGGAGCTGCTGATCAAACACCCTACAATATTATTGCTATAAATGCTTGATTAAACTTTCAAATGTTCAAATTAGCAAAAATTAAGGTTTACCATATCACTTAAATCAAAATATCACATTTTATGTTTATTTTTTGTACTTAGTTGCCGACAGGCAATAAAACCTGGAACAAATTCCCAGTTAAATGTAAGTGTAAATACAAATTTAGGCCTATTTAAACTGTAATTGACTAATATTGTAATGATTATCACATGGAATATTATTCCAACAATTGCTAGAGCTGGATGATGGACACTATTAAAATATGTACATGTTTATAGTGGCTATGCACAACTCCTAAGTGACGGTGTATTAGTAATGTGGGTGCTTTGTAGTGTAATTGTCCCTGACAGTCTATTACATTATATAAATTGCAGTTCTGCTCAAGATTTCCGGTTTTCAATCATATTAGACTGATATTGGTGCTGATTGTTAATAAGTAACGGTTCTATTCTATCAAATGTTCATCCAACATGTTGTGGTTAGCAACAGAGTTGCACACCAATCACAACTGGCAGATAGAGCAGCATGCTGCTGAGAGCCAAAGTGCCCAGTGCACCCATTTTCATTATTACGAAATACGTATACATATAGATCTTGTACCTGGTTTTTCAGGAGCCAATTTGATGATGGTCGAAAGGGACAAGACCTCTACATCAAGACCTTCTCCTTGGGATGCTGGGCCTCACTATCAACACAAGAGAGGAGTGAACACACACTCATCAACTGTCGAGGATGTGGGAAAAATGACATCTTTCAACTGAAGAAGAAAAATAAAGTGTTTTGCACTCTTGCAAAATATGAGAAGTTATCAGGTAATCAATTCAACCATTTGCCACTTGAAACTTCCAATTCTCGAACTATTGAATCAGCGAGCTGGTCTTCTTTAATTGCAGAAAGATAAAATGTTTCACTTGTGGAATTTTACACATTGTTAGCTGTGCTGTTATAGTGATCTCGAAATTATTTTTAGTTGCTTTATATTCTATAGCCAAGGGTCACAACCATTCAAAGATATGTACAACAGTGCAGCTTTTGGAAATAGTTATATTATACATGTAGCTACAATGTATTAGTGTAGGTAGGCAGGTACATTGGTAGGTAGGTACATGTAGGTAGATTGTAGGTAAGTAGGTATGAACTAGATTTTCTGCAAGCGTCAACTATTTACTAAGAATGTTTTAACAGACCCAATATTTTTTAAACCATGAATTATTTATTATCTGCTTTCATCCTCGTTTGGAGTGCTGTTACAGTTTTAACAATTCAACTAAATCTGGATGCTGCTGTTTGAAAGATATAACTGTGATTCAAAACCCACATTAACTAGAGTTTTATAGCAAACATCTGATGGGTCCAAAACCACATAAGACCACTTACTCTCTATTTACAATTGACTCAAAATTGTACAAATGTCTTTGCCTACATGTATGTGCTACTTCTGTATAAACTATAATAAATGTATTCTCATTATTAGATGTGCAAACTCAAAGTGACTCCAAGTTGAGTGCTACTGCAGACAGTTTGTTGACATCAACTTCTGCAACAATTCCCTCACCTGGAACAAGTTCATCTGATCAGTCTTCTAGCGAAACAGTCGGACTTGAAAATGAGTTTTCTGGATCGAGACGAAGTGGTGAATTACTTCTACCACATGTTGATGCGACACCACCTCAGTCTGTATCTGTCAACTATAAACAGCCAACTAAAACAGCAATCTCACGACTGTCTTTATCTGCTGATGAAAGTACACCTGCTACAAAAAAAAAGAAATTAACTGTAAGTGACGTTCCAAAATCAATTACGGGACAAATTATAAAGCAGACAAGAGATCTTGAAGAGAAAGACAATATTGAACGAGATCTGGCTGCAGTGTATTCCAGCAACCATAATATACATATTATATACATAACAATATACAATATAATGTACATATACACAAATACGCTATCTTTCAGCAATCATATTAAACGGGTCACTTCTATTTTATCACCATAGTGAACAATTAATGCATCTATTACCTCCTCATGCCGTAGGAACGACAACCACCTCCAGCCACTCCTATCCTCTCACAAGAAGGACACCAATACCTCCAGTCACACTCAGATGATGCTACTATATATGATCCTTGCTCTTTAGTAATCGACACTTCCCCTGCTGATACACAGCTACCTCTCCTACCAGCTCTGTTTATCCTCTGGTAGGTAGGGATTCTCCAGTCTACAGGAGAGCTCAAGCAAGCTAGAATAGGTAAAACATGCTAGCCATATTATACATATTATATACATAACAATATATAATATAATGTACATGTACACATATAGGCTATCTTTCAGCAATCACATTAAACGGGTCATTTCTATTTTATCACCATACTGAACAATTATTGCGGCTATTACCTCCTCATGCCGTAGGAACGGCAACCACCTCCATCCACTCCTATCCTCTCACTAGAAGGACACCAATACACCTCCAGTCACACTCAGATGATTCTACTATATATGATCCTTGCTCTTTAGTGGTCGACACTTCCCCTGCTGATACACAGCCACCTCTCGTACCAGCTGTGTTTACCCTCTGGTAGGTAGGGATTCTCCAGTCTACAGAAGGGCTCAAGCAAGCTAAAACAGGTAAACATGCTAGCCATAATAAACATATTATATACATATATAATATACATAAACACAAATACGCTATCTTTCAGCAAGCATATTAAACAGGTCATTTCTATTTTATCACCATGCTGAACAATTATTGCAGCTATTACCTCTCAATGCCGTAGGGACGACAACCACCTCCATCCACTCCTATCCTCTCACTAGAAGGACACCAATATTTCCAGTCACACTCAGATGATTCTACTATATATGATCCTTGCTCTTTAGTGATCGACACTTCCCCTGCTGATACACAGCCACCTCTCCTACCAGCTGTGTTTATCCTCTGGTAGGTAGGGATTCTCCAGTCTACAGGAGAGCTCAAGCAAACTAGAACAGGTAAAACATGCTAGCCATAATATACATATTATATACATAACAAGATATAATATAATGTACATGTACACATATAGGCTATCTTTCAGCAATCACATTAAACGGGTCACTTCTATTTTATCACTATACTGAACAATTAATGCAGCTATTACCTCCTCATGCCGTAGGAACGACAACCACCTCCATCCACTCCTATCCTCTCACAAGAAGGACACCAATACCTCCAGTCACACTCAGATGATGCTACTATATATGATCCTTGCTCTTTAGTAATCAACATCGAGTTTATCCTCTGATAGGTAGGGATTCTCCAGTCTACCGGAGAGTTCAAGCAAGCTAGAACAGGTGAAACTTGATTATTGAAATTGTTACAGGTATATTCTGCATTCACATGTATATTAGCCAGGGAAGTTTTCAAACGATAGGAACATGAAAATGAGGATGCTGTATAGTATAATGATTTAAGCGGGGAACTCCAGGAAGGAATGTCTAGCTAAAGGTTCTCACTCTTTGGTGTTTGTGTTGTTTATATATCCAGTCTTGATTTTTCATTCCAAATTCGAGTTCAATATGACCACTCAATGATATTGTGCACAATCATTTAATATATACAGTGCATATAAGGATTGTTTATCAGACAGTATAAGAAGCAATGTACAGTGACTGTAAATAATGATTAGAAAGATGGCAATTCCAGGAATTTAGAGGTAAGAAACTAATAAACAAAAATACTTTGTGTAAAGTTGTTCATTTTCCTTTAACTAATCAGAACAGTTAAAGGTTTTAGTACAGTAAAGGATTGCACATTCACAAATGTGCTATATATTATACTTGTAGGGCAGCCAAAGCCATTCAAAGCTTTCTATTGTGATATCTGCTCCTAGGTTTTGGGCCACAGTCACTCTGACTGAACTATCTGCTGCACACATCAACATCCAGCTTGAGCCTTACAAAGGTAAATCTATTGTTCAGTTTACCACACAAATTTTCCACACCTTCTTTTGGTAGCTTCTGGGGAACTAATTCAACTTCCTTCTTTCAGCAATACACAACGCAACATTTGACTTTTTTGTTATGTTGCAGTTCTATTAGCTTAATATAAGTATTATATTCTGTAACATATTTTTATTATCTTACCATTTTCACATGGTAAATTATTTACAACCTCATTTACAACTGAGAATTTGCATTTTGCTGCTCTGTTCTTACCAGCGCCACCACACTCAAACAACAAAGTTCTCCACTCTCCTGCATTCTTCAAAGAGCATTTCCACTAAAAGGTGTTTCTCTCCCAGACAGTAGATCATCTCAAGTCTCAGCGGGTGCTCAAAGAAGTTGATGAACAGCTACAAGTAAACAGTAAGACCAATCATTATTGATACATATAGACGTGTAAAACCAAGTTTCTATCAGAGCATAGACAAGGCGATGTACGTGTATAAACAACATGTACATGTACATTCCTCTATATACATAGACAAGGAGATAGGAACGAGTATTTACTTTGTATGAAAATTAGTGGAAAGGCACTTGTAAAAAAGTGCACAGGGTTCCAATTTTTTTAACTGATGTAATACAGCTCAAACTAATAACACCAGTGTATAGTAGCGCTTAATTAGTTATTTCACTCAAAGTTATTGGTGGTAGAAAGTATGAAATTACTGAGCTTGATCATTCAAAGTGAGGAACCGAGACATTAAATGGCACAGAATTAAAATTATGGTAACGGATAAAGCTAAATACAGCGTAGTTGTAAGCAAACATATAAATAGGTTGGTGTATTACATGCAAGACTAGTCATGCAGCTATTACCTCCTCATGCCGTAGGAACGACAACCACCTCCATCCATTCCTATCCTCTCACAAGAAGGACACCAATAGTTCCAGTCACACTCAGATAATTCTACTATATATGATCCTCGGTCTTTAGTGATTGACACTTCCCCCGCTGATACACAACTACCTCTCCTACCAGTTGTGTTTATCCTCTGGTAGGTAGAGATTCTCCAGTCTACAGAAGGGTTCAAGCAAGCTAAAACCGGTAAACATGCTAGCCATAATAAACATATTACATACATATATAATATACATATACACAAATAGGCTATCTTTCAGCAATCATATTAAACGGGTCACTTCTATTTTATCATCATACTGAACAATTAAAGCATCTATTACCTCCTATTGCCGTAGGAACGACAACCACCTTCATCCCCTCCTATCCTCTCACAAGAAGAACACCAATACTTCCAGTCACACTCAGATGATTCTACTATATGATCCTTGCTCTTTAGTGATTGACACTTCCCCTGCTGATACACAGCAACCTCTCCTACCAGCTGTGTTTATCCGCTGGTAAGTAGATATTCTCCAGTCTACAGGAGAGTTCAAACAAGCTAAAACAGGTAAACATGCTAGCCATAATATACAATTATTATATACATATATAATATGCAGTACATATACACAAATTCGCTATCTTTCAGCAATCATATTAAACGGGTCACTTCTATTTTATCACTATACTGAACAATTAATGCATCTATTACCTCCTCATGCCGTAGGAACGACAACCACCTCCATCCACTCCTATCCTCTCACAAGAAGGACACCAATACTTCCAGTCACACTCAGATGATTCTACTATATATGATCCTTGCTCTTTAGTGATTGACACTTCCCCTGCTGATACACAGCAACCTCTCCTACCAGCTGTGTTTATCCGCTGGTAAGTAGATATTCTCCAGTCTACAGGAGAGTTCAAACAAGCTAAAACAGGTAAACATGCTAGCCATAATATACATATTATATACATTACAATATATAATATAATGTACATAAACACAAATACGCTATCTTTCAGCAAGCATATTAAACGGGTCACTTCTATTTTATCACCATACTGAACAATTAAAGCATCTATTACCTCCTCATGCCGTAGGAACGACAACCACCTTCATCCACTCCTATCCTCTCACAAGAAGAACACCAATACCTCCAGTCACACTCAGATGATTCTACTATATGTGATCCTTGCTATTTAATGATTGGCACTTCCCCTGCTGATACACAGCTACCTCTCCTACTAGCTGTGTTTATCCTCTGGTAAGTAGATGATATCCAGTCTACAAGAGAGTTCAAACAATCTAAAACAGGTAAAACATGCTAGCCATATTATACATATTATATACATATGTAATATACAGTACATACATGTACATACACAAATACGCTATCTTTCAGCAATCATATTAAACGGGTCACTCCTATTTTATCACCATACTGAACAATTAATGCAGCTATTACCCCCTCATGCCGTAAGGACGACAACCATCTCCATCCACTCCTATCTTCTTACTAGAAGGACACCAATACCTCCAGTCACACTCAGATGATTCTACTATATATGATCCTTGCTCTTCAGTGATTGACACTTCCCCTGCTGATACACAGCAACCTCTCCTACCAGCTGTGTTTATCCGCTAGTAAGTAGATATTCTCCAGTCTACAGGAGAGTTCAAACAAGCTAAAACAGGTAGACATGCTAGCCATAATATACAATTATTATATACAGTACATATACACAAATACGCTATCTTTCAGCAATCATATTAAACGGGTCACTTCTATTTTATCACCATACTGAACAATTAATGCATCTATTACCTCCTATTGCCGTAGGAACGACAACCACCTTCATCCACTCCTATCCTCTCACAAGAAGAACACCAATACTTCTAGTCACACTCAGATGATTCTACTATATGTGATCCTCGCTATTTAATGATTGGCACTTCCCCTGCTGATACACAGCCACCTCTCCTACCAGCTACGTATGTTTATCCTCTGGTAGGTAGAGATTCTCCAGCCTACAGGAGAGTTCAAACAAGCTAAAACAGGTAAAACATGCTAGCCATAATATCCATATTATATACAAATATAATATACAGTACATATACACAAATACGCTATCTTTCAGCGATCATATTAAACGGGTCACTCCTATTTTATCACCATACTGAACAATTAATGCAGCTATTACCCCCTCATGCCGTAAGGACGACAACCATCTCCATCCACTCCTATCTTCTCACAAGGAGAACACCAATACCTCCAGTCACACTCAGATGATTCTACTATATGTGATCCTCGCTATTTAATGATTGGCACTTCCCCTGCTGATACACAGCAACCTCTCCTACCAGTTGTGTTTATCTTCTGGTAGATAGAGATTCTCCAGTCTACAGAAGGGTTCAAGCAAGCTAAAACAGGTAAACATGCTAGCCATAATAAACATATTAAATACCTACAGGTATATAATATACATAAACACAAATACGCTATCTTTCAGCAAGCATATTAAACGGGTCATTTCTATTTCATCACCATACTGAACAATTAAAGCATCTATTACCTCCTATTGCCGTAGGAACGACAACCACTTCCATCCACTCCTATCCTCTCACAAGAAGGACACCAATACTTCCAGTTACACTCAGATGATTCTACTATAATATATGATCCTCGGTCTTTAGTGATTGACACTTCCCTTGCTGATACACAACTACCTCTCCTACCAGCTACGTATGTTTATCCTCTGGTAGGTAGAGATTCTCCAGTCTACAGGAGAGTTCAAACAAGCTAAAACAGGTAAACATGCTAGCCATAATATACATATTATATACATATATAATATACAGTACATATACACAAATACACTATTTTTCAGCAATCATATTAAACGGGTCACTTCTATTTTATCACCATACTGAACAATTAAAGCATCTATTACCTCCTCATGCCGTAGGAACGACAACCACCTTCATCCACTCCTATCCTCTCACAAGGAGAACACCAATACCTCCAGTCACACTCAGATGATTCTACTATACGTGATCCTCGCTATTTAATGATTGGCACTTCCCCTGCTGATACACAGCTACCTCTCCTACCAGCTGTGTTTATCCTCTGGTAGGTAGGGATTCTCCAGTCTACAGGAGAGCTCAAGCAAACTAGAACAGGTAAAACATGCTAGCCATAATATACATATTATATACATAACAATATATAATATAATGTACATGTACACATATATGCTATCTTTCAGCAATCATAATAAATGAGTCATTTCTATTTTATCACCATGCTGAACAATTATTGCAGCTATTACCTCTTAATGCCGTAGGGACGACAACTACCTTCATCCACTCCTATCCTCTCACTAGAAGGACACCAATACCTCCAGTCACACTCAGATGATTCTACTATATATGATCCTCGCTCTTTAGTGATCGACACTTCCCCTGCTGATACACAGCCACCTCTCCTACCAGTTGTGTTTATCTTCTGGTAGATAGAGATTCTCCAGTCTACAGAAGGGTTCAAGCAAGCTAAAACAGGTAAACATGCTAGCCATAATATCCGTATTATATACATATATAATGTACAGTACATACATGTATACACAAATACGCTATCTTTCAGCAAGCATATTAAACGGGTCATTTCTATTTTATCACCATACTGAACAATTAATGCATCTATTACCTCCTCATGCCGTAGAAGCGACAACCACCTCCAACCACTCCTATCCTCTCACAAGAAGGACACCAATACCTCCAGTCACACTCAGATGATTCTACTATATATGATCCTTGCTCTTTAGTGATTGACACTTCCCCTGCTGATACACAGCAACCTCTCCTACCCGCTGTGTTTATCCGCTGGTAGGTAGGGATTCTCCAGTCTACAGGAGAGTTCAAACAAGCTAAAACAGGTAAACATGCTAGCCATATTATACATATTATATACATATATAATATACATAAACACAAATACGCTATCTTTCAGCAAGCATATTAAACAGGTCATTTCTATTTTATCACCATGCTGAACAATTATTGCAGCTATTACCTCTCAATGCCGTAGGGACGACAACCACCTCCATCCACTCCTATCCTCTCACAAGAAGAACACCAATACTTCCAGTCACACTCAGATGATTCTACTATATATGATCCTTGCTCTTTAGTGATTGACACTTCCCCTGCTGATACACAGCAACCTCTCCTACCCGCTGTGTTTATCCGCTGGTAGGTAGGGATTCTCCAGTCTACAGGAGAGTTCAAACAAGCTAAAACAGGTAAACATGCTAGCCATATTATACATATTATATACATATATAATATACAGTACATATACACAAATACGCTATCTTTCAGCAATCATATTAAACGGGTCACTTCTATTTTATCACCATACTGAACAATTAATGCATCTATTACCTCCTCATGCCGTAGGGACGACAACCACCTCCATCCACTCCTATCCTCTCACAAGAAGGACACCAATATTTTCAGTCACACTCAGATGATTCTACTATAATATATGATCCTCGGTCTTTAGTGATTGACACTTCCCCTGCTGATACACAACTACCTCTCCTACTAGCTACGTATGTTTATCCTCTGGTAAGTAGAGATTCTCCAGTCTACAGGAGAGTTCAAACAAGCTAAAACAGGTAAACATGCTAGCCATAATATCCATATTATATACATATATAATATACAGTACATATACACAAATACGCTATCTTTGAGCAATCATATTAAACGGGTCACTCCTATTTTATCACCATACTGAACAATTAATGCAGCTATTACCCCCTCATGCCGTAAGGACGACAACCATCTCCATCCACTCCTATCTTCTTACTAGAAGGACATCAATACCTCCAGTCACACTCAGATGATTCTACTATATGTGATCCTCGCTTCCCCTGCTGATACACAGCTGCCTCTCCTACTAGCTTTGCTTATTATTTGTCAAACTGAAGTTTCCTCAACTACAGGTAAAAGGTGAGACATGATAATGTACGACCGAATGTGAACTCTATGCTAATAAATACATGTACAAGCCTTTTTACACCTACAACGTACTTGCATATGCCTATATTCCTTGCACCTACTGTACCTACATGTACTGGTACATGTATATATATATACACTGAAATGTACCACTGTAATATATAATAATAATTACACCCATGTAGGTCTACATGTACATGTATATGTGTGCATTACAATACTTGGCAGGTTAACAATGAGAGGTTCTTCATTTGAGGTCACCTACAAAGTTATTGAATGTTTGATTATAGAAACAGAAAATTGATACTGATGCAATTATCTTGTACATTCCACTATATTCAAAATGCCAGAGTCAGCCAGATGTTCACTCCTACTTGCAGCAGCTTAATCTTTCGAGGAAAGTATGTACAACTATATCTTTTTACTTGAGCCTTTCACTAAATTCTCAAAAGTCTTCTTCCTGCATTCAACTTAGTTGAGAATGCAGGCACTGCTGATTGAACACCTGATTTAATGGCACTGTACATATTTATTGGTGGACTACCTGTGAAAATCTAGGTATCCAGGGTCACTGAGCATGCATGATAACACATAAATAAACTGGTTCAAGGTAGATGACATCTTCTTGGAGTTGTCACATTCAACCCCAAGATGTGACAACTCCAATAGCGAGATGACTATGCTTTCTAGAGTCACATAGTGTGCACACAGTCATGTCACCCAAACTGTGATATATATATTATTTTACTTACAGAGTCATAGATCGGAGAGTGTCAGAGTGTATTTTCAGTTTCATTAATTCAAAGCTCTAAACTGTTAAAGGCTGGATTTCTTCTCCTATCAATCTGCGGTCTTTCTTTATTCTGTTAACTACATGTAGTTAGGAATATAATAGAAAAATAGATGAAAGTCCCTGCAGCCTCACTCGTAGGCCTATTATAATGATATAATGATAAATATAATTTTCCTATATCTAAATACACATTTCATGAACCAATTTGTGTTTCAGAATTTTGCCTAATATTTCTCTAACATTTCTTAGCTTACATTTTAACAAATCCTAATCACTAGTGATAAAGCTGTACCAAGGAAATATTTTACATGTAGCTTTCTTCTAGTTGAATTATATCCCACAAGCTTGCATTGATCTGATAATGGTGTCTGACTGTCTGACTAGGTGTAACTACAATTTAAGTAACACCTAGGATACTGGCGTACCAAGACTTTAGAATAATTTTTATTTATTTATATTTCCAGTAAACCAAAATTAGGTACACGTACATGTACAATAATTGCGAAAGTTTTAAAATTCAACAATTATTTAATCATCTCACACAGAGACACGAAGGAAATGAATGTAACCGAGAAAACCATAATTCCAAATGGTGCTAATACGACACACTATTTGTTAGGTTAGCTGGCTAGCTGGAATGTAAATGAAAAGTTAAATTAAATGCATTGAATTGATATACATGTTATCCTGTATAATGATATTATAATATATAATAACTAATAATATATATGAGTTTTTTAACGCAGAATATTTATATTAATACAAATATTAGGAAACATATAAACTATTTTAAAAATGAAAGAACTACCACGCAGTAGATGTATAAAAATGGATACTACCAGTATCGCTACAGTCAGGTGGATCCAAGATAAGAGCAGGACTAAGCAACTTTCTAAATATGGAGGAAACTAATTCCAAGTGAGTACTAATATAATATGTCGAGGGTGGCCACTTACAGACCCGGTCCTGAATAATTCGACACCAGACACCAGCTTTACGCCAGTCGCACCAGTTTTGATCAAGGATGCCACAACTCCCATCGTACTAGCAAGGTCAGGGGCGATCACTCCCAAATTTGACCTATACGTAGTGGGGATAAATCCATAAGCGGAGAATTTCCGGTGTTTCCTTAACATCGTTGAGTATTGTTTATAAAGAAGTTGATTATTTATAGCTATAATAAATCAATTAAATACACATAGGCATAAATGTCTAGTATACATATTAAACGTAAGTCATATGTTATAAGGTATTGTTAATATTATTATAATATTGGATAAGCATGGATATTTCAGCTTATCGGAGCAATAATTTTATAAATAAGTTAATAATTCATAGCTATAAATCAATTAAATACATATTTGCATAAACATTAATATGCATGTCATACAACTTATATTGGAGCAATATTTTTATAAAGAAGTTAGTTATTTATAGCTATAAATCAATTAAATACACATGACTGTGCATAAAAGTTTAATATGCATGTTGTACATGTTGTACGTGTACAATGTATATTTAGCATTTCTGGTTGCATGCATTGATTCTGGCATGCTTCTACCCTCCCTATTTAAAGCAGCAGTAACTTGACTATGATGCAGGTACTTAAATAGTCGACACAGTAGTGCTGGGCCAGTACCACCACAAAGTTACCAGGAATACATGCCTTGCAAAAATATTTCTTCTAAACTGTAGCTACCACCCATGCCAAATTAGAGATACTATGAGTGATTAAAACTACTGCTGTCTTATGAATCAAACTATGGTAGAACAATCTTTAATATTATAGTGATGAGCTGTTCTTTATCAACATTCGTGCTCACTCAGTTTGTTCTTCCAATGAGTTTGACACTGTTTCAACTTGTTTTGAATGACTATTCCTCTTTTAATGATGTGGTCAAAAAGATTTTGCTTTGAGGCTTGAAAATTATTAACGAAATAAATCAAAGACCTCAAGAACTATTCCCACATCATAGTAATACATGCATTATGTTAAGCAGTAGGATGTAGTAATGTGTTTTGTTCTTATTCATATAATGTAAGATATGCATGTAAGCACAGAAACAAAACTTCCCAATTCTACTTCCCGCTAATAATCCCAGGTAAGAAAGCAACGATCTAAAGAGATCCGCATTTTTTATAATTTGGGATGGAGAAGGCACTTCACCAATGGCAAAGTTACTGAAGTAGCACAGGAGCATTATAAGGGTGGATGCCCTTCCTAACACCACCAACGACCCTTATGGGAATCGAACCTGGGAATTCCACATGAAGGGCCAGAGCCCTTACCACTAGGCCGCGGCAGCTCCCTAAGCTATAAGCACAGAGTAGCGACTAAACTTTAGAGATAATAAGAGAATTAGTAGGTAATGTAATACCTTGTTCTTTTCTACAACAATATTGACATATGTACCAGGTTTTACTCCAATGTTTCCATCTTTCAGAATAACAGGCACTTCTCCTGGGCTATACAAGGCAATCTGCAACAGCAAGCATGATGTTCCAGGGTGAACAACTACATGTACATGTAGAAGTTGTCTATCATAAGTATATTTTAACAATGTTATTGGTAGCTATGACCTATTTATATAACTTGGACAACAAATGCGAGCACAGGCACTTACACTGTATGTTATTGCACACTGACACAATTTTTCCAGTTTTATTCCAGTTTACTTACTGTGTAGCCACTAGCTATGGCTCCACTTCCTATATAGTAATCATCAACTTGAGTGTTCAAACTTAGGGCAAGTCCTGTGAATATCCCAGCAGATGCTGATCTGTACTTTCCATCAGCATTAAATACATGGCAAAGTCCTGTTAATATAACATTAGATAAATTATACATAATAGCAAGACTACTGCTCCAAACACCCTCAATACTGTTCATTATAATATAATATAAGATGGTAGTGGAGTAGAGGGGCTGGCACTAGTCTGCTGAGAGGTACGGTAATAGTAGTGTAATGGGGGAGATACCAGTGTAGCATTGGTGGCAGGGGTGGTGGTAGATATGACGCTGTTGGTGCAATAACATTAAACTCTGCCTATTAAAGTACCCCAATACTTGGTTATACAAGCCTTGACTAATGAACAACAATTGCGCAGTGAGTTGAAAATTTGCAAGGAATAACTGAAACATGGTTTAGAGAACTAAAACCATGTCTCACTGAAGAGGTACCTTCCCTAACCAGCGTGTTCCAACAAGAATCTGATTCAAACATCAGCCCCGATCAATTTGGTATTCTGCCTTAAAAAATAGTCCCTCCTCCCAAAGCTAAATGCTAAGGAAGCACTTGGACTCTAATCCAGTGCATGAAAATTCTCATGACGGTTTATGTTCACTCACTAGATAGCTGTGGGTACATACAATTGTACATGCAGCTTATGCAAACATAAGATGAAATTTGTCACAATGCAAAATGCTAGAAGAATTTCAAAACATAGCATTGGATTAGTCAATATTAGTGTTGCAGGAAAGTATGTTTCATCGGACATAAAGACAGATGAATGTAAGGGTAAATTAGTAGTAGTCTACTTGCATACTGTACATACCCATATCAGTTAAAACTCTTGAGAAGTTTGCCTCAGTGTCCAGTATTTCATAATTGTATAAACTGTGTACAAGAACACCTTGAGGTTTTGGAGCAAGGTCATAAACTAGCTCAACCATGTCTCTGCTGTTCAGTGCATATAGAGATTTGTACTGTGGAAGGGACCGATTACTGCAAAAAAGACGTAATCTACGTGCATGCACCAGCGTTAGTAGATGCAAATCACTTTTGACTTTGTGTCTTTAAACCATCAGAATATAATTCTAGACAGGTTCGAGACTTAAATTCTATGTGCTGACAGCTACTAAATCGACAGCTAACAAATTAAACTTAATAGTTAGCATAGCCATACTAATACACATGATCACTACTGGTCTGATTTCTGAACATCAAATCTTTGGTAACAATCAAAGATTTAGCACATAGTACTCAAGCACTAGCAACATCTAACTCTTTATAATTTTGTAGTTGTGTATTTGTTTCCTTATTGAGGGCATGTGAGTAATAAAATAATGGAGCTTGGATTCTAGCCGAGGTTGTAGTTGAATTACATGATGGTCAGTTTGTACAACAACTAGGCTTGTAACGCATTGCATTAGTGTACACATACTTTAGTGTAACAACCTAAATCACCAGTAAAAAGAGGTATTAGGAATTAAACACCATTACACACTTTTTGAATAGGAATAAAGTAGGGTCCATTTGCTGTACACTCAGATACTAGTAACTACATATCCAACATGGATTACTTAACATACCCCATCATCTAATTTCTTGTTAGACTTAAAGTACCTTAAACTGGTTACTCTCAATTAACAGTTCAGTTTCAATAACAGGGTAACAATATTACCAGTGGTTAGCCATGAAACAACCACCTGTTTAGACCTGACATATTTATACATTTCTGTACTCATCAGTTCTGTATGACCAATGAAATAGTGTATGAGTATCTATTTAGTGTTTAGCTGGGCTAACTACATGGTCAAATGCAATTACAATACAATTTACAATGTACTTACATGTCTGGGAGAGGAAGAGTTGATTTAGAAAAAATACCCTTCAATACAACATCCAAACCAGTCAAGTTCCTTTCCTTCATGACTTTCTCAACAGACATCTTCGAAAATGAGTTACGGCCACAAAATATCACACTGGGGAACTAAAAGTTGAGAATGATCTGATTTAATTACAGGCGTAAATATTGCATTTTGCACAACATGGAATCACTAGCATTCCAAAAGAAGTAGGGTTCGTGAATTCACAAATTCTTTCTATCAACAAGCATTTAATATTGGTATTCATCTACCTAGCGCTCTCAAGTATATGTGGGCTTAGTCGTATGTATAACCTAAGTATAGTGGCACTGCCAACCAATAACATCATCACACCTGTCATGTGTCACAGGGAAGCTCTCAGTTTTAAGGGCATCTCCAGAGCAAAACTAGGTTAGAAGTTCTGGTATTATGTCATACAAATAACCTGGCTGATTCACTACTACTTGTTTTTCTTTCCGTAAACTCAAATTTTGTGTTTTGCGCTACTTTAGCAAACTATTTACTACTGCTCAATTTCTACTTCATTTTATATTTCAATCTACAATACAATATAATAACTATAATTAATGATGCATCTGTGAATTTTTTGATATAAAATGCACAAGAGTGTTTCTTGCTGTCCATATTTTGACAACTTTAAAATTATACATTATATGACGTAGCGTATGTACATGTAAGTGCAGTGCCTAAACCCTAATTGAAATAGAGAATAAGGAACCATCTCCTGCTTTTTGACCTTACTAGGACCTAACACTACCTTACTAGCATAACATTACAACTGTCAGTGATAGTATACAACAGCCTGTATAGCAAGCATGTACTCAGTATTTTATCTCAACTATTATTAAAACATATCTAACCTCCATTTCTTCAACTTGTATATTTTTAAACCTCGTATTTGTCTCTTTCCTGTCAAACTTTGTGAAGAACTCTTGACAAGCATATGCTGCGTAGGCCAGCATAAGTAGTATCATGATGAGCCAGACCACCCTGTAAAACCCGTGTACATGTAGTTCTAAATAATTATACGAGTATAATAAACAATCCCAAAACAAACCATATCCCTGTAACATAGTATACATGTACATGCAGTATGTACTTACATGTATAAGTACTTACATGTATAAGTACTTACATGTATAAGTACTTACATGTATAAGTACTTCCATGTATAAGTACTTACATGTATAAGTACTTACATGTATAAGTACTTACATGTATAAGTACTTACATGTATAAGTACTTACATGTATAAGTACTTATACATGTATAAGTACTTACATGTATAAGTACTTATACATGTAAGTACTTATACATGTAAGTACTTACATGTATAAGTACTTACATGTATAAGCAGTACCATAATGCATACATTTCTGAGAGTCAGGGTCAACTCGGATAAAAGACTGGCCTACCCACTTACACTGGGGGTAGAAGTGAGGGTACACTAGGCTACACAGAGTGTATTTACTTCTAGATTTGAGATTACATGACACTATACACTATATACAATGTACTATACACTATACACTATACACTATACACTATACACTATACACTATACACTATACACTATAGACTATACACTATACACTATACACTATGCACTATACACTGTACCATACACTATACACTATACTATACACTATACTATACACTATACTATACACTATAATATACACTATACTATACACTATACTATACACTATACACTATACTATACACTATACTATACACTATACTATACACTATACTATACACTATACACTATATACTATACACTATATACTATACACTATACACTATACACTATACACTATACACTATACACTATACACTATACACTATACACTATACACTATACACTATACACTATACACTATACACTATACACTATACACTATACACTATACACTATACACTATACACTATACACTATACACTATACACTATACACTATACACTATACACTATACACTATGCACTATACACTATGCACTATACACTGTACCATACACTATACACTATACTATACACTATACTATACACTATACTATACACTATAATATATAGGGTTTCTAACCCATTTTTACAAAATGACAATTTTATCATTTTTTTACATGGATGGATAGAGTAACTTCTCAGCATCATTCTAATATATAATTTATGTATCTGCTATCAAAAGTTTCCAAGTTATAAGGATTTAAAGAAGAGCTGTATTGCCTGCCCAGAGGTGGGGAAAACCGTACTTGGCTTAGTGTTGACAATAATTCCTACGACGTTATGTCATGCGGTATGTTATCTACTAAGAGCTACTATACTTGCCAGCTATTGGCTACTTAGCAGTGCAGCAGAGCCATAATGCCAAGCAATGTACATGTACTTCACTACTAACTTGTATAATATATTGTACATAATATAGTAGTTTCATACCAGCCTACTAGTGCATAGTGATGCAGCCTACTAGTAATAGTAATGCAGCCTACTAGTAATAGTAATGCAGCCTACTAGTAATAGTAATGCAGCCTACTAGTAATAGTAATGCAGCCTACTAGTAATAGTAATGCAGCCTACTAATGATAATAATACAGCCCAACACAGAAACAATTATATGGGGAATTAGGTTTTACAAGATCAAGACTCATAAAATTGAACTTGTACTTTCATGTTTTAGAACACAAACAGAGCAAATACATGAAGAGAGCGAGACACACGCAATGTAGATAATGGCTGGCAAAGTACACCATTACCCTTTAGGCAGCTGGCTTACATGTAGAACAGAAGACAGAAAAGAAGTGCGATTAATTAGTCAAACAATTGAAATCGTATTACACCTTATGATCTGTATAAAATATATATGTTTTTCATGCTTGCTACATAGTCATACATGTCACTATCAGCTTTGACCAGGAGGCAAACATTCTGACATAAAATGCTGCATCACCAGAACACAATAATCCTAATATCATATTGTATATTCTATGCTGTACTATGCCTAAGTGTAGTCATAAACATGTTAAATCATACATAGAACTATAGAGCTGGAGAATATTACTTTTAATTACAACTATTTCTATTACGGATCTAAATTATCATACATGTATAATATACAATTATTATTATTATATTATATACATTTACATGTATATACTCAATACTGTGAGGTAGGACTGTTCCCTAATATGTAATGCTAGATGTGTGTTACTTAAATATTCAAGAGTTCAAATGTAGAATCCAATCTAAACAAGGATCAAGAACATAAATAACATTGTCATGCAGCTCATTATATAATTATTGCATGTAAAACACTTTCATAGTGCAATACTTGTTAGAATCAGTGTACAAGTAGAACAAAATATGATCTAATAGCTTGCAACTAAGCATGTGAGAAGATAACTCTATGCAATACTTGCTAGAATCAGTGTAGTACAAGTAAAACATAGTATGCATGTACATGTATTATGATACATTGTAGTTTACAACTAAGCATAATATGAGAAGATAACTCTATCCAAGAAATCACGTGTGCTCGCTGCTGATTGGCTATATTGTCCAAGGCGGCCATCTCATTGGATACAAAAATAAAAATGGTTGAGAATGATTTTTCATACAGCTTGGTTTTAATCTTTTTATTTTGAAAGATTTAAAAGCCATCCACTACAATAGAGTATATAATATAAGTAATTAGATATTTTTGCACATGATTAGATGTAAATTAAAACTTTTCTCATAGTTTAACATGGTTTTAACACCACATAAAAATCATGATTTTTAGAGAGGCTCCAGTGGCCTATCCTGCATAGTGATTGGTTAATTGACACTGGGAATGTAGCCTGTGGTCTGTGATCAATCTATACTACTTTATTTGGTGGTGATAGACTTAATAGATTTAAAGTTATTAAACTTTTCCACAAGCATGAGTGTGCGGAGAGTGTGCGGACTAAGGCTGTACATAAATAACACAGTTGTGCGAACGCGAATTTAGTCACGTGATATTCTTACGATTTGAATACCTATAATATACACTATACTATACACTATACTATACACTATACACTATACTATACACTATACTATACACTATACTATACACTATACTATACACTATACACTATATACTATACACTATATACTATACACTATACACTATACACTATACACTATACACTATACACTATACACTATACACTATACACTATACACTATACACTATACACTATACACTATACACTATACACTATACACTATACACTATACACTATACACTATACACTATACACTATACACTATACACTATACACTATACACTATACACTATACACTATACACTATACACTATACACTATACACTATACACTATACACTATACACTATACACTATACACTATACACTATACACTATACACTATACACTATACACTATACACTATACACTATACACTATACACTATACACTATACACTATACACTATACACTATACACTATACACTATACACTATACACTATACACTATACACTATACACTATACACTATACACTATACACTATACACTATACACTATACACTATACACTATACACTATACACTATACACTATACACTATACACTATACACTATACACTATACACTATACACTATACACTATACACTATACACTATACACTATACACTATTACACTATGCACTATACACCATTATACAATGTACTATAACACACATTACCCTGATATTACATGCCCAGTCTGCCCAACTCCTTCGTCCCACTTCGAACATTGTAACTTACCTAGCAAGAGGTCGTCTGTTAGACAGATGTACATGTTTGATTCCATGCATAGTGACCTCCTGAGTAAACTGAGACCATGATGTCACTTCCTTTTCTGGTTCGATAGTGTTCTGCTCCATCATATCACTATGTTCTGTAATACTAGCGCAACACTGGTCTCAGCTCAGCTGAATATAACCAAGACTTTATATTAGTTTATGTACAATTATCAGATCCACTAGGTACAATGTACATACATGGAATTACAATGTGGACTATTGACATGGGTAGCTTACTCGCTTTATATCTGCAATACAATACAATGTAATGCAATGCTACATGTATGTCCGTATCTCACCTGTATCTCACCTGTCTAGCTTTGTCCTGTGTAGGTAACATACATGTAAGTAATCCATTGAACATCAATAACACTGTGTAATGAGAACTAAAAGACATCACACAAGCTGTAGTTATTTACCTTAATCATTACCAGTTGATGAATCAATCAAGAGGTGTTTACCTACAAATACAAATATGGATTTGTGAGGTGCATGCTAGAGTTGCATGTAAGCAGGGTTGGGACTAGCTCAGTGAAAGCGCTATTCGATTGTGCTTTGCACTTCTTTTGAACCAGCCAATGGTTGTGAAACGTTTCTTTCAATTTTCAATAGCAATTGAACTGATTGGATCCTTTTTGCAGCCCAGTTAGTACATTCACTAATTGCTAGTCTGATTATGGTACCCGTTTCTGGGAGAAGATAACTCTATGAGTACGGCTGTCTCAAGTCTACTTCCTTTGCAAGTTATCTCAGCCAATTATTATTATCAGAGTATCAAGTTAGCAGACCAATATAATTTGCTTTTGGTACTGAAGGCAGAGAAAGTATTCAATAATTATTAATAATTAAAACTCTCCATAACATGACCTTAATTCTGATTTTAGTAATAGTCTGCACATTTTTCACGGCCTGTGCTGTGCGGTTTTGATTTGCACTTGCATTAAGCTTTTTTGCTCATTGAATTGTAAGTTTTAATAATATGTTGCTTGTGAATATACAAATCATGTATTCATATGTAAGATCATACTGTAGGTGCATCTCAGTTATAGCAAATGGAAAATACTATTGAACTAGTGTAATGGACGACTGCCCCCCCCCCCCCCACCAAACTATCACCACCAGGAAAGCACAATAGCTACAGTGTACATAATAGAGATGGCCAGCATATACATGTACCTGGACGGCATGTATAGAATTATATAATATATATATAATTATATAATAAATAATATAGAATTATATAATAAATATATAATTATATAATATTGTGATGATACAGGACATTTGTATACGACTCCAGCTACCAGAACCAACCCTGCAGCACCTTAAGTGCCTAGTAGTTGTCACAGCACTACTCAGCTAACACTCATACTCTCATAACTAACTGGTTGTATACTTATACTCAACTGCATTGCATGTCTAAACCATTCATTTATTGTCTATATACGTGTATCTATGTGTTTATACTCACTCTACTTCATTACATACTGATGTACGTTCATGTATGATAATTACTAAGTCTTTTAGTGCCTTTTATACCCATGTACAGAGGCCCGACCTCTCAGAATTACTTGATATTCATTTTGTACATGTATTGGATCATTATAAGCAACTTTTGTAAAACCCGACCCATTTTGGGTCGGCCATCGGGCTTCTGGCGGCCATGTTGTTGCGCAACTTCCGGACGACCCTATGTCGTCTTTCCCGACACTACGTCGGGCGGAAGTCCTTATACTATATAAAGGGCATTGTTTCACTGTTCATTGTCTCAGTCTTCACTTGGCTTTCAATAAAGACACATCTATACTTGATACAGAGACTTTCACTTCCTTTTGTCAGGTCATTCGCTTAGCAAACCGCCTACTAGGTCGGATCACTCTCTTTCAACGTATAGTCTGAAGGTCAGACTTGGGACCAGATGGGTCGCCTCTGGTAGTTATCGGGCTACTGAGACCGCTCGATCTTTCATGTAATGAGAAGGCCTAGCACCACTCATAGGCACTTAAGTTTTGGGTCGGTAGTCGTCCAAGGACGACCGCACGAATTTCCAGAAACCATTACAATATATATTATATTATTATATAATAAATATATAATTATATAATATACATGTACATGTATATATAATTATATAATACATGTATACAGTGTACATTATATAACTACACAAGCACATGAATTATCATTCTGATAAAATACACTTTAATGACTAGGCATAATGAATATACTTTGCAACAGTGAGTGTAACAATGACAGTTAGATGGATTAAGAGTTAAGGGAAGCACTTGGTAGTGGTAGTGTGCTGCCAAGGTAAACTCCCACACATTACATAAGGAGTGAACAGTTAAGTAAAGCTTTTGCATTTAGTGGAGAAGACGTAGGCTGATGCCTAGACTCATTGAAGAGCCAAGGGTCGACGTACATGTAGGTCCTATAGTTTATACTACAGAGGAGTGTAGAAAGTATCTGTGTTGCTTTAGGGACGTAGACCCTATGCTAGATTCATTGAAGAAACTGGGAACAGCTAAGGTCCAATGGTTTATACACACAAGGAGTGTAGAAAGTGTCTTAAGTGAGGACGAGCTCAGGCCCTGAGATCTAAAAGACCAGGGCTGGAGCTGCCTGCCTGCAAGAGTAAGTTGAGTTAGGAGATGTTGCTTTATTAGAATGCAATCAACAACTGACTTGTTACAGAAAAATGTGTGAGCTCATATACATAAGAAACTTCCGGCGAAAAGACCGATATGGTATTGGGCGGTACGATAAGGTATCGTACCGGTAATTACATAACAACATGGCAGAAAAACGGAGTAGTTCCGCCCAACATCAGCCACCAAAAGGGTCGGCCTTGCACAAAATGTGCTTCTAATAAGATTAAAAGGATAATATGCAATTATGACCATGTCCTATGACATCGGCCCTAGATGTATACAGGTAAAAAGACTTAAGACAATAATCAGGTAAGAAAGTAATTGCACACAGTAGTATAATTGACTACAGAACAATGCAAGAACCTGATTGGTTGATAATAATACAATACACATTAGGCACCCAATAGTTGATAAGAGTCATAACAATATAATAAGTGTGAGTGACAAGCATGTATAATGATCCATGCATAATGTAAGAATAATAGCACAAGATCTAATCCATGCAGCTGCAGGCGATGCCGGTACACTACAATACGGTACACTACAATACGGTACACTACAATACGGTACACTACAATACGGTACACTACAATACGGTACACTACAATACGGTACACTACAATACGGTACACTACAATACGGTACACTACAATACGGTACACTACAATACGGTACACTACAATACGGTACACTACAATACGGTACACTACAATACGGTACACTACAATACGGTACACTACAATACGGTACACTACAATACGGTACACTACAATACGGTACACTACAATACGGTACACTACAATACGGTACACTACAATACGGTACACTACAATACGGTACACTACAATACGGTACACTACAATACGGTACACTACAATACGTATTGCTATGCAATAATGTGGCTTTAGCATTAGAAATCTTATACTCAACTTCCTTCACTCTTTAGACTGACAACTTCAAGCCAATGAGACATAAAACAGTAATGTAGTTTTTGTTGTGCTTTAAAATATTTTAGTCACTCTACATGCAAATATAATAACACAGTTACACACTAGTTACTCTTACATTATTTAATAAGGCTGGTACTGTAAACCAGGACTGCTCCCAGCAGCTTGAGGCTGTGAGACAACTGCATACAATATAACATGATCATACAGTCGTGTTATACAAAATAGTATTTAGCTGAAGGAGAGCCTCTGATTTTGCAAATATTGGGCAGAAAGTTAGATATTAAATACATGTATGACCAATTACTATAAAATGCATATAATCTATGCTGCTGGTGCTATATAATGAAATTGGTTGCTGAAACTTCATGTGGTGAGCCAAAAATTTACACAACAATACCATATTATGCTACTACACAAGTACATTACAATATCAAACTGGAGCAAAGTCTCCAAGCTTTAACGATCGTTTTGTGAAGGCTTATTAAGTATTATATTATATGAGAATTCTCATATATACCAGTAGCTGATTGGCTGCTTGCCTTAACAGGTAGTTTCTCATATCCAGCTGTACTCTCTCTGTTGAGGTTGTCCAAACTTTCATATTGAGGGGGCATCTCAACTTCTTTCCTTCCAACTGCACAATATGATGTGAGAATACTTGGTAGGTCACCTGCTGGAACTGAGGCTAATCCTATCTCTTCATATTCATCTCCAGCTGGTGGTTGATGAACTCTGGGTTCAGAGGTAGATTCTGGGAGTGTGACTCTCCTTCTATAGATGATTACTATGACGACGACAATCACTATGATCAGCGCCACCACACCACCTGCTATGCCTCCTGTCAGCCCTTTAGGTTTTCCTTTTAATTACGGGAACAAGCACATTTAAGTAGTAATACATGTTCATGTATATAATTCAATGGGGCTTGTGTAAAACTCGTTGGTTGCCCCGTATTGATTGTATCCTGTGGTATTTAAATTCAAAACAAGAAGTTTAGTAGTAAGGAAATATAGAATAATATGTACATGTACATGCATCGATAGATTAGATGAAATTATTCAGATATGCACATGGCTTTGGCCTTCTGTTTGTGTCAAGTTTTAAACTAGCAAACTATATTATGTACTACATGTACCTGTAGATTCACAAGATGGTAGGTCCCCGATCCACTCTGCCTCCTTACTCACCAAATCACAGAGAATCTCAGGGTTACCACTGCGTGTATATCCTTCTTTACAAGAGTATATGATAGATGCATTCACCTTCCACAAGCTACCTGCTCCATAAATGTTTGCATTGTCCACAGAAGGAGGTGCTGGGCATCTCTTCTCTTGGACTAAGTGAAGACATTTTAAAGTGTAGTTAGTGTGCCAGTTGCGATTGAATTGTTAAGACTAGCAGATCGGAAAGATCTATTTTACATTCTTTATAAAATTCAGATCTACAAACCTGTGAAAGGATCTGTAACAGTAACCAACTGGACAAACTTAATGTCACCCTGTAAACAAAGCATGAATCATTTTGTTAAATATAATTATTATACAAGTATATTGGATTAAATTTTATAACATGTAAAATAGTGTATAGTTTTAAGTTTAATCATAATTTCAATCTACATTGTATGTCTGTGTATAAATGCAAGTCATGGTTTGCCAGAACCCATCATTTAGAGTAATACTTGTGGACACATTTTTATAGCTACATTTGTATAATTACCAATTAGATATACATACATGTAGAGTGTATGTTACCTTTATAATATACACGGCCATAGATACAGTGTACGTAACATCTTCAGTGAGTGGACTGTTGAGGAATTTCCCAAAGTACAGGTTACCATCACCCAGATCTTGCCTGTATCCACTGCTAGTCACAGAAGTAGCCAATACCTCAGCAGCAATGTAACACGAGCTATTGCTGAGACTTGTAGACTTGTATCTGGTTAGCACCTCTCTGATACAACCAGCCTCTCCATGTCCTGCCTCACTCACAACCAGGATGTATGATCTGTTAGGAATAATTCAATGCAGACAAAATAAATGACTTCAGATACTCAGTTCTTCAGATGGTTAGTCCTGTTGAAGGGCTTTTTATGCTATAAAACTCAATTCTAGTTGTATAATTATAGAAAACACACTGCCCTGTAAGATACTGATATGACATGTATGTTAGAGAAGAGCAAAAATATTACATGGCACTTTAATAGAGGGGAGCTGTTTACCTTATCTCTGCAACACTTGTGTCTATCTTCACAGGAAATATGATGATTTCTGTTTGTGTATCAATTTTGTCAATTCTCACTGGTATAAATCCTAGAACTGCAAATATTATGCTGATAAATTTCTGTTTCATAAAAATTATTTTTATATCAAGAATTTAGACCAGATGTTAAACTTCAAAATTAAAAGTAAACGTATAAATATGTGGTTTTCATTGGCGACCTACATGTAAATAATGAAAAGCATAATAATATGATGTGGTGGAGCTAATTACATAATAATATAATTAATGTCAAATTAACTCAGCTTTTACCTTTTACATGAGAAAATCCCCTTTCCAATGTAACAGGGCTCTCCCCTGCAACATTCACAGCTTTAACTCTACACTCTATCTCCTCAGCTGGTCCAAATCCACAGACAGTGTTTGGTTGTACTTGTGTTACTGAGATATTTGTATAAGAGCTTGTCTCAGAGTCAGCAAAGTCACAAGAAACCTTAGTAAATTACAAGGTAACCGCTGAAATAATCTGACAGACAAGAAAGTAATCGTATGACAGTCATGACTGTACACCTCAGCTTTGTGTTTGAATATATATGATAATATTTAAAGCTTCCCAAATATTGAGTAAACTGTTACCCTAACAGTGCTGTAATATAATGTTGTAATGTTTTGAGCTGTGTTTACATGAGTGCCGATATGGCACGGGTATGGGAAGGGCTTGGAGGTTGGTAGAGGACGACCAAGTGAGCTTCCACACATTACATAAAGAGTGAACAGTTAGTTAGTGCTCTTGTAATTACATGTATCTTGACGTAGGCCGATGCTGAGACTCATCTAGGAGTCCAGGGTCGACGTAGGTCTGTAGAGTTTATACTCCAAAGGAGTGTAGAAATAAGTTCTGATAATCTAGGAACTTAGGGCCAACACTAGATTCATATAGAATCCGGGATCGACTTAAGCCCGCAGATGTAGACTCACAAGGAGTGTAGAAAGAGATGCTTATAGAGTATGGAGTGAGCTCGAGCCGCTTGGATCTAAGAAGATCCGTGGGTGGAGCTACCCGCCTGCAAGAGTAAGCCTATAGGTTTGGGTTAGGAGATGCTGCTTTATTGGAGCGCGATCAGCAACTGATTTGATACAGAAAATGTGCTCCCTTTTATACTAAACACACTTCCGGAAAAAGGTACGATAAGGTATCGGGCTAGTGTGATAAGGTATCGGGCTGGAACTGATGCAACAACATGGAGTAGTTTTGCCCGACCTCGGCCACCAAAAGTGCTTACAATAGTCCGAAATGGATAGTGTATAAATATGGGCATGTTTCAAGACATCGGCCTGAAATGTGTACAGTAAAAAGACTTAGAATGTATAATCAGGCAAGAGAGGATAATTGCATACATAGTAATGTTAAGCCATGCGTAATTGCGATAACCTGATTGGTTAATACTAGCAATAATAGAAGCACACTATACATAAGTAGTTTATTATAATAAGAGTAATGTTCATGCATGTATAATAAGAGTACAAGGTAAGACAATGGCAATGCATGAATGGGTAAATATTAGAACAATATCCAATGTATGCATACACAAGATTATAGTCCATGCCGTGGCAGGCTATGCTGTTTCACCACAATATTTTTATTCTCAGTAAGAGCTCAGGTATAACCTTGAAAATCTACCTAACACTGCAGCTTAAATACTACCTGATAGTGTGTGGTGACACCATTAGGTTCTGTTGGTTCAGTTATGAAGAGATAAACACAGGAAGAGTTGAAGTTGAGTTCCAGTCCTGGCCCATTGTATGGAGCTGAATAACAATTTGTATTAATCAGTAGTAATTATAGCAATTCAGGCAGAAAAATATTCTTTTTCAGGGCACATTTTAATCAAATTTATCAGTGATTTGCACAGATTAGTATCTGCAAATGATTGGAAGATCCAAGTGTTATTTATTACCTGAGCAAATCACTAAAAGTTCTTTTACCTAACTGGGGTGTAAGAATGTAGCTTGGTACTGATGATGACATCTGCATAGCATTGTTGACAGCTATTAATACAAGTGTGTAGTTTGTGTATGGATCCAAGTCTTCCATTGTTACTTCTCTTTTATCAGTTGAAAGATATTTGCGATGGAATAACTGTTCTGTGTTCAGTTGTATCGTGAGATTGTAATACAAAATAGACGCGCAACCTGGTTCTGATTCCTAGAGAAAAGTAGCATATTATGCATTTTATTTAAAATAAATTAGATAACTTGTCAAATCTACCAAAAATATGCTATTTGTCAATCTTGCCTGATTCATCGTTTACGTAGAAATGAAAGAGTTGGTGTATAATTCCGTTAAAGCCTGGTTCATAATTTACATGTACATGTATAACACAAATTTATTTTTTATTATAGAAGTAAACAATTAACACTGCAATGCATGTGACCGTAAGCTAGAATTCATTTAAGAGTTGAACTTTCTGAACTTCTATGATATCTCAAGTTTGACATTTTTCTTACAACGAACCTTCCAAGTGATGACCAGTTTAATCCTGTCTCTCTTTACCACCTTCATTATTTCTGTTGTTACTACTGCTTCTGGTGCTGTTGGAACTGAAAAAAGGATATAATATTAAACTTATACTAACAGTCAACAATATTTTTCATCTTTTCCATATTAGTGTAATTGTTCCATGACAGTAACTCAGTGGAGTTAACAGGGGGAAAAGTTTAGCAGGTATCCCCTGACTGGCTGTGTTGAGAGCCTTTAATGATTTAGCCAAATACCCCACTGGAATCTGCCTTCTCTACACGAAAAAGGGCACAAGAAGGTTTATAACATGCCTGTTTGATAGAGACAATACATCCTGTATTATTTATACACCCTGGTCCAAACAGTGCAAAATGTTGTAGGGTAAGAGGTTTGCTGAAGGCTTTTTGTTGGAAATGACACAGCCATGTTTCGTGTCTGAAACCTCTCAATTAATAAGGATGTATGCTGCCAACTATGCCACCCTGACATCAGCCATACAATAACTATATAACAAAAATAAAACTAACCTATAATATATAATATGATGTATTTTTAGCAAGAAATATGTTTATTTTTTTTGCTAAAAATACATCATATAATTACATATATATAAAATGGCCAAACCCCTTAACCTATAATAGTTTTTTGCCTCTCTACTGATAACGAATCTATGCCTTGTTTTGTATATATTATAGAAAAGTAATTCATTTGTATTATTTTGTATATTGTAATGGTCACGTACAGCCTCCCGACTACCTGACACTAACTATATACTTATCCTTGTGTATATCTGCTTGTATGTCCTATCTGTGTAGTTGGGTGTTACCCTTGTACCTGTATATAGCATTTCGGAGTCATTATACTGTTTTTATACCCATGTAAAGAGGCCCGACCTCTCAGAAATACTTGATATTGATTTTGCATATGATCTAGATGATTTTAAGCATCTTTTGTCAAACCCGACCTATTTTGGGTCGGCCATCGGGCTTCCGGCCGCCATGTTGTTGCGAAATTTCTGGACGACAATAGGTCGTATTTTTACAACACGACGTCGGCCTTTTTACTGGAACTTCCTCCGGAAGTTCTATTACTATATAAAGGGCATTGTTTTCATGTTTGTTGTCTCAGTTCATGCTTGGATCTCAATAAAGACACTTCTATACTTATATATAGAGACTTTCACTTCGTAGATAGGTCATTCTAGTTGTTAAGGTCCTCAACCTTGCAACACGAACTGCCTACTAGGTCGGATCACTCTCTTTCTTAATATAGCGAACAAGCATTGACTCGGGATCATATGGGTCGTCTTTGGTAGTTCTTTGACTACTAGTACCTGTCAATCTTTCATGCAATGAGAAGGCCTAGCACCACTCATAGGCACTTCATTTTGGACTCGGGAGTCGTCTCAGGACGACCACACCAAAACCCAAAAACCATTACAATATTACACCTAACATAGACTGCTGGCCAGTCAATTTACAACTGTACAGTGACAACAGTTGAACTCGGGGACAGAGTACACATACACTTCTGACTTTTAGTATCATAACACCCAAGATCAGATTTATGTTATACAGTCTTTCAGCATAATCTTGTATTATACGCTTATTCTGTTAATAATATTAAATTAGTAAACTAAATTAATGTCAGGCAAATTAATGACAGAGGTTTTGTAGAACAGGAATGAGTTACTTATTTCACTTCTGCTCAAACTTCCTCCAACAAAATAAACTACAAGTTACATTTTACTGCAAGAAAACAGTTTGCAACACAATGCAATAAGCAAACAATTTTGTGGTTTGAGGTTTTAGCAAAGGTGCAAAGTTAATTCTTGATTTCAACAGTGTCTATATGTGTAACTGCATGTACAGTCATGTTGAGCATGTATGTGTGGTCAGGCTAAAAAATAATTATAGGACCTGCTTACATGATTGTATCAGTGGTTTAAGATCCCATCATGTACACTTGTATGATAAAAAATATTAATAATTTCAGCTCAAAATTATTTTACAGAACTGATACTTGCTTAGAGAACAAGGCGTTCTGACTGTCTTTAGATCTGTCTCTTCACTATCTCTATTACCATCTGTGTTACTCTCCCTTCTAGCTTTTATCTTACAGGATACTTGAGTTTCAGGAGCAAAGCTGCAGACTTTCTTATCAGCTGGTATAGTTCTCCAGCCAAGAAGGTTGCAGTTGTACTGGAATAGTAAAATGTACAATGTATATGCACATGGAGATTATAGAATACATGAGCAAATGATTTGTTTACAAACAGAGTGTGGTGTAAAATTGACATTCTACTAAGTACTAAGAAATGTCCTGCTTAGGTGCAGATTTATACCCCACTGGGTTCATTGACAATTGAAATTACTTGTGTATGAGTTGGCCTAGGTTTGAAACTAGTAGATTTCTTCACCAATCACATCAAATTGAGGCATATTGCATAGTGAAACTAATAAAATGGGTGTTTCAATACAAATAAATTTGATACATGGTCACTTGAGCCTGTAGCATTCCTTAGGCTCACCTGTGGTAAATCTAACAGCTAGTATTAATTTTTGTATGTGAATGTGTGAATGAACGACTGAAACACACATTCATTTATTATAATAATTACCTGATACACTATACTATTCTCTGGTCCATTAGGATACTGTACAGGATCCCAACTTAGACTAACACAGTATGGAGATACAGCTGTTAGTTGGAAGTTTCTTGGTGCCACTTGAGGAGCTGTATAGCATAATGATAATTATGTGAATTGATTATCCCATATTTAGGTTGCTCTCACTCTGGTGAAAAAACTGGGCATTGATAGTCAGTTTGCCGCATTATTTCCTGTTTGTAATCAGCATGATAATCAAAAGCTGTATTATTTAATTTTTCGCACAATTTCATAGTTATCCATTATATCACAGGCTTACAAGTACATTATACTCACATAATCCCGTTTGTGTGATAAAAGACTTGGTACCAGGAGTAGATAACTCTCCAGTCTCATACAGTAACCAGAGTTTAACAGTAACATCAGCATATCCATCTGTATAGAAGGAATAGCTAGTCTGTGTAGAGTTACTGAGTTTCGTATTTCTGTCAATTTCTAGTTTATACTTTGGTGAAGATTTATCACAGTTGTAACCAGAACGTATCTGAAACAATATGGTGTGCATGTACGTATATCATATTGTACATGTACATGTACATAGTCATTTAGAGTGCATGAATTGGTTGGATCAGTAGTCATGGTTACTATAATCAGCTAACTATGTTAGATAATACAGTAGCCATTACGTGGATGTTATTTGCAAGATAATTCTCCAGGAAATATTCATCTGCTTAATCACAAGTAAAGACAATGTGATAAATAGTGTTTGGGGTGTTTTCACAAAGCTTCATGTAGTCAGTACAGCACCCAAAACTAAAATCATATATATAAGTTAATCAGTCACCTGCCATGATACTGTATACTTCCATCTCTTTCTTCCAGATTCTGTCTTCAGTACAGGAGTGTTGATCTGTATACTGGAGTCATCAAATGGATCTGGGAAATAATTAATTTACATGCGATAATATATTTAACATGCCTAAATGTACACAATTGCCCAATTCACAAAATTTATGCAGTGAGTTAATCCATATTACACACACTTGTACATAATATAACAAAACGTATGTAATGTACACTAAGATAGCATGGCAGATCAGAATAAAAGCAGCTTTTAAATAGAGCTGGGATAAAATATCCTAGGTTTTACACAGTAAGACATGTAATTTCCTTTGGTGATCTGTAGAAAATATATATATAACTGACCATTACAAGTTATCACACTCTCTCCATCAGTCTCTTCACTGTCTCTATTGCCCACACTGTTACTCTCTCTCCTAGCTCTAATCTTACAGGATAACAGGGTACTTGGTGAATATCCACAGACTTTCTTATTATTGGGTATGTTTTTCCAACCAGATGAATGGCAATTGTACTGGAATATATGTATTACTATGTGTTATCAACATTTTCACACGTTAGCTATACTACAACTATTTATTGAGGTATTGATTGTACATTTACATATACACTGCAAATTAATGTACATTAATTCTGTATATTGTATATAAAGTTTAACAATTTGCATATAACTCTGAATAATGTGGTTTGAATTGTTCAACTACACACTACTGTATGCAGATTTAGTTTTACAAGTTCAAGTCAGCTTTCGATCACAGAGAATAAAAATTTTTAGCTCAAAAACCCCACAGTCAGCAATCTATACATTGAAATCATCAACTTATGCTACTTGCTAAACAAAGCAGGAAATACAATTCATGCATGTACATGTCCCGTATTTACTCACCTGATACACAATCCCACTCTCTGGTCCATTAGGATACAGCACAGGATCCCAACTTAGACTAACACAGTATGGAGACACAGCTGTTAGTTGGAAGTTTCTTGGTACTACTTGAGGAGCTGGAAAAATAGGAGAAAATAATATTATCACTATAAAAATATGCATGAGTAATAAGTATAACCAAATTGAAAGAGTTCGAAGAGAAAAGATCAACACTTCACAATTTTATGTTGCTAGCACATTACAGCCCAAGTTGGAAAATAACAAAACTGTCAGTTGGTTGTACTTACGGAGGTTAACTACTGAAGTAGTAATAGATTTCTTAGCAACGTCAGATAGAACTCCATTCTTATCTCTTAACCAGACTCTAACTGTTACTACTTCTCCCCCATCTCTGTACAGAATGTATGAGTTCTGGTTATGGTTGGTTACTGGAGAGTTACTATCAATCTGTATCTTGTATGGGTTGGCTGGGTGTATACAACCATAGGTTTCAGATTCCTGTAAGTATTACAGGCTACTGCATGCATATACATAGTTATGTGAAGGTACATAATACAATGTACATGTACGTGTAATTATCTGACATACTAATGTGATTATATGAAAAGAATGTCTTTGTCATTTACTTGTACATGTAGATTGTTGTTATTTTTGTACATGTACATGTAAATATATTCACCTTCAAATTATTTTCTGAACCTATTATTTTGATATCCACAGGTAAATAATCTTGCATAACAACAGTGACCAATCATGTAAGCATCATTATCTATTAACTACCTGCCAGGTAACTGTGTACTTCCATCTCTGTCTACCAGATTGATTTACTCGTTCTGGCGAATTAAACTTCAGATCAGTTGGCGGGTCTGTGGTGTAATATAATAAGTGTATAAGTGACTAAATGTGGTGTCAGCAATGTAAAACTACAAAATGTAAATTGCATTATGTATAACATTGTAACGTCTCTAGAAGAATTTACACAAAATACCAGTGTCATAATTTTCAAATTTCCCCATCTAAAATTTTCATAAGAAAGTTTAGAATTTGTATTATACACTGTAATTCTGTTAGTCATATTACACTGTAGTAAAACACATGTATGTGGCTTGAGAACTAACTACAACAAATTTAGCGTTGCATGCAGTTGAGCAAATAATAAAACGTCTGCAGTTTTTTGTATTTTTCCTAATAATCTAATTTGGAACTTTTGTTTCTTATCTATTGATGGTAATCTAAACAACAACCACAGAAACATGAGGTACATGTATTTCTGGTCAGTGCTCTTCCAACTATTTATTATAACAATTTTCTATTCGCAGTAGATTACTTACTCTGCACACAAATTGTTGTCACTGTTTTTACACTAGTTTCCTCACTGTCTCTATTACCAGCACTGTTACTCCCTCTCCTAGCTCTAATCTTACAGGAAACCAGAGAGTTTGGTGCAAATCCGCAGACTATCCTATCTCCTTGTATGTTTGTCCAGCTGTTAGAGTTGCAATTGTGCTGAAATATGCATAATGAAATTATAAGTTACCATGTAAAATGCATGAATATAGTTTTATGAATGGGGAAACCTGTTACCAAGGGACACACTTGATTTCCCAATGTTAGCCGTAATACTAAGTAGTTCATTGACTAAGCCTCAATTTTATTACCTGATACACAATTCCACTCTCTGGTCCATTAGGATACAGTACAGGATCCCAACTTAGACTAACACAGTATGGAGATACAGCTGTTAGTTGAAAGTTTCTTGGTGCTACTTGAGGAGCTGTAAAGAGATAGCAGTGAATTCTTTACATGTATAATATTGTAATTATTGAATTATCACCAATCAAACCCTGTAAACATGTCTACAACTTTACATTAGCCATTTCGGTTGAAGTTTTTAATTGCTGACTAAAACTTCTACAAGCAAGTTTAGTCGTTGGTTTCAAACTTCAGCAAAATCAGATCAGCAGCTTTCGAAACCAGGTTTGTATTTACTGAGTTTCAATTTAATCAGCTATACATGTACATAGTACTCCTACATGAATTACATTGTATATTATAGAATCACACTGGGTAACTGGCAATGCATAATATTAATTTTGTTCGAATGCATCTCCAAGCAGGTTTCAGTTTAATCAGCTATTCCTACATGAATTATATCATAGAATCAGATGGGGTAACTGGTAATGCATAATATATATTGTATACTCTCAGGCTTTCATCTCTGACAGCCCAATAGCAATTTAAATTGTTGAAATTCTGCTGATCAAGTAGACATTGCTAAGATGTTGTGGTTCTCTTCATGCCTGGTGCTTGCAGAACTGATATTTTTAGGCTTTAGACCAGAACCAAAAGAGAAGATTAGACCCTGCCTGTTGAATACTAAGCAATAAAATTGATACCAGAAAGATCCATGCTTTTAGTCAATATGCTTATGTATATAATACATGCATGTAATTTATATATAATTGTGTGTCTATTTCTATATCTATTACATGTTGAGCAGAAATGCACTTTTTCCCTACTGAATACCTTACACACTGTTATTGCACGTAAAGCTCTAATAAATATATATCATGATATATATTCATAAAAAATATAAAATTTATGTAAGCTTTAAAATAGTGCTTCAAGTTTAAAAACTTAGCAGGTTATAAAATATGTTTTATGAATAAAATATATTATTGTTGTCACAATATTGTTTCATGGCAATGATAATGGTTCATTCACCAATCACAGACAACAATATTATTGGGGAGGCTTTTAGATGTACATCATTATATTATACTATAAGTGCCTGTCTAATCATTCAGCTGTTTTTCAAAAAGTTGGATAGTTTATATTTGGCTGTATGCCTACAAGATCATGCCAGCTTGTTCCTGCTGCTAAGAGTTGGTGGTGGACTCTTGCAGATTATATAAAATATCTCAGCTATACATAAGTTGCAGATATCTGTAGCTGGGCTTTATGGTGCTGCCCTAGCTATCACTTTCCATTTTATATCATATTTAACCTTTTGTTCTTTTAATGCCCAAATATGCTTGCTTAGCTCTTTTGAGCTCTTGTACTTGATGGTTCTGATGGATAACGTGTGGCTATTATATCTAGTTTTGAAAGTGTTTTCCGTTAGTATATTGTTTATTTTGTCTAGGCCTAAGATAAAATTTAGATGTCAACCAATGGAAAAGTACAAATGATGCACTCCAAGGGTTTGTACAGGCTAAAGACCCAAACAACACCTTTATCAGTTTCGATATAGTAAACTTTCACCAATCGATAACAAAAGACATCCTAGACAAGGCCATCAAATTTTCAGAGAGATTTATAGCTATAAGTGCCAAAGAGAAATCATGTATATACAACTCCAGAAGATCTATACTATATGCCGAAGACAGTACAGATGGACAAAAAAATCAAACAATGGGTGCAAATGATGGAGCAATGGGTGCAAATGATGGAGCCGAGATATGTGAACTCGTAGGTATATAATATTATGTACTGTACACAATTAAAGTCAGAATCAAATACAACGCTGGCCTGTAAATAGAGATGATGGTCTAATGTTAGTAAAGAATACACCAAGAAAAGTAGAAAACACAAAAAGACAACTCTGCAAAATATTAGCAGACGTAGGGCTATCTATTACAACCAAAGCCAACATCTCATCTGTTAACTTCCTTGATGTGACACTGAACTTAAATAAAAAACAGTACAAACCATTTTTGAAGAAAGATAACATTCCAAGGTACATACATATACACAGCAACCACCCACCAAACATAATGAAGAACATACCAGCAGCAGTAAATAAGTGACTCAGTAATATATCATCGAATGAGAGTAACTTCAATAGTGAAATTCAGCAGTACCAACAATCTCTTTGCTCCAGCGGTTATACCCAAAAGCTGAAGTACATGGAAAATGAAACCCCTCACACCAGCAAACCTAAATCTAAGTTGAGCCAAAACAGGAACATTATAATATGGTATCATCCACCATGCAACATGTCAGTTTTAACTAACTTAGAAAAAAGGTTCTTAAACATTATAAACACCAGTTTCCCAGCCAACCATGCTCTGAGAAAAACATTTAACAGAAATACCGAAAAGGTGAGCTATGCCTGTATGTCAAACGTGGCAGCATCGATAGCTGCAACAAAAAAGTGAAAACTAACAACTAAGACTGCAACAGAAGCCAGAACAAGCACATGCAATTGTAGAATCAAGGAATAATATTTCCACTAAATGAAAGCTGACAAATAAGGAGTTTAATCTATCAAGCAATCGTAACCACCAGCAACAGTAAAATAGAGACATACGTAGGCCTTACAGAAAACACTTTCAAAACTAGACATATTATATAATAGCCACATGTCACCCAACAGAAACATCAAGTACAGGAACTCTACAGAGCTAAGCAAACATATTTGGGCCCTGAAAGAACAAAAGCTTAAATATGATGTAAAATGGAAAGTGATAGCTAGGGCAGCACCAAACAGCCTGGCTATAAATATCTGTAGTCTATGTATAGATGAGCAATTTTATATATAATCTGCAAGAGTCCACCACCAAATCTTAACAGCCGAAATGTGCTGGCACCATCTTGTAGGCATACAGCCAAATACAAACTTCTATCCAACATTTTAAAAAACAGCTGAAAGATTAGACAAGCACTTATAGCATATAAATATTGCAATGTACATGTACATCTAAAACCCTCCACAATAATATTGTTGTCTGATGATTGGTGAATGTACCATTAGCATTGCCATGAAACAATATTGTAACAACAATAATAATATATCTTATCCATAAAACATGTTTTGTAATATATATTTATATACATGTTGTACATACTGTTACTTACGTATATCAGTAGGTACTGTTGTGGTCTTAGTGGCTGGTGAAGTAGAGAGTTCTCCATCTTTATTTCTCACCCAGACTCTAACAGTTGCATCAACACCACCATCTCTGTACAGAGTCCAATTGTTTGTATTGCGGAGTGTCTTTGAATATGAGTCTGCCTGCAGCTGGTATGGATTGGTTGAGTGGAGACACGCTGAGTAATACGAGGGAACCTATGAATCATAATTAGGTTCAGAGTGTGGTAACAGTGTTAGAATACGCAAACCGAATCTACAATCACAATATTCTAGTCTACATGCATATGGACATGTATAATATTTGTCTAGTATAATTCAATCTAATTTTAGGGAGAGAATATAAATTACTGGGCTGCTGTTCCTAGAGAGTATAAAAACTAACAACTATTTTAATGCTGTATATTGGCTATATATATTTATGCTCTACAACACAACCTCTAGGGCAGGGGTTCCCAACCTTTTTTAGCCTAAGTACCCCTTGGCAGTCATGTAGTAAGCAACGTACTCCTTTGTAGCCCTTTGTAACAAACAACGTACCCCTCTGTAAAACTGTGTTTAAAGGTGGACTGTACTGAAAATTTCAGAATGTTTCTCACCAAATTAACTATGTTAGTATTACTTGATACCTATACAAACATATATAAACTGTTGTAGTAGTAGCTACTAGATGCTAAACTGCAAAAGAGTAACCCCAAAATCTCTAAATTACCCATAGTGATGTCTGTATTAGGAGTTATCTCCACTTAATTGTATGTCAATTCTCAAAACTTTTTCTTGGATTACCTCTGTTAGGTGCAGTAGTGGGGAAATTTGGATAGCCTTAGTTCCTTTTTTGCGGTTGGGGTTTGGGGTAAGGGTGGTCAACCAGCAAAATATAGAGAAGACAACTTCTCCTGCTTCATTTTTGCGAAGAACAAAGGCTATCTCAAATTTCTCCACTTCTGCACCTAACTTGATTATCTCAACTCTGACACACTAGATAGCTGAAATATTGAATTGTCACAACTGCTTTAGAAGAAATACAGTGTTCATTCAATAAAACAGATATTAGCAATTAAAGTGTTACATACTACTGTCACAATCTTCTGAACTGACTATAACTATATACATGTACATTAGGCTACAGCGTATTGTTTTTTCATTAGTATGCAGTTGAGTTGAGTTGAGTTGAGTTGAGTTGAGTTGAGTTGAGTTGAGTTGAGTTGAGTTGAGTTGAGTTGAGTTGAGTTGAGTTGAGTTGAGTTGAGTTGAGTTGAGTTGAGTTGAGTTGAGTTGAGTTGAGTTGAGTTGAGTTGAGTTGAGTTGAGTTGAGTTGAGTTGAGTTGAGTTGAGTTGAGTTGAGTTGAGTTGAGTTGAGTTGAGTTGAGTTGAGTTGAGTTGAGTTGAGTTGAGTTGAGTTGAGTTGAGTTGAGTTGAGTTGAGTTCAGTTTAGTTCAGTTCAAGTTGAGTTTTAGTCTGAGTTGTAATTCAGTTAGTGGTAATAAAGATATATTCGCTGTAACAGACTTGGTACAGTATTGTTACACACACAGCATACTAGCTATACACACTACAAGGGACAGTCTCGTCAGCATAAGAATTAGCTGCAGAAAATATCTTGGTTAATAGAAGGCTTTTCGAACCTGTCGCACAATCAATCGTGTGACAATTGGGGGCTGCTCCGGGAAGCCTCAAGTTCAAGGTATAACAGTTCGCACTAATTCTTTTTGTGGACAGAAGTAGACAGTCAGTAGCACAATGGCTGGCATGCAAAGAGCTCTGGATATGGGCAAAGAACTAGGACTCAGTGGCAAAGAATTGCAAGACTTTGTCAAAGAAAACGAACAGAAGTTCACCTCAGAAATATTAGCTGCAGCAGAAAGGGAACGTGAAGAAAGACGAATAGAAAGAGAAGCGAAAGCTGAGGAAATTAGGCTAAGAGAGCTGGAAATACAGCAGCAGCAACAAAAAAATGCAGACGAAATGAGACTTAAAGAAGTCGAGTTGAAATTTCAACATGAGCTTGAAATGAAAAGGATTGACAGTCAACGACCAGATACGCCTAACCATGATAGCTCTGCTAGTGAGGCTGCATTGGCTAAACCAAAACCTAGGATCCCAGTCTTCGATGAACAGAGTGATGATATGGACAGCTACTTGGAAAGATTTGAATGGGTCGCAGAAAGTTATAACTGGGAGAAAGCTGATTGGCCATACCACTTAAGTCAGTACTTGAAGGGAAAGGCGACCGAGGCGTACACTAGGCTAGCAAATGAAGACCGGAAAGATTATGATAAGGTAAAGGAAGCACTTCTAAGGCGATATAATTTAACGGAAGATGGATATCGGAGAAGATTTCGAGAAAACAAAGCAGGAGAGGATGAATCCCCACAACAATTTATGGTGAGACTAAGGAATTATTTAACCAAGTGGGTACAACTCTCTGAATGTAAAGACCTCTACGAAATAATACTGATTGAGCAGTTTATAGAGGCCTGCTCACCTGATGTGGCAGTTTATTTAAAGCAATCCAAGATAAGAGGGATTGAACAAGTGGCAGAAGATGCTGACCGATATTTGGCAGCTCATGGTAGAAAGCTCTTCATGGAGGAGAAAGCTACCGCACACAAGGATGAAGAAGAATCTCGTAGATGCTACATATGCGATGAAGTAGGGCATATTGCAGTTGGATGCCCCAAGAGAACACAGAAACACTGTTCCAATTGTAGAGTTACTGGACACTCAACTATGGAATGTAAGAGGTCCAGACAAGGAAATATGAAACCAGGCAATGTAGGAGCTATGAAAGCGGTTGTAAAAGGAGGAGATGGCAGAGAGCCTCAGGAAATTGAGATAGATGGGAGAAAATATGTCACTATTGGTTGCTGCAAACAAATAGGGACGGATGAAAATAATGTTGACATCAAAATGGGCTACGTGAATAACCAACCTGCGGAAGTCGTGAGAGACACAGGTTGCACAGCAGTCGTAGTTAAAGGAAAATTCGTTAAGCCAAACCAGTACACCGGAGTAAAGAGAGAAGTTAGGATAGTCGATAACACAGCCATGCAGTATCCAGTGGCCAGCATACAAATCGGGACACCGTATCACTCAGGGATGATACAGGCGATAGTAATGGACGATCCTATGTACGACCTGGTGATTGGAAATGTACCCGGTGTGAGGTCACCAGTGGATCCTGATCGAGACTTTGACAGAGGAGACAAATACAAGACAAGTAAACGAGTTGACAATGGATAAAGGAAGACGGACTAAGGCTTGTTCAGAAGATAGTAGGAATTATTGACTGAAATTAAATTAATTTCATCTGGAAAATGGGGTTGTCACAATCTTCTGAACTGACTATAACTATATACATGTACATTAGGCTACAGCGTATTGTTTTTTTCATTAGTATGCAGTTGAGTTGAGTTGAGTTGAGTTGAGTTGAGTTGAGTTGAGTTGAGTTGAGTTGAGTTGAGTTGAGTTGAGTTGAGTTGAGTTGAGTTGAGTTGAGTTGAGTTGAGTTCAGTTCAGTTTAGTTTAGTTCAAGTTGAGTTTTAGTCTGAGTTGTAATTCAGTTAGTGGTAATAAAGATATATTCGCTGTAACAGACTTGGTACAGTATTGTTACACACACAGCATACTAGCTATACACACTACAAGGGACAGTCTCGTCAGCATAAGAATTAGCTGCAGAAAATATCTTGGTTAATAGAAGGCTTTTCGAACCTGTCGCACAATCAAATCGTGTGACAACTACAGGTTCAACACACCAGTCTAATAAGTAGGCATGTTATTCTTGAGATAAACAAGTAGCCTATATTGACCAATCAAATTGCAAACTCAAAAGTCATTTGATAATTTTTTGCAACAAATTGCGTTTTTTATTGTCTAGGACTATTAATTAGCATTATTCGTTCTGCATACATATATAATATATATTATATTGCCACTTGTAATCTAAATATTAAAATCCTTTTGCATGTATACATGTAATGTTATAATAATAATATCTGCAGAAGTATTATATTACTACAACATAGCCATTGCCCTCAACTAGCTTTGGTCAGCAACTACAGGATTTTTTGTCTCAATATCCTCGCTCATAGCTTCCTTTGTTTGCTCTACCAGTCCCTGCTTTTACTGTATTATTCAATGGCTGGTCACATTATTGAGAAAGCCCGAAGGGTTACATAAGCCAAATAATTACAGAAAGCTTACAGCTGTGAGATTGTAGTGCATGTATGGGGCACCTGGTAACTCCCCTATGCAGGACTATTATACATGTAATTAGAGAGCCAAGCTATGGGCCTTCCCATGCCACACAGGATGTGGGCAACACCCCTGTAACTTAGGACTTCATTTTGCAGAACCCACTTTTCATAATAATTTTATATGGTTCCATATATCAGCCTAAATTATTTTCAGAGTTTTAATAAAGTGAATATAGCAGGGCTTAAAATTTAGATATACCAAAACAGTATATTATCATTTCTGTAGCCCTTTAAACAACATCATTATCATTATCAGTTGGGTTGTGGAGTAGATTGTTATAGGAAAATATGAAATAAGTTGATGAACATCAAATTAATGTAGAAGAGTCTGCAACATTGTATTGTTCTCAGTGAGTGTGAATCTTTCTAAAGTCATTCTAGTATTTTTGTTTAATACCTTTACGTGTATTATTATTGTTTCAGATAACCAACAATGATTCTATACATGTACATACATTCCAAGTAACTGTGTATCTGTATCTCCATCTGCCACTGCTCTTCACCTTAGTAGGTGAACCAAATGATAGACCTGTAGGCTGGGGAATGATGAAATCTAAAAGATCAGAGGTATAATATTTCTAGTCTACACGTAGAAACTAACGTTCATAGAAACATGTCAAACCAACATATACATGTACATGTACATGTATATTAGTTGATAATAGAAATGAAAAAATAGTTTGTTCTTTGTGGTATACATACTGGAATATACTTGAGATGAGCAGCTATTGATTTAATTATTAAAATAATACGTATTATATTGAAAATCACAATATGATTGAAATAACAGTTTGTTTGAGCAGGACCATCGCTGGTCTTACAGTATGTACACATTTATGTTATAGATATAATCCAGCAGCGCATTAGACTCATGTACAGCTGTGTAATGAGGCACAGATTCCGTACTATGACAACAAACTTCGAGCATCTCCACGCAGTGCTACATCACAACGCTTTACTATTATACGTGTAACTATATTGCAACAATATAGTGAAGTTAGTACATGTATTTAATGCAGTGCTCTTGTAGAGACAAGATTAGTCACTCTGTGGTACATAGCCAGTAGTAATGGAGTAGGAAGTGTAGTAAGGAAATTATACCACCTCAAACTTAGCCATCTAGAAGTTTGTGTCACTAAGATATAAAACGTGTGAGCAGGTATTGGGAGGCATTTCTTTATAATGTAATTTATATAGCATGGTGCATGTAATGCACAATGTATTAGTACAACCACTCACCAACTTTAAGCATAGTGAGCTTACAGATAATGAAAATACCACACAGCGCATCAGAAATGTAAAATTTATTATACCTCTTTCAAATGTTTGTGTTGGGAAGGTATCTGCATAACTACCGCAAACGTTGTTGTCCCTACATAAAATCACAGTTATAACTGCGTCTTTACCATATTGTATATTCAACTCCAAAAAAAAGCTTTATCTAATTAAGATTGTGTAAACATACAGTTGTAGTTCATTATTTGTAATTTTAAACATCAATGTGTTTTTCAAAGCCAACAACGCTCTGTTCTGTGCCATACCTAGATGACAGTAATGATATAAATTGGTCTTTAGACACTTGTGTTCCTAATATAGTTGACCTGCTGTGATATTTCATGTAAGAATTTAGCCATTTACAAATTCAATGGAATATCTCTTCTTTTCTGGATAAAATTAAGCAAGTTTTTGCATTTAGACATAACATACCATTGTAAACCTTTAGCTGCTAATCTCTACATGTACTCACCTGAACAGCTGATATTCTTTGATACTTCAGTCTCAGATACATCTTTAACTCTAGCTCTACACGTCATTCCAGCAGATGGTGATATTCCACACAGTGCAGGAGGTCTAGTGTTTTCCGAGGATTTCCATGAGGGACTCCCACATTTATACTGTGAGCATCACAATACAATGTATAACAACTGTACACAATGTAGTAAGGAATAGTTTAGTCGGTCATACTCCTTAGAAAGTAATGACGTCAGCAATTCTGAAATGTTCTACTAGCTAAATGGTCGCACTAGACTGTCAATTATACATAGTAAGGCATGGTAGATAATTTTCTACCTCTCTTCAGATATAAAATTTTACATAATATATATATAATATACTTGTACATGTACATGTATATCAAACTGATCAAACATATTATTATGTTGTATTATCAAGTTCATGTACACGCACATGTGTATCAAATTGATCATACATATTATACACACACACATACATAATAAACTGTGTAATAACGCACACATACATGTAGATTGTTTAATTTGGTTGGGTATTAGTAACTAAATATCTTCTTTGCGACCTTCATCAACACTGATATAATGTAGATTGAGATTTTACTCTAAAGGCAAATTCACACATACATGTATTATGGAGAATAAATTGTCAACACCTGTTACTATTTAACCTGGTTAACATGTACCTGGTACTTAGCCTTATCATCATGTGGATGATCCCATCTTAGTGTAACACAGTCTGATGTAACTTGTGTTATCTGTAGATTTATTGGTTTGAAGTCAGCAGTAGCTACGGGTAAGATACACATACATGTACATGTATATAATGGTGAGCAATGAGAGAAGGTGATAGTATATCCTTATGTAGTAATTATTATCATGTAAACTGTATACTTAGCTGTATGGAAAAAGGCATGCTTTCGATATCAATACTACTTTTCACCTGTCAGTGAGTTGAACACTTCATATTTCAAATGACTTATACAATGTTAAGTTTGCACTCAAATTCCTTGAGATTTATAATGATGATTCTACAATTTAGCACTCAGTAAATCTGAACTGATGAACTTGTGGAGGTTTATATTTTATATTTTACATGTATATTACTGACCATATCCATAGACCTCCACTTCTGTCAGTACTAACTGTCTACTTCGTGGTACACGTACTGCTACATGTCTAGCATACACAGCAGTGTCTAGTATCTTAGTAAACTCTCCATTGATACTACCAGAGTATATTTGATTCCACTGATCTGGATGATCTGATGGGTCTACAAATGGTGACTCATCTCCCCTTGTTAGGATACTTACATCTGACATGGTGTGTGATATTTTACCTACAAATATGGAAAATTATGATGTTTTCTAGGCAAAGAATTTATTTGGCGACAACATGGTCAGTTATGAGCAATGTAAGAGTCTTCAAGTTGCAAGATGATTGGGTTCAGATACAAAATACTAAGCAGTATTGTATGAATGCACGAAAGGAATAAATAAATAATTTAACAAATAAACTACATATAGTAGCATACTTTCTTGGTTTGTCTTAAAAGAAAGGCTAAATGTTGAGATAAAAGAACATTGCTCTTGAAATTATATTCTGCAATAAGTATGGAGGCATGTCCATACTTTAGCTCTTTTCAGAACGTAAATTTTGAACATTTTGTAATTGGAGGTCAACCGTTCTAGTCTGTTGTGTTTCCATGATGTAATTTGGGCGGGTACAATCAGTAATACTAATAATATTATAATTGAAGATGTACTGTTAGACATCACCCATGCTCTTAGAATAAATTATCATAAAATGTATGAGATGTTTTCAAGAGAAGGAATCTGCACTGAATTTGCTATAAATTACTGTCTTAAATTCAAAATAAAATATCATAGCACCGTTCAGTATCAGCACAGAGTAATTGGAGTTTTCTTCTCTGTTTTTGTAGTACATGAGCTACAGACAGTAATATATATATAATGGTAAACAGACGGTGGCTTCTAACTCAAAAGTTATATTATGGTAGTGGTAGCCACTTCGTATCAAGAAGATAATAAATTAACGAATATAATATATCATTTTACGTAAATCTTATTCATATTAAAATAGTGGCTATGCGATAAGTGTATTTAATGATGACAAGTCATAGACCTACTCACCAGTGTATACTTTAACTCGTGTTATAAAGTATTGATTCCCAAGATCTACTCTCCAGTGATGAGCTGATGCTGATACTCCTATGTAGAAACAGTCGGCACAGTTATTTGGACTTCCAGCACCAATTGAAGATTCTTCAGCCACACCATCTACTACTATAGAAGGACTCCTACCATTGTAACTTGGACTGGATGATGCTGTATCTTTACCTATAGCTATGTTAGTAGGAGATGCTCCACCTACAAATGTGTTATACCACAAAGTCATGTATGCAGTACTGCACATATTATATACAGTATAAATGTTTGATGAATCGTTTGATGACAAGTTAGTTGTGGTATTAATTACTAGTCACAGTATAGACTATTACCTAAACTGTATAATATAATCATTTACAACCAAGAGATATAACATTCATTTCATACAAATCATAATCAGTAAAACTGGCAGTACTCTAATTAAATGGTATAGAAACAACCCTATTTGCAACTAGTTAGCGTCAATGGATCTGTTTATCATTGAATAGTTATCAATAGTGTCATGAGACAATACTCTTTCAAAGTATATACATACATGGACTTCATCTGACATCCAAATGATTGACCTATATTTAATTTCTTATACTATTAATGCATGTACAGTATGGTAGGCAATTACTACTAACTGCAATAATCATATCAAAGTACTGTAATAAAATTAATATGTCATTCTGTTCGTCTACCAAGTGTTAGAAATTTCATGAATAATTTTCACCAGTTGTCATTAGTGGCCATGTTGTTATGTTGCGATGTTCTGGGGGTTGTGTGTATGTCGTCCTAAGACGAACCCGTGTCCAAATTGAAGAACCTATGAGTGGTGCTAGGTGTTCTCATTACATGAAAGATCAACAGGTACTAGTAGTCTAATGACTACTCAAGACGACCCAAGTGGCCCCGATTTAATGCTTGTTTGCTATACTGAGAAAGAGTATATTCCGACCTAGCAGGATGTTCGGGAGGCAAGGTCGGGAACCTTGACAACTGGAACGACCAATGCTATGAGGTGAAGACTCTGTATAAGTACTGTAGTATAGAAGTGTCTTTATTGAGATCCAAGCATCAACTGAGACAATGAACATGAAAACAGTGTACTTTTATATGCTATTAGAACTTCCAGAAAAAGTTCCGGTAAAAAGGCCGACGTAATGTCGTAAAAGGCCGACGTAGTGTGGTCTGGAAATTGCACAACAAGATGTCGGCCGGAAGGCTGATGCCCGATCCATGACATGTGGGGTTCAACAAAAGATAGTTGAAATCATCTAATTCATGTGTAAAATAAGTATCAAGTAATTCTGAGAGATCAGCCCTGTTTACATGGGTAAAAAAAGGACATAATTGCTCAGTAATGCACATTATACATGTAAGTATACAAGTGATAATTTACTACAGAGACAAGTTAATTCAAGCAAGTTTTGCAATAAGTGTTGATAACAAGTACAATGTAGTTTGGAGGCTGAGTATAATTACTGTATTAGGTTCACATACTGTAAAATGTGGAGATTTAAACAGAAAACAAATGGATGTTATAACAGTAAACAGCTTCTATCAGCTGACAAACTTTCATTAACACAGCACAGTGAAATCCACAACACTTTATGGGGATTCTAGCTGTAGTAACAAAATACTGCTACCTGCTACTCACATATAGTGGAGTAGTGGGGCAGCCATGATAGGTGGAGGAGTGCAACATGATCTTTCTTCATACGCACATACAGATATAAAATACGGTTTTAATTTTACATTGTATATGATACCATGGTGTTTCGGTGGAGAATGTAAAAAGGATTGATAACAAAGAAGCGTGTACACGTTGTACATGTTAATCACCATATACAATATATTGACAATGACTTACCTCCATTTACCAGAAGTAGCAGCACCAACACACTCAAACAGAGTATCTGATAGTATTTGTACATGATATCTGTACTGTGTTCTAGAATCTTCTCATTGTGGAATGTTTACACGTATAAGACTGCATAGTGTTACATGTACAGTACTTTAATAGTCTTGTAGCTACTAGTATGTTATTACTTCCTCTTTCACTCAACTCTATATGACTAATGTATTTAAATATTATCTGACTCTTTCACAATGGATGAAAGCAATGACTTGATCACTGAGCCCACAGCCATTAGTCAGGTCAGATAAGAAGTATTATATAAAAGCAGCCACTTTACAAAACTTCCTCAATGGATTTGACTCACACCTCACACAGTATGTAAATATTGTTCTACAATTGATCTTTATTGGTTTATGATGTCAACTGCATTAATATAGCTGGTATTAGTTATTGTTCACTTCAACCAATCACTGAAATACTAAAATAATATTTACATTAATTATATAAATAACTGGTGTTGTCTTTTTAAGACTGTTTTACATTAGCCAATGCTCAGTACAGTTTCAAATTGCATGTGGTTTGCTTATATCGGAATATCGGTTGATAATATATGTAATTGACTAAATGGTCCTCATAATATTCAAAATGGTAAAAAATAAAGTAATATCAGTTAACTAGCCTATCATTGCTCTTCCCAATATGTTTGATAGCACCATGGTAATGTGTAGATGCATGTACTCCCATATTGATAGTAAACTATGAAACTGCAACCAGTTCCGTTGGTACTCGGGTGATCCATATACAAGTTTACTCTATAGTAAAGTGTGTTCATGAATCAATATAAAATAGCCACATGATAGGATACGTTATCCGTCATACATACAGTGTAACACATATAAGCTGTGGCAGCAGGGACCCTATATATACACTATGTTATATTGACTCTTTACTCTATACATCTATTTAATAGTTACTCTATATCCAATATATTCTATAGCTTACACATTTGCACAACTTTAATTATTCTGTCCTGTTTTTTTATGGTTTGTTAAATATAACTTATAATAATTTTTTCCCATGCTCACTTTACGTCAAGCCTAGACATTTATTATAACTTATCATCTTTTCCATGCTCGCACCAGGAGATAGACTTGCATATTAATAATTGTTGCCCTCAGTTGACCGATGTGACCGTTTTACTTTACGTCAAGCCTAGACATGACACCATATTTAACTAGCTATTCATATTGGTTTTTTAATACACCAAGCACCACCTTGATCCATAATCTCTTTTCCGGTGTGAACTTCATAATTTATGTCACCTTTAGCGGAACACACCTAAATCCGTATTTATGCTGTTTTGCCGGTTTTTGGGCACCAAATGATTCAATCACAACACCAAGCTATTTTTAGCAGCTACATATAGTATACATGTATAAAACTGAGCAAAAAACTCTGTTCACCTAGGAACAAATACCACTACCATATGTATACGTATCTCTTGGACCAAGGTCTACTTTGTCAAAAGGCAAGTTATTATATTTTAGCATGGTAATTTTGTACTTATGTTTTTCCTTAGTTAAGTAACTGTTAGTATAGGACTTCTCTCTTATTTTTGTGCAAATGTGTAGAAATAAAATTTTGTTGTAAACTTACTAGCTTATGGTTTAAAATATAGTTATTACAAATGTGTTAGAAACTTAAACAGCTCTTTCTTTAAATAGAAATGTTCATTGGGATACTAGACCTCACTACACGTAAAACTTCCAAAATACTTGTAGACAGCATAGTTATGACTCTTTCAAATTAATCTCAACTTCCAGTAAAATTTATTAGTTTGCTGTCCATAAAATTTGTACTTGTTGAAATAATTGATCCTAGAATAGAAGTATGAGTTACAAATAGTAATATTCTACAACCAAAATGAATTACTTAAATTTCTAGATTTAACAATTAAGTTATGTAATACATGTATCTATTCCTATAATTAAGCACAGGGCTAATTCTAGTACCTAGCTTCATTCTGCATGCTTTAAGTTGTTGTTCACAATATGCAAGTGAATACTATTGTTGGTTTCATAGTCTTTTGAACTAAGCTGCCTTGCATATAGAACCCTTTGTGATATTATTTGTCTTGAGTACATTGGGCACCATTCCAACATGAGAGATAACTACTTAGCCGGCAGACATATAAATAACAGTTTCTCTTTTCTCTCCTGTACAAGAGGCAAATTCTCATTACATACGCAATAACTGTAATTTAGTTGATTAGGATAAAGTAGATGTTCAATGTTTGTTAAATATTCAAGAGTTTAGTACTTCTGCACTTTATGTTGTACATATAATTATGTACATGTACATGTATATAATTATTTAGTACTTAGTATGTACAATAATATATGCACAAGAATGATAAATATACAGCTGGATTACTCTTACCAATTAGCTGGAAAGCTCTAACTAAAATGACACTAATAATTGTCTGCTCATACTATGATGGGACAACTCTCAAACACTGAACTTGGTGTTATTATTGGAGTTGTCTGCACATTACTACACAAGAGCACACAACTTCTACTAATAAGAAGAGAAAAGAAGATGCAGAAGTGCTCTATGTTTGGAAAATAAAGCAACCATTAGAGTGGGTTTAATAGTCAGAATGTTGATTAACATAAGAATATTACACGTTTTTAAAGAGGTAGGGGAGCAGAAGATTTGTTCACTCTGAGTGAAAAGTGTAAATGACAAAGTGCTCGACACTTGAATGGGCGAGAATTCAATAATCTTTTAGGCAGAATGATAATTTATAACAAAACAGAAGCCTGACTACACTAAACTATGACAATAATCACCAGGTGGTCAGCAGGTACGTAGTAAACATTCTCAACGTACTCTGCAAAGTATCTTTTTTCTGCATTGTATGACTGGAGAATTATATTATAATAGCTCATACTTTTATTTTATTAGACTTGAAACCATCTTAAGAATTTTATTAATAAAGCAAAAAATTCAAATAGAATAGGGTTTTATTAGTTTAGTTTAATGTCAATCAGATAATGAGAGAGAGGGATAGTGAGAGCACATAATTCCAAATAGTAGCATGAAAGTATGATAATTATAGTAAGATGTCAGTTGAAGAAGTATTTGTTCACTTATTAGATAATTAAATGGTTATAGGGAAACTAAACAATGATTGAAAGCAAACTTTAATAATACATTCCATATACACGTAAATATTTTAAGTAAAACAGCGTTGCAATAGTATGAAAAATGCTATACGATAACTTGGATATATTCACCCATAGTTTTAGTAGCACTCAGAGTTGTCCCACTAATTGAGGAATACTAGCTAGCCATATATAACCCCAACACACAGTGTTGGTATCATACTAACAACATAGTGGAAGGAAAGATGTTTCATTCTGGTCAAAAACTGTCCTGGTTTAAATCATCCTAGTGGCGTGCAAATATTGGGCCTACAGGTACACTTGCTGCTTTGGAATGTGCTTTGAATCAAAATTTCAAGTATTTAAACTTTATAACAGTATTACGCCATTAAAACAATTTGGTGTGTACGTTGGATGCGTAAAGTATGTACAATCTACAATGCATAATTATTTTTATGCCGTAGAAATAGGTTATGTATTACTTGCAAGCTTTCATAGACGCAAGAATTACATGAGGACGAGGAGATTACTTCTAAACATTGTAATAAATGCCGGAAGCTGATTGGCTGTCTACCTGTGTGGGTAGCCTATCATATCGATCTGCACTGTCTCTAGTCATGTTGTCCAAACTTTCGTACTGGAGTGGAGTTTCATCTTCCCCATTTTCAACTGAACAATATGATGGGGCACTTGATCTCTTATTCACAGGAACTGAGGCTAATCCTATCTCTTCATACTCTTCCCAAGCTGGTGGTTGATGAACTCTGGGTTCAGAGGTAGATTCTGGGGGTGTGACTCTCCTTCTATAGATGATTACTATGACGATGACTATCACTGCGATCAGCACCGCCACACCACCTGCTATGCCTGCTGTCATTCCTGCAGTCTTCACTGTGAATAGGTTAGGTGAGCAGATTAGTAATGAATGAAATACATGTAGACTACGGTTATTTCCTTTATTGGAAATCGTTTCACCGCTCATTGGTTTAGTTAGATAGCGCACTAACTAGTGTTGCTGATGTAGAAGTGTTTAAACAATAGAAGACTCTCATGGGCATGTCCTGTGGTAAACTTCTGCCAATTACAGAAGTGCAAAGCAAAAACTTGTCATATGCTTATGCACACTATATTATTCAATAACGGTTATGTAGTGTGATATATATTTTTAAAAAAAATAATTGTATAAGGGCATGTTATCTGCTATTGTTACTATGCTCTCAAACTACCCACATACATGTACCTGATTCACAAGTTGGTAGTTCCCTGACCCATTGTCCCTCATTATCCACAATTCTGCAGGTAATTTCAGAATCCCCAATACGAGTATATCCTTCTTGGCAGGAATAGGCGACGGTTGTGTTTATCCTCCATACATGTAGGGTGTCTGTACCAAAGATGTCTGCATTATCTACAGAGGGGGGAGCTGGACATCTTTTCTCCTCCGCTGTGTAAACGCATAGATACATGCATTAGTAATACAATGCATATATTTTTTTTCTGTGTGATGGTCGGGGGTAGGGGGTCTATTCAAGTTATAATTTGGCGCTATTTTATATTTTAGATATAGATATAGTGGGTTCTGTCAGAAGGTCCGAGCGGTCAATCGTAGGCAAGAGAATCACAAAAGGACACCAAAGAAACCTAATACGTCCACCGGACAAGCCATGCACATAGACACATGAACAATGTAATTAATCAAGAGTAGTTGCACTTCTATACCAAATATATATAAATTTACATGTACCAATTAATCCAGAATACTTTCTATTCAAGTAATTGCATTCCCACTAACATTCAATGATATTACACGACACTATCATTGCTCATTTGTATTTCCACTTTTGACCACAAGTTAATACTCTTTTCTCAATATTACAACTTTAATATATCTGATTCATAATTGCCTGATTTAATAAATCATATCATGAAATACACTTCTGAACATGGTTAGCAGCTATTTATTAATTCCAAGTAAAACCTATTCCTAAATATTCTATCAAGCTATCAAGAAATTACATAAAAATATGAGTAGATAATAACCTTATATTGCCAGTACAACGTAAGAATATCAACTGAATAAAAATATCATGATACATTATTTATAAGAGGATGCAAAGCAGTAGCAATTGTCATTAGGAGCATGTGTCATTTACAATTTCATTGGCTAGTTCAGGGAATCACGTGCCTACATAATGTCTGTATATACAAGTATAGTAATGTTAGTAATGCTGGTCCTATATGCAGTCTTTACAGTTCCTCATATTGCTACAACCATAGATATGAAGTTGTTGCCTCTCAAATAGTACATGTAAATAAACAGCTGAATTAATAACCAACAAGCCTGAATGAGTTCATATATAGTTGACATAAAAACGAACACAGTTTTACCATTTCATGCTGAATATAAGAAGGTCACTAGGTTGAAGTCGCATTATCACTTATTACTTTCATCAAAGTGAAGCAACTTAATATCTTCAAAGAAGGTAATGAAAGTTTCAATTAGTTGCAGTAGTGGAGAAATTTAGATAGCCTTAGTTCCTTGTTTGTGGTTGGGGTTTGGGGTAAGGGTGGTCAACCAGCAAAATATAGAGAAGACAACTTCTCCTGTTTCAGTTTTGGCAAAGAACAAAGGCTATCTCAAATTTCTCCAATTCTGCACCTAACTCGAAAGTTTACTGTCATACTGTGGTTATCCCAGCGAAAGCTGAACGCAGTGCTATTGTACATCAACATGCTGGTATAACATGAGGTGCCGATTAGTAAATCAATGTTTCTATTTCTAAAAAATATCGACTTCCCATATTCTCGACATGTAGCAGAGAATTTTACCAATAAAAAACTTTGTATTACAAACCAAATCATTATATAGTTTATTAGTATGTGCATAATATGCTTACCTAGTTCTATGGTAGTTATCCACCATGATACAGTTCTCACCAGATCTTTATCATTCACTACTTTTACTTCTATTTCATACAGAGAGTTGGCTGAGAGCTTACCTATATACTGATTATTATCTGTATAGTCTTTGGTACCCTTCAGTCTGAACTCTTTAGATTTTATTTCTTTACAGTTGATCCTAATGGCCTGTTTAAATAATGTATTGTTAAAATGCGTATGATAATACTCAAACAACCTATAATGTTAATGGATGGTGCACTCACTTAACGTTGAAGTAAACCATTATTTATTCGCATATCTATAACCACAAACATAATTATAGATACATACATTACAGCACAGGGGGGTAACATTGTTCATGAAGTTCAGGGGGCTCAGTTCAGGGTAGAAGGGGGTGCGGGGGTGCGCTTCAAAAATTTTTGCAATTTACAGCACTCTAAAAGTACAGTTCAGAGCGCTTTTCAGAGCAAAGTCACCAGTAATAAATGTTTTGTTATTTGCCTGTAAACAGAAACTACATTCCATCAAAAAATAAATTGCCAGAAATACATTTACATATAGGCTATAGGTGGCTGCAAAATACTGGTAAAACATTAGTAATTCAGAGCAATGAGAAGTCACTAACTAACTACATGTAACTAACTAACTAACTACATGTAACTAACTAACTAACTACATGTAACTAACTAACTAACTACATGTAACTAACTAACTAACTACATGTAACTAACTAACTAACTACATGTAACTAACTAACTAACTACATGTAACTAACTAACTAACTACATGTAACTAACTAACTACATGTAACTAACTAACTAACTACATGTAACTAACTAACTAACTACATGTAACTAACTAACTACATGTAACTAACTAACTAACTACATGTAACTAACTGACTGACTGACTGACTGACTGACTGACTGACTGACTGACTGACTGACTGACTGACTGACTGACTGACTGACTGACTGACTGACTGACTGACTGACTGACTGACTGACTGACTGACTGACTGACTGACTGACTGACTGACTGACTGACTGACTGACTGACTGACTGACTGACTGACTGACTGACTGACTGACTGACTGACTGACTGACTGACTGACTGACTGACTGACTGACTGACTGACTGACTGACTGACTGACTGACTGACTGACTAAACTAACTAGGTGCAAACAACTGAAGCCAGTAGGTAAGTCAATGACCAATGAGTCAAAAGTTAGCTATATGACATAGGAGGGTACAGGCAGCACCCAGAGCGGCTAGGCTGACACATATTCCAGTCAGCAGCAAGTATCCGATAAGCATACAGATGTAAATAAACTTACATGGTCATTTAGATCCGCTAGTGTTCGAAAAGTTTGATAATAGGTAAGTTCATCACAAATGTACAGCAAGTACCATTACTCTCTAAATAGTGGTTTAAACTGAACTAAAAGTATTAGTGCGCCTTTAAACTGCAAACAATAACTCTCTGTTAGGCGTAGTTAACACATATTCTTCGAGAATCTGCTGTACCACAATGGCATCACATCTACTTTTGTGAACATGTAGAAGCATAACATTATTCAATCTAGGTAGGTTTTCACCTTTCGAAGAGCAGAAAAACTTCTTTCACTTGCTGCATTAGTAGCAGGCAAGGTTAGAATCATTTTTACCAGAGCTGCTACACTACTAAGCAAAGATAGCTTCGCAGATTCTGAATCCAATTTAGAAAGTTATCTAGGGTATTTATGCTCTCATTCTTGCACATGATCCCAAGTAAAGCCAACTGAGCCTGGAGCTCTTCAAAGTTAAAGTCATCTTTGTAGATGTCACTTAGCTGTAAGTCTTGTAGTGCAGTGATAAATTCCTTCTCTCTAGCAGCTTTGAGCAAAACTTCCTCTAGCACCTTGTAGCTGCCAAGGTCTTGATTGAACCTATCTTCAACACAAGAAATAGTGGTATCAAGGGAGGAGAAGTATAACTGTTTGTAGGCACTTTTAGCCTCAACTGGATAAGTGTGTGTGGAATGGCCCCCTCTTCAAACCGTGCTAGGACCTTCTGTTGCCTGGGTAATACTGGCTCTTCAACATCTAAAAACGCAACAATATGTGCTGGTCCCATGGTAGCAGGTGCAACACTTTGCATTTCAAATCTGTGATCTGTACCTAGTATCGTTTTCTAGCGCTGCGAATGGATAACTCCAAACAACAGCTAGCTAGAGATTGCTCGTGTAGTGACTAGTCTGTTTGCTTTCCAAATGCCTCCTAGCAATAATTGAATAATCCTACTGGTTTTACATCAACTGCAAGCTACGCCCAGAGTGGGAATTTAGAATAGAATAATCAATGAAACCAGTGAGTGGCAATTACTAGTAAATGAATAGAATAATATTATAAAGGATATATATAATCAATAGTATTTTTACTCCGAAAATGATTTCCTAAACCTGCACCATCATCTTCTAACCAATTCTTACAATATATGACATTTCAGCTCACCATTCTTTTCCTTAGATTTGAGAACAGGTGTGTAAAATCTGCCATAGATTGCATGTACTGGATTACCACATCTGCTATCTGGGACACAGCTCCTGTAGACAAAGCTGTGGCTTGGAGAGATTTCCTCAGATTGTCGGTTTGTTGCAGTACCATGAAGCCAATATGCATAACTACAAACTAAACATCATAAATTATTATCAAGTACAAGGAAGCAAAGTAGTTGGTGACACCAAAAGCAAGTAGACGCCAAATGTGTAATATTTAAAGTGATATGGGAAAACGAACAGCAAAAAACGTCAAAGTTTTTTATCTGGTGCAAGATTCCAATAATACAAGCTCTCATCTCCGAGTCTAGTTTCGTGTCCAATGCTTCTTTCCAGACATCTTGGAGATAGTGGTAGTTGTCAAGAATAGATTTAATGCTGGCAGCTCGAACTGTCCATCTAGAAAGGATTAGATCACAAAAATCATGCACACGAAAACGTGGATGACATGCTGAAGAAAAGAAAAAGCACAATAAATTTTCGGTAATATTCATAACCAATATAAGTCATTTTGCCTTTTTTTATATCTTTTTACTAACTCTTACCTGGTGGGACACAACACACGGAGGCCAGTTGATGTGTCTAGGGCTTCTTCCTTAATTCTCTTAAAAGCACACTCTCGCTTGGGAGACTTTTTTATTAGCTTACGGATCTCATTGCACAGACCAAGCATTGATGACAGCTGTGGCTGCAGCTTGAAGGTGTCATTCATCGCTATACTGAGAGTGTGCACACATCAATAAACATACACTGCCTTTGGATTCTCTTACTGTATGAGTGTTTTCAACCAAATGTGTTTGCCACTCATGGCACTAGCGCCATCATAGCACTGACCTAAAATGTAAAACATGGGAGGTTAAATTAAGCGCCCATGTTACAATAAAATCCATGCCACAACAATAATAGCTGTGCATGCTTGATAGCATTTAATTTATAATTTTGTCTGAAGTCGCCAAGTGCCTACCTACCTCTGCACTCAGCAATATTGATGTTGAGCCTCTGCAATACATCCATCACAATGTGAAACAGGGTCTTTGCTGATGTGTTAGGAATGGTGTACAGTCCTAAGAATTGCTCATGGCATTCTAGACCATTTACATATCTAAAAAACAATTATCGTAATTTGTTAAAAATAATTTGTCTACTATTCTTACATGTATTTAGCAAGGTGTTATGTAGATCACAGCTAAATATATGAGCAGGTACTTGCTATGTCATGAACATCTCAGTACACACAAACAATGGCTTCCTTATACATATCGCACCCTGTTCCTGGTTGCTGACATCGGTCGTCTCATCCACCATAATGGAGTACCATGTCGCCTCCTGGATTTCTCTGGAAACGTCCTTGATAACACTATTTGACATTAATTGTAACAATTCATTCTGAATAGCAGGGCTGGTAAAAGTTTGCTTATTTGTAAGTAGTTCTGAAAGCTTGGCATCACGCTTAGATTGTAGTAGAAGTGTTTGCCAAACATTAGGGGCGAGCTCGGACACTGGAGCATCATCGGATTGAACAACTGTCAATCCGCGAAGAGGGTGATTCTGCCGTGCCAGGTGTTTGACAGCTTCAATCACTGCTGCTAGCATATGCGAATTGTTAGCTTTGTTAGTAACAACAGCTTTACTCAACATCTCCTCTACAGGCTTAACTATGTCGTGTTTCATAAGGGCTCCTATCGCATCTTTGTGGGAATCACTAACAGCATGCTGACCGAGTTTCTTCTTAGGGCCATTCCAACAAGAGAATCCACGGGGCACAAGTGCGTTTTTTCGCCGCTTCTCAAATACCATTAATTCTAAAAGTTTACAAATCACAACGCCCTAACTTATTAAATGATGCATGAAACTGCTAGAATCCATGTACCAATGTACAATACGGTTCACACAATATGGCATTTTTGCTGTTCAATGAAGAGTAGCCAGTAATTTTACCAGCAATTATATTCCCTAATCAATAGTTTCTAAAGTCAACCAGTGAATAGGGCTATTCCCATATTTTTGTTATGATCAGATGAAGTGAATCATTCCCTGTCCTCCATCAGCGGGTTCCCATCCTACTAAAGATGCATTTTTTTTCAATGTCAAGCACAAAACAACCATGCATATAGCCATGCACATGCACAGAGTCATTTAATTAGTAGTTTACATCTACTGGTTCTAGTACAAAGTTGCAAGCAACAGAACAAGAAAATATGCAAACAATTTGCAACATTAACAGTCAGTTGCAACATACAGAATGAGATAGCATGCTGGTTGAAAGTTAGGTGTACTTACGTTCTACAGTCCCACTGTCAGATTCAGAATCTGATGATACAGTGGTATTACTAGTTTTGCTGGATAAAATGTGAACAACACTGAATAAGACATAAACAAATATTCAAATAAAACAAAAAGGTCATAAAAAAAATTTAGATATAATATAAGATGAATATATATCTGATGGTTGCTACGGTAAATAAATGCAAAGTAGTTTAACTTTATATTAATTTAATAAAGTAATAATATAGTTAATTAATGTTCATGTCCACGTTGCACATTAATAATATTAAAGCTATTGTTTGCAATTAGTTAATTTAATTTAGATACAGAACCATGTACAATCAAATTAATATAGGCATTTACTTTTGAAAATATTACCATACAATTGAATAGTTTTGCCAGGCTAATATTTTATGAAATAAAAAATATAAATAAATAGTTTAATATAATATTAAGTAAATTTATGTTAAATAATGTTGTTTGATTTTATACAAATTGTTTTTGCATGAATCTTTAAAAATTATTTATACAATAATATAACAGTGCTCTACACTAATTTTAGATGGCAATTATATAATAATAAAAGAGCTAATAATTAATATTACTATTTATGATTATAATAATCTTTTATATTTGTACCAATAATTTATTTTGTTACAAATTCAAAAAAATAAAATGAAATAAAAAGTTATGTATGAATTGGGGTTGATAATTCAATTGCACTCTTTTTAATTCATTGACTATGGGCTTCAGCAGCTGTATTGTAAAATAATATAGGTGCTTACCTGGCTGTGGAAGCAAACCAATTTGCTAGCTGTCTTTGAGCCATTACTGAATTCGACCTTTACTTTTGAATTCAGGGCATCAGCGCATAGTTGGTTGTTGCCATAGAGATGTAACTGCAACCAATAGAATTGTTCGTTGCTGCGTGCCTGTTATGTTTGTAAACAGCTACACTTCCTGTGAACTTTCCTCCCAGATAAAAACAAAAAAATTGCATTTTCGGTCTGTAAAAGTTCAGGCGGCAGGTGCCGTCCCTGCCGCCCCTATGCAGCATATCACGCCACTTCCATTAGGTTATGGATAAGTACATGGACAAAAATGTTATCGGAGTGAACGTCCTAGAAACAGGTATTTAATAACTATGCAAATTATAATATGCAGCACTACAATAGACCTGCTTGCATGTGGTAAAGAAATATACATATGTCTTACATTATTAGGTATACTGAATTTGACTCTTATCCTTGCAATCCTTCTAACCCAACCAAGTAGTGTATTATAATGTATGCCTTGTGTGAAGTATGTAGAAAGATCTGTTGGCAAGTCTGGTTCTATAAACAATATCAATACACAACTAAAGGAACAACGCAACTTTCAAAATATTGCACATTGAAATAATCAGCCAATAAAAAACTTAAACGTAGAATCAGGAAAAAAGCAACGTTTACTGCGCCTGCCTCAGGTCCAGCAATATTACATCAAGAAAAGTATGACTCATCAACTCACCAGCACAGAGAGTCCTCACACTACTCTCAGCTGTCTCACTGTTTCTATTACCATCACTGTTATTTTCTCTTCTAGCTCTGATCTCACATCTAGCTAACTTATATGGTCTGTATCCACACACTTGTTTAGATACAGGAATGTCTGACCATGTACTGTCTTTGCATTTCGGCTATGGGGTGGAAATATGCAAATATTGATAGACTATTACTGATACTAACTTTTACAAATTGTTGTAAAGCAAAAGTAGGACAGCAATATAATGCGATAATAATATCTTTTCACTTTTACTTGCTTCACCTGATACACCATCCCACTCTCTGGTCCATTAGGATACAGTACAGGATCCCAACTTAGACTAACACAGTATGGAGACACAGCTGTTAGTTGAAAGTTTCTTGGTACTACTTGAGGAGCTAGAATTATACAATGTATACACTGTGGACAACTGATATACAATGTATACTGTGGATAACTGCTATACAATATATACTATGGATAACTGCTATACAATGTATATACTGTGGACAACTGCTATACAATGTATACTATGGATAACTGCTATACAATGTATATACTGTGGACAACTGCTATACAATGTATACTGTGGATAACTGCTATACAATATATACTATGGATAACTGCTATACAATGTATACTATGGATAACTGCTATACAATATATACTATGGACAACTTCTATACAATATATACTATGGATAACTGCTATACAATGTATACTATGGACAACTTCTATACAATGTATATACTATGGATAACTGCTATACAATATATACTATGGATAACTGCTATACAATGTATATACTATGGATAACTGCTATACAATATATACTGCGGACAACTGCTATACAATATATATTATGGATGACTGTTATATGGATGTGATCCAAACTTAGGTTGACTGTTCACATTATTAGTACTGAAGTGGAAGACTGCTAGACAACATGAGGGGGATGTATACATTATAAGATACAACAATTTATTTCAACTGAAGTTTAGATTGACTAATGGGTAATATTTATTTTATAAGAAGAATAGGCAACTCTGCCTGAGATACAATCATGCACTATTGAAATATTTAATCTGAAATGCAATATTGAAATATAAACTACATGTAGATATAAGTGTGCTAGGTAAATATGAGTAAATTAATCAGATATTGGATTTGATAGAAGGAGGCGTCTTCTTTTCATTCTAATAAAGTGATTTAATTCTAATAAGTGCCTGCTAATGACTCGAGACTAATTTTCTTTTGTGCGTAGCTGAATCACTCAGGTGAGACATGATAGCTTGTTAAACAGCTAACTAGTTCTTTAATTAGCAATTAGAATTCAACAGATTAAAAGGAGTTCTCAAAAAAGAACAGTAGAATTATTAGAAATAAAAAATCTATTATATTATTGAGAAACACACCGAACGAAGACCAGGTGAACACGTGCAGTAAATAGCAAACAATAATGTAAGATTAATCTGAGTTTCCAATTTAAAAACTAACTGGATGGGACACTAAATGTTACACACAATCTTAGCAATAATCGGGCGCCGTGAACACCGCACAAGTCAATATCCTACCCTCGTCAGCAACTCCATTTATTATTGGTTACATGGTTACAAGAGATTATAATTATATACTTATTCATACGTTAGTTACATGGGTTACATATTTATATTTATTTACAACGCCAGTGGTTACAGAAGTTACAAGGTTACATATTTATATTTATTCACAACGCCAGTGGTTACAGAAGTTAACCACTGGCGTTGTAAATAAATATAAACATGTAACCTTGTAACTTCTGTAACCACTGGCGTTGTAAATAAATATAAACATGTAACCTTGTAACTTCTGTAACCACTGGCGTTGTAAACAAATATAAATATGTAACCTTGTAACTTCTGTAACCACTGGTGTTGTAAATAAATATAAACATGTAACCTTGTAACTTCTGTAACCACTGGGGTTGTAAATAAATATAAACATGTAACCTTGTAACTTCTGTAACCACTGGCGTTGTAAATAAATATAAACATGTAACCTTGTAACTTCTGTAACCACTGGCATTGTAAATAAATATAAATATGTAACCTTGTAACTTCTGTAACCACTGGCGTTGTAAATAAATATAAACATGTAACCTTGTAACTTCTGTAACCACTGGCGTTGTAAATAAATATAAACATGTAACCTTGTAACTTCTGTAACCACTGGGGTTGTAAATAAATATAAACATGTAACCTTGTAACTTCTGTAACCACTGGCATTGTAAATAAATATAAATATGTAACCTTGTAACTTCTGTAACCACTGGCTTGTAAATAAATATAAACATGTAACCTTGTAACTTCTGTAACCACTGGCGTTGTAAATAAATATAAACATGTAACCTTGTAACTTCTGTAACCACTGGCTTGTAAATAAATATAAATATGTAACCTTGTAACTTCTGTAACCACTGGCTTGTAAATAAATATAAACATGTAACCTTGTAACTTCTGTAACCACTGGCTTGTAAATAAATATAAATATGTAACCTTGTAACTTCTGTAACCACTGGCGTTGTAAATAAATATAAATATATGTAACCTTGTAACTTCTGTAACCACTGGCATTGTAAATAAATATAAACATGTAACCTTGTAACTTCTGTAACCACTGGCGTTGTAAATAAATATAAACATGTAACCTTGTAACTTCTGTAACCACTGGCGTTGTAAATAAATATAAACATGTAACCTTGTAACTTCCGTAACCACTGGCGTTGTAAATAAATATAAACATGTAACCTTGTAACTTCTGTAACCACTGGCGTTGTAAATAAATATAAACATGTAACCTTGTAACTTCTGTAACCACTGGCATTGTAAATAAATATAAACATGTAACCTTGTAACTTCTGTAACCACTGGCGTTGTAAATAAATATAAATATGTAACCTTGTAACTTCTGTAACCACTGGCGTTGTAAATAAATATAAATATGTAACCTTGTAACTTCTGTAACCACTGGCGTTGTAAATAAATATAAATATGTAACCTTGTAACTTCTGTAACCACTGGCTTGTAAATAAATATAAACATGTAACCTTGTAACTTCTGTAACCACTGGCTTGTAAATAAATATAAATATGTAACCTTGTAACTTCTGTAACCACTGGCTTGTAAATAAATATAAACATGTAACCTTGTAACTTCTGTAACCACTGGGGTTGTAAATAAATATAAATATGTAACCTTGTAACTTCTGTAACCACAGGCGTTGTAAATAAATATAAACATGTAACCTTGTAACTTCTGTAACCACTGGCGTTGTAAATAAATATAAATATGTAACCTTGTAACTTCTGTAACCACTGGCGTTGTAAATAAATATAAATATGTAACCTTGTAACTTCTGTAACCACTGGCTTGTAAATAAATATAAATATGTAACCTTGTAACTTCTGTAACCACTGGCATTGTAAATAAATATAAACATGTAACCTTGTAACTTCTGTAACCACTGGCGTTGTAGATAAATATAAATATGTAACCTTGTAACTTCTGTAACCACTGGCTTGTAAATAAATATAAATATGTAACCTTGTAACTTCTGTAACCACTGGCTTGTAAATAAATATAAATATGTAACCTTGTAACTTCTGTAACCACTGGCATTGTAAATAAATATAAACATGTAACCTTGTAACTTCTGTAACCACTGGCGTTGTAAATAAATATAAATATGTAACCTTGTAACTTCTGTAACCACTGGCTTGTAAATAAATATAAATATGTAACCTTGTAACTTCTGTAACCACTGGCGTTGTAAATAAATATAAATATGTAACCTTGTAACTTCTGTAACCACTGGCTTGTAAATAAATATAAATATGTAACCTTGTAACTTCTGTAACCACTGGCTTGTAAATAAATATAAATATGTAACCTTGTAACTTCTGTAACCACTGGCGTTGTAAATAAATATAAATATGTAACCTTGTAACTTCTGTAACCACTGGCGTTGTAAATAAATATAAATATGTAACCTTGTAACTTCTGTAACCACTGGCGTTGTAAATAAATATAAACATGTAACCTTGTAACTTCTGTAACCACTGGCGTTGTAAATAAATATAAATATGTAACCCATGTAATTAACGTATGAATAAGTATATAATTATTATCTCTTGTAACCATGTAACCAATAATAAATTGAGTTGCTGACGAGGGTAGGATATTGACTTGTGCCGTGAACACCTGAGCTAAATAAAGCGTGCGCATACTGATTGGTAAGCACGCTGCATAGAGCGCAGGGTATTTTAGGGAAATCCCAACTAAATTGCATTTGAAAGAATACTGAAGGGGTGGATTGCGACCCAGGCGCCAGTAGGAAAATCCGCCACTGGTAGGGGTAGTACAGTAGGGGTAGTAGAATAGGGGTAGTACAGTAAGGGTAGTGCAGTAGGGGTAGTACAGTAGTGAGCCATCCCATATGATAACCTTCCTACCAGAGGTCTACCAATAACATACAACTTACCTCCATTCACCAGAAGTAGTAGCACCAGTACAGTAATAGTACAGTAGTATTTATACATCATCCGTACAGAATTCTAGAATCTTCTCATTGTAGAATATACGTGCATCTAATAAGACTGTAATACTCTATCTGTAGAGTTAAAGTAAATTACTGTAAAGATAGTGTAGCTATTAGTATGTAACTGTTTCCTGGTCCATTCAATGAAATTTGATTTCTGTGTTTATTCAAGGCAGCCTCTCCTATTCAAGTTATGATGAGTGTGTCTCAATGCTACATTGAAACACATTCTATAACCTTTTTAAGGTGTAACAGACTGACAAACATAATGACTCAACTTTTCTCACAGCCCTTTGTAAGAAACATTGTAGAAAAGCAGCTAACGCATAAAATCATATGTAAGTGTTGTCCCACTAGGCTTTACTGGTGACAGTGTTAAGTACACAGGTGGAGCTGGTATTAGTTATTATTCACTTAATCAAACACTGAAACATGCATTGTTGGGATATCTGCAAAACTGAAGTTGCAAGCCATTCTAGAATGCGGCACATAAGCAAAAATCAAGCACTGTCCCATAAATTTGCACACCATTGTACATGTACATGCATACAACGTTATATAGTAACTAATAAGCATACAGTATACTGTATATAATAATAAGAGTACATGGGCCTTCTTAGTAAAGGTCCCTACCTACACACTAGAATACTTAGCATACATATTTATATAAAAGAAAAAAAGAGGGGGATAAATGCAGACTTTAGTAAGAGAGCTATGAATTAGTATCAAGTCCACTGGTATTATATCATATTACATAAACTATTAATATTGGTCTTATTGTTGGGTGAGCTGTACCGAAATTTTGAGGTTATAAGCTGAATACACCATTAGAAAGCCTAGTAGCAGCTGGACCAGTTAGCATAATACCAGCTGGGATACATGATGTCATCATGGTACCCAGCTCTGCTAACACTAGTGAAATACATCATTGCAGGCAGTGAATGCCAGACCACGCATTGTGTCATTATAAACAGAAAATTTTAATTGAGATTTTATCCTTGTTGTACTAGGAATGTTGTAATGGTTTTTGGGTTTTGGTGTGGTCGTCCTGAGACGACTCCCGAGTCCAAAATGAAGTGCCTATGAGTGGTGCTAGGCCTTCTCATTACATGAAAGATTGACAGGTACTAGTAGTCAAAGAACTACCAAAGACGACCCATATGATCCCGAGTCAATGCTTGTTTGCCATACTGAGAAAGAGAGTGATCCGACCTAGTAGGCAGTTCGTGTTGCAAGGTCGAAGACCTTAACAACTAGAATGGCCTATCTACGAAGTGAAAGTCTTTATATAGTAATAGAACTTCCGGAGGAAGATCCGGTAAAAAGGCCGACGTAGTGTCGTAAAAAGACGACGCGAGGTCGTCCAGAAATTGTGCAACAACATGGCGGCTGGAAGCCCGATGGCCGACCCAAAATAGGTCGGGTTTGACAAAAAATGCTTAAAATCATCTACTGTAGATCATACATGCAAAATCAATATCGAGTATTTCTGAGAGATCGGGCCTCTTTATATGGGTATAAAAGCAGTATAACGACTCAATAATGCTATATAGGCTACAGGTATGTAATTGGTATGCAAATATCAGTGTATGGTTAGACATGCATAACAAAGTAGGTATGAGTATCAAAACAGCTAAGTGCAAGAGAACAAGTGTTGAATAAGTAGTGCTGTGGCAACTACTTGGCACTTAGGGTGCTATAAGGTCCATCAGGGTGACTGGAGTCGTATGTACAAATGTCCTGAACCATTACAATATCACAAAAGGAAACAAAGGTATGTAGAACAAATAATGCTAGTTAATATTCCTAGACAATAAAAAGCCTACGTTGTTGCAAGAAATTATCAAATGACTTTTGAGTTTGCAATTTGATTGGTCAATATAGGCTACTTGTTTATCTCAAGAATAACAAGACAATGCGCTAGACTGGTGTGTTGAACCTGTAGTATGTAACACTTTAATTGTTAATATCTGTTTTATTGAATGAACACTGTATTTCTTCTAAAGCAATTGTGACAACTCAATATTTCAGCTATCTAGTGTGTCAGAGTTGAGATAATCAAAGAAGAAGCTTTGAGAATTGACATAAAACTACATGTAGGTGGAGATAACTCCTAATGCTGACATCACTATGGGTATTTTAGAGATTTTGGGGTTAGTTTTTTGCAGTTTAGCATCCATTAGCTACTACTAAAACAGTTTAGATATTATGTTTGTATAAGTATCAAGTAATGCTAACATGGTTAATTTGGTGACAAAAATTCTGAAATTTTCAGTGCAGTCCACCTTTAATCTTTTCCCTGTGACTGAAATGACAATGCAAATGGCAATATTGGAAATTATCTGCTCATGCTGTGATGACACAACTCTCAGCTGTTAATGTTGTTGTTGAAGTTGTCTGTTCATTATTGCACAAAAGCGCACAACTAGCATTGTATTTAATATTGATCCTTTCGTAGATGACTTAGGAAGTTATCTACTATATATTATAAATATATTGTATAAGTTTTCCATAATTCCCACAGTGGGTACCTTAAAGGTGGACTGTACTGAAATTTAGAGGTTATAAACTGAATGCACCATTAGAAAGCCTAGTAGCAGCTGAACCAGTTAGCACAATACCAGCTGGGCTCTATGATGTCATCATGGTACCCAGCTCTGCTAAAACTAATGAAATACATCATTGCAGGGAGTGAATGCTAGACCAGGCATTGTGTTATTATAAACAGAAAATTTTAATTGAGATTTTATCCTTGTTCCACTAGGCATATCACAAAACGAAAAAATGGGTATGTAGAACAAATGCTAGTTAATATTCCTAGACAATAAAAAGTACAATTTGTTGCAAAAAATTATCAAATGACTTTTGAGTTTGCAATTTGATTGGTCAATAGGCTATTTGTTTATCTCATGCATAACATGCCTACTTAGTAGACTGGTGTGTTGAACATGTAGAACGTAGTACTAATAATTGCTAGCATCTGTTTTATTGAAAGAACACTGTATTTCTTATAAAACAGTTGTGAGAACGCAATATTGCTTCTATATAGTGTGTCAGAATGAAGATAATCAAAGAAGAAATTTTGAGAACTGACATAAAACTAGGTGGAGATAACTCTAAATGCTGACATCACTATGGTTATTTTAGAAATTTTGGGGTTACTTTTTTGCAGTTTAGCATCTATTAGCTACTACTAAAACAGTTTAGATATGTTTGTACAGGCATCAAGTAATACTAACATAGTTAATTTGGTGACAAACATTCTGAAATTTTCAGTACAGTCCACCTTTAATATTAAGTATTCGTCTGCATAAAATTTATTCCATGGATGGTACTGCTGTGGAGGCGATTTATTTAGTATCATCGTCACAGCAGCTTCATGGCTTGGTTGAGATCAGAAAACCTGTTTGGTTATTAGAGGCGTAGGTACCAAGCATTCAATGTCTTTCGAGAACACGTATTGTAGGAGTTGGTGCTACCAATAAAAATCAGAATCTTGCTATATTTAGATATTATGGTAGTAAATCTGTCTGAGGGGTGTACTATATTAAGGAAGGTTGGAGTACTGAGTAAACTGATGAGAAGAGTCACTGGTAGAAAGCTGGGGGGGGGGGGATATCTTAAACTCAGCCATGCTTACTGTAACCCATGATCAACCATGTTGGTTAATTGCATTGATTCCATTATTTACAATTTTACTCATACTTACAGGTTTATACATTATTTTCAGAGATCATGTACATAAATTATGTGAACTACACTAATATGCAGTCGATGATTGTATTATACTATATTTAAGAGTTGTCTCTTTAGGAGAAGACAACTCAATAGACACTAGTAGAGGTTGGCATCAGACCCACTACTATTAACCAATCATAAACAAAGTTTAGTTCAGTGCAGGGGTTGAGGTAGACTTGTATTATAGCTGGATGTGGCACTTCACTCAGTCATCCTATGTGGAAATCTTTCAGCGAGTAACAAGCTAATATTCCGCAACAATGTCAACCTTGACAAATTGAAAACTACAATGTAACATCTGGGTGTTTACACTGAGGATCTCATTGTATGATATTACAATTTCCAATAACTGAGATACCTGAAACACTGTTTACCTACCTCTACGCACTTTACAATATATTTTCGTACATTTTATTTCGAATATCTATCTTTGTTAGTTTTTAGGATATCATGATTTTTACATGCATGTAAAAACAAAATCTAAACAATCTAAAATCTATACTAGTTCAACAGTAGCAGAATCTTTAATTATGTGGGCTGCCTGGTTCATTAAAGCATTTTTGTAAAAGAAGAACATACTGTTGTAATGACACGTGAACATATAAATGTAAGTACAGCACTCCAGCCAGTACACAATAATCAGGATGAATAGATAGATCACTCTCTGTTCCCTCCCGTGTGTATATTCATATGGCATGCAATATACTATTACAATATTGTATGAATCCTAGTCTTATGTTCAGTTACACGTAAAAATGTATCAGTATTATTTTAATTATAATACACATTCATGGTGATCTTAATCATTATTATGATGTAGTGCATATTAAACCTTTGGGTGGTGTTAGGCTCAAATATCTTTTGGTTTTAGACATACATGTAGGTATCTCGCTAAACAGCAAAATACTTTACTTGGTTCAATTAGCAGTGTCTCATTTATTGATGTATAACATTGTCATTGTACCAGCAGTCAATATTATATTCATACAATGTATATCAATATGTAATCGGTCCAGCAACTTGTCTGTAAATATGTTGATATTCAGCAATCTATCAACATGTTCAACATCCGAGTGGTTTGACAATCTATGTCCATGTTGTGTTTATTATTGTTGTTGAGCCAGTAAATGTTTAGTGTTATATCATGTAGATTTGTAATTGTCCAGCAGTTCGTCTCTATGTTGATTTTCACAGAGCTGTCTACATCATATTCACTGTCAAGGTGGCCGACAATATTTATATATTCTGTCATTAATTATTGTTGTTAAGCCAGCAATCTTTAGTATATATAATGTAGATTTGTAATTGTCCAGCAGTTCGTCTCTATGTTGATATCCACAGAGCTGTCTACGTTATGTTCACCGTCAAGGTGGTCGACAATATTTATATATTCTGTCGTTTGTTATTGTTATTAAGCCAGCAATCTTTAGTATATAATGTAGATATGAAATTTGTCCAGCAGTTCGTCTCTATGTTGATTTTCACAGAGCTGTCAACATCATGTTCACCGTCAAGGTGACCGACAATATTCATATATTCTGTTGTTTGTTATTGTTGTTAAGCCAGCAATCTTTAGTATATAATGTAGATTTGTAATTGTCCAGCAGTTCGTCTCTATGTTGATTTCCACAGAGCTGTCTGTCTACATTATGTTCACCGTCAAGGTGATCGACAATATTCATATATTCTGTCGTTTATTATTGTTGTTAAGCCAGCAATCTTTAGTATATAATGTAGATTTGTAATTTGTCCAGCAGTTCGTCTCTATGTTGATTTCCACAGAGCTGTCTACGTTATGTTCACCGTCAAGGTGACCGACAATATTCATATATTCTGTCGTTTGTTATTGTTGTTAAACCAGCAATCTTTAGTATAATAATGTAGATTTGTAATTGTCCAGCAGTTCGTCTCTATGTTGATTTCGACAGAGCTGTCTACGTTATGTTCACCGTCAAGGTGACCGACAATATTTATATATTCTGTCGTTTGTTATTGTTGTTAAACCAGCAATCTTTAGTATATAATGTAGATATGAAATTTGTCCAGCAGTTCGTCTCTATGTTGATTTTCATAGAGCTGTCAACATCATGTTCACCGTCAAGGTGACCGACAATATTCATATATTCTGTTGTTTGTTATTGTTGTTAAGCCAGCAATCTTTAGTATATAATGTAGATTTGTAATTGTCCAGCAGTTCGTCTCTATGTTGATTTCCACAGAGCTGTCTGTCTACATTATGTTCACCGTCAAGGTGACCGACAATATTCATATATTCTGTCGTTTGTTATTGTTGTTAAACCAGCAATCTTTAGTATATAATGTAAATTTGTAATTTGTCCAGCAGTTCGTCTCTATGTTGATTTCCACAGAGCTGTCTACATTATGTTCACCGTCAAGGTGACCGACAATATTTATATATTCTGTTGTTTATTATTGTTGTTGAACCAGCAATCTTTAGTATATATAACGTCAATCTGTAATTGTCCAGCAGTTGGTCTATAAATTATGTAAATTTCCAGGAATCTCTCTATATATTACATATTATGTTCACCATCAATGTGTCAGACAATCCTTGTATACTTGGGTGATTTATAGTTGAGCCAACAATCTAGACTACAATGACATGTTGATCTGTGATTTGTGTTGATTTCCAGAAATCCATCTATATACTTATTGTCAAACTGGCAAACTGTGTATTATAATCTATTGACTTGTTATTGGTCCTGTGATGTGTTTATGTATTCATTTCCAGAAATATGTCCACAGATATTTTCATTGCAACTCGTGGTTATATCAGCGATCTGCCTTTATAGTATTATGTTGATCTGTAATTATTGGCCCAGCAATTCGGCAGTTTGTTGGTCGCCAGCAATCCGTCTATCTAAGCTGATATTTTATGTAGTTATGCCAGCAATCACAAAATTAGGTTAATTAACAACGATATTTTCATCTTCTCGGTTTAGACAATATGCTTATATTCCACTTACTAGTAGTTGTATCAGCAATCTGTCCTTAGAGCATTGTGTTGATCTGTAATTATTGGTCCGGCAATTCATCAGTTTGTTGATTGCCATCAATCTGTTTAGGTGTTCAGAGGCAATGAGACCGACAATCTATGTCTGCTACGGTGATATGTAGTTGTGCCAGCAATCACAAAATTATGTTGATTAACAACGATTGGACACTGCCTATGTGTTGACTCACAATTAATTCAATTTTTAATTAGGGCAGCAATCTGTATGATTTGTTGATTGTAATTAGTTCAACAATTTGTCTAAATATTAATTCTTTTCACTGGACAATTTTGCTAGTATTGTTGATTCTCAGTGGTTGGTCATTCTCTATACGTATATATCCAGATAATGAATTGGTTAGTCAATCCATTTGATTAATCTGTCCAGCAATTCTGTCAAAAATATGATTTGCCTCTAGTTCAACGTAGCTGTCGATTTGTCCATTTGCAATTATGCTTGGCGTTTGTAATCATTCAAACATGTTGATGTGCAGCTTTTCAAGTGATCCGTAGATAGTTTGACTTGTAGTTGGCCAACAATCCGCATGTCAATTATGCATGTAGTTGGTGCTGATTTGTTATCGGCCAATCAGTTGTGAAGCAATACAGTGGTTTACTTGGTCTACTTTAATAACAACTTACATGTTGTTCATATGAGCCTTTCTTTTGGCAGTTGTCCTGGTATCGGAAGGTTACTTCCACTGGGTTTGATGGTCTAGTAGCAGTTGGTACAATAACCCAAGTTCTGCTGACTTTTCTGCCAACTTCCGTTCTAATGTCTATGAAATGGAAAACATTATAGTTAAAGATAGGTTGCATTCATATAGCCACTTTACGAAACACAGTTGTTTAAAATAGACTTGAAGACTATGCTGTGCTCGCCTACATCATAATTATAGTTTTCTTGTTCAATGACGCAGATTGTTACTATGTTGGAGTCCCAGAAAAATCAACGGTTTGAACATACGGTTATATGCGCTGTCAGCACTTTGTTTATGTAGTTCAGATTCGATGTTTCTACATTGTGAGTATTTTTGCTAGTTTCCAACCCTCCAAAGCCTGGCTGCTGTCGATCATGTTAAACAGAACAAAAGTTGCTTCTGCAATTGCAGTAATAATTTTTGTTCAGGTTGGGCTCAACTCTGTTTCACCTACATTATAATATTATACGGATGATGATTTAGTGTTGGAGGTCTTTGCATGAAGTTGAATACCTGGTGACTTCTCACTCGAAAACTGGAAGAGCTCAGAGCCTTTTCTGATCTGAGTTGGCCAGCTGATCGGCTCCATCATCTCTGCAGTGTTAGTAGACTGCCCTTCTTCTCGTAGAAATTCCATCGCACCATTTATAAATGGCAACAGGAAGCTGTCCGTGAATACAATATCATGACTGTGTGGGGATGTCTTCCGTGGTCCGTCGGTAGACATGCTGTTCTTTTAACTTCTTCTGAACTTCTGCTGCTTGGCCCTGTTGTTTATAAATGGAAAATTCAAAACTAGTTTACATCTGTGGGTGTACGTTTATGTATGCATTCATGATCTCTTTTCTATTGGAGTGAATTTGATCCAGGAAACAATTTTAAAATCATTGAATTCAATCCTCCATTATTGCATCATAACAAAAAATAATATTTAGCCAACAAAGGCTGACAAAACTCTGTTACTACCTTGGTGCAGTGTTCGAAGTATAACAAATGAGGTGGGTACACTGTGCATGTAATCTTAGAGCATTTCATCTAGTTGAATATAGATTTACACAACATGCAGTAATCCTATGTTACACATTAGTATTGTACAAGTACTATCCACTTCATTTTATAGTAGCTACTTTAGTAGTATGTATATACATATAAATAGAAATGTTGAGGGATTCAAACTTGTATAAATATAGAGATTCTGAGGAATTCAAACTCATGTCTATATGAATGATATTTGAGCACTCTACCATATTACACTATCAGGTCAGCAGTGACTTTATGGTGAAAGCTAGTCATTAACATGACGGTACACGCCTTATGGCTGCGTACCCACTAAGATTGAGGTGGGTACACACTGTATGCTCCTGTATAACCACACTATTAACAGTGCCATTAGTGGAGGAAAGGTAGGTAGGTGATTGGTTTGATTTGAGTGACAGTTCTTGTACTACATGTACATCTACTAGAATATAATTATCATGATATTCAATCTATAATTTATGTACAATGTCTACACACTGCTTCAATCAATTTAAAATTTACAAACATACCAAAGTAACAGAAAGCTCTGAGGTTGTTGTCGTTGTAATAGTCATGATTCCAGACAGCTCCTCTTTGATTGTACATTTCTGGGAATTTCTTGTTTCCTCTCACATCACTTGGAGTATTGAACAGGAAGAGCTCAGAAGCATTTTCTTCTGTGTTTGAAGCACTCAAAGTCTCCCTACAGTTGGTGATACAGATTAGTAAGGTCATCCATAAACTTTATTAGCAAATATAGAAACTGTTACAGTAGCTTTATTGTAGTCCCTTTGTTGATGATCCACTCTTGCCTTTCTGAATTAACCATGCACTGACTGTATTAAAACACAAGCTTCTGGTGTGGTCTTCCAATAACATTTCTGTTGTCAAGGGTCTTCAAAGTTCGTAGATAATTTACATGTATATGTGTATACGGCCGGAATTCACAAGATATAAATATGACAATTTCCTGCATTGAACATTTTTAAATTTCAGTTCCAAGCTAGCAAGTTCAAAATAATTTGAAAATAGCACCCAGGAAGAAGTTATTTTCAGGCTTACATTTACTTTAAATAGAGCTTTTTCTGGCTCCATTATCACCGCAGGTAATCTTAGAAATTCCAGCAAACCATATGTAAAATGGTAACAGGAAACTGTACGCGAATACATTATCATCACATTCTGTGGGAACGACCACCGTGGCCCGTCGGTAGACATTCTGTTCTTTTAACTTCCTCAGAACTTCTACTACTTGGCCCTGTTGTTGGTATACCAAATATTCAACATGTCCGTACATCTGTTGTTGTACATGTAAATCCATGAGCATTTAGCCTCAATACTAATATTATAACTAATTGACGTGATGTAATATTGTATCTTCTGTTGGAGTGATTTTTATCTCTGAAACAAGTTTAAAATTATTGCATTTCACTCTCTATTGTTACATCATAACAAAAAATAATGTTTAGCTAACAAAGGCTGACAAAGCTCTGTTCTACCCTGGTGCAGTAATCCTATGTTGGAACAAATGAAGTGGGTACACTGTGATGCAACCTTAGGGCATTTGAATAAGACAACATGCAGTAATCCTATGTTGCAAAGTAGTATAATAGTTAATCACTTCATCTTATAGTAGCTTGAAATTTTGAGGAATTCAAAATCATGTCCATATGAATGATATTTGAGCACTCTACCATATTACACTATCAGGTCAGCAGTGACTTTATGGCAGAGATGGGCACTCGAGTCATTTTACTCGACTCAAGTTAACTCGAGCAACAGCTTTTCATTACTTTTAATTGACTTGTGCTTTTGTATTGTGTGAAAGCTGGGAATTGACTTTTACTTCTACTCTCCTACAAAGCATGATGCTTGACTCTTACTTTACTCTAATCTCTCAGCTATCAATGATAATTCTATTGGTTTGGTGTAATTATGTAATAAGTCTTGTTAGTAGTAATATCAGTGCAGATCTGCACAGACATTTCCCCACGGATTCAGCCAATCACAGAGCCGTATTTCGGATTCTGACCAATCAGGAGCCACCACCCTCCGTGACCTTCGTCAAGGACACCGGAACTAGCCAAAATTTCCCCACGACCTTGCCAAGGTTGCGCTCCGGAACTGAGCGTTTCCTCCTCAAAAAATTTCCTAACCGCGAACGAAAAATCTCCAAAAATTTTCCTAACCGCGACCGAAAAATCTCAAAAAATAATCCTAACCGCGAACGAAAAAAATCTCCAAAAAAAACTTACCTCGAATGAAACGTCCCCGTCTTCGATTCTCTTAAAACTCTCCAACCTCTCCCTCGCGCCTCTTCTCTCCACGCCTCTCGCCTCTCGAATGATCGCCACCGACCCCGTCCCCCGCCTCTCCTATTCCAAGCCCCGCCCTCAAACCTCGGAATCTCCGCCCCGACCCTTTGACCAATCGACTGTGGACGAGGGGTGGGAGCCGGCCGCCAGCCGGGTCCCTCCCGCCCGGGACCCGTCGCGTTCTTCCCGACTATTTCCCCGGGGTTTTGAAATTCGTATCACCATGTTTTTGGGTTTCGATTAATAATACGTATATTTTATCGTATTCCTTAGAAAGTATATAATGATGGAAAGTATAGAATATTACATAGTTATAACAAAGTTTTAAACATCTCTACATATTTAAATCAACTCACCAATCTCTTCACCACTTATAGATACTTCTTTGAGGAGATTTCTTTCTTTTCACTCAATATCCTCCCTCTATTGTTATTTAGTGTTAAAATAACATAGTGAAATATAGTGAGTGTTAAATGTTTATTGCACAGTTTTCAGGCTGCAACTGACAAACCCTCTGAATCTGAGGCAGAGACCTCTTACAAGAATATATACAGAAAAAATCAATAATGTCAATGGAGTGCTAATGCGTGTGCTGAATTATTTATCTACAAAACTTTATTTATAAAAGATATAATTATTTCAAAGTAGTCGCTTAAGAGTGTGCGTGCACTCGTCCACTTTAGGAGCTAAAATAACATAGTGAAATATAGTGAGTGTTAAACGTTTATTGCACAGTTTTCAGGCTACAACTGGCAAACCCTCTGAATCTGAGGCAGAGACCTCTTACAAGAATATATATATATATATATATATATTAATACATAGAAAACAACAATAATGTCAATGGAGTGCCAATGTGAACGTTGAATTACTTATCTACAAAACGTATGGGAAAAAATTACATCAATGAGTTGTGTGAGTGCGGTGAGTCGCGAGAAGAAAGATGTGAGGCTGCTGAGAGTGCTAGTTAGCTCGTCGTCTTGGTGAGTAGCTGCTCTTTGGCCACGCGATCCAGGACGCAGCAGTCGTAATACTCACGACCTCCAGTCTTACTACTCTTGCTACCCTTGTAGATTACAACACCGGGGAGGTTACCCTCTAGCTGACTGATGTAGCGGTGAGGTAGAAACACCTCTCCATTAACCTCTTTACCATCTACAATGGTTTCGAAGGCCGCCACGCCACTAGTCACCATCTTTGTTGTAGTCTCACCTCCTACACCAAAGTCCACTGCCAAGGATCGAACCGACGTTACAACCAGAACACTTCCCTTGGGAAGAGTGGAGAGTGTCCTCACTCTGAAGTAGTCCTGCAACTCTTCTACAGTCTTTTTTCTTAGATCACTAGCCATCCTCTTCATTGCCGCGTGGGTAGGGGTACACACGAATTCTAGATGTTGGAAGGTGTGCTTACCATCAACCCTCAGCTTCTCTCCCAAGTACACCATAACTCTTGGCGAAAGAGAGCCACCCTTGTTCGCCATTCTACTATCATTAGCGACTGCACACATTGGGGCATACCTCGAGGGGATGTGCATCTTGGAGTGAACACGCTTGCCTTTACCGTCGAAGTAGCTGCACTTGATGAGCAAGGATTCTCCGTAGACTGTTTCCACTAGTTCACCACCACTCACTTCTAGCACAGTTCCCACGGGTAGTGAGCCTATCTTTGCCAGATCATCTATGGCGATTCTTTTTTCCTCCGGCATATCTCTGTGTAAAAATAGAAGTAGAGTAAAGTCAATTGAGAGCTTGGAGAGTGTGGGAGAGTGTGGGAGAGAGAGAGAGAGTATCAACGGATGTACGCATCATCAACGTTGTAGACTCGGGGAAAAAAGTAAGTGAAAAGTGATAATATGTAGAATAGACAACTCACCTCAGATCGGCAGCCACGGTCCGTGCATTGCTCAGATCTCCTCTACCCGCACTGCTACGTTTAAGTTTCACCTTCTTACTCGACGTTCCTTCATCCCCTTTCTTTATTTTGCCCGCAACTTTCACCACCACAATGTCATCATCATCTTCTTCGGAAGAGAGGATAACTGTGTCATCATCTTCTTCACCCCATTCCTCAATGATTGTACCCGCTTTTCTTTTACGCTGTCTGACATCGCCTTCATCCTCATCATCATCATCATCTCGTCGCTCTTCAAGACTGCGAGGGATCGGAGAGCTGGTGGGTGGTGGAGACTCTAGCATAGATGATAGATCTTTTCTAGCGATCACGGCCGGAATATCAAGCCTCTTTCGAAAGCGTTCCCGTCTCGCCATCTCAGCTCTCAGCACCTCAACTTCTCCGGATCTCTGCTGACTTTCTTCCTCATACTCGATCACCTGAGCAAGTTCCGCGTCGGTTAAATCCATCAGACCCTCTCTATCACCACTGGGAGGTGGTGGCGGTGGTATCGGAGGAAAGAAAAAATCGTCCGAACTCATGTCTTGAGAAGTCATCTTGAGCTCTTGAGCGAATGTAGTAGAAGATCTGGGTGTAGTAAAAGAATCCTCTGCCAGTGTTGTAGTGACCTCTTATCACAATTCCACTGGAGTGTGGATACTGATGAAACTGAGTAAATGCTAGGTCTTTTATACAGAGTGGGTGTGTAGTTGTGTGTATGTATGCCTTGATATTATTGGCTGAAACTATTTTTAGCAAGTTATTAGCTCTTGCCCACCCCACCCCTACTCTAAGAGGGTCCTCTGAGGTCGGAGGGGGTCGGAGGGAGTCGGAGAGGGGTGGGAGAGAGTCGGAGAGATGGGAGAGGGTCGGAGAGGGTCGGAGAGTGGTGGGAGAGGGTCGGAGGGGTTCGGAGGGGGTCGGAGAGGGGTGGGAGGTGGTCGGAGAGGGTCGGAGGGGGTCGGAGAGGGGTGGGAGAGGGTCGGAGAGGGTTGAGAGAGGGGTGGGAGAGGGTCGGAGGGGGTCGGAGAAGGGTGGGAGAGGGTCGGAGGGGTGGGAGGGGGGTCGGAGAAGGGTGGGAGAGGGTCGGAGAGGGGTGGGAGAGAGTCGGAGGGGGTCGGAGAAGGGTGGGAGAGGGTCGGAGGGGGTGGGAGAGGGTCGGAGGGGGTCGGGGAAGGGTCGGAGGGGGTGGGAGAGAGTTGGAGGGGTCAGAGAGAGTGGGAGGGGGGTCGGAGAAGGGTGGGAGAGGGTCGGAGGGGGTCGGAGAGGAGTAGGAAAGGGTCGGAGGGGCTCGGAGGGGGTTGGAGAGGGGTGGGAAAGGGTCGGAGGGGCTCGGAGGGGGTCGGAGAGGGGTGGGAGAGGGTCGGAGGGGGTCGGAGAGGGGTAGGAGAGGGGTGGGAGAGGGTCGGAGGGGGTCGGAGAAGGGTGGGAGAGGGTTGGAGGGGGTCGGAGAGAGTTGGAGGGGGTCGGAGAGGGTCGGAGGGGGTGGGAGAGAGTCGGAGAGGGTCGGAGAGTCTCGGAGGAGGTCGGAGAGGGGTGGGAGGGGGTGGGAGAGGGTCGGAGAGGGTCGGAGAAGGGTGGGAGAGGGTCGGAGGGGTGGGAGAGAGTCGGAGGGGGTCGGAGGGGGTGGGAGGGGGGTCGGAGAAGGGTGGGAGAGAGTCGGAGAGGGTCGGAGAGGGGTGGGAGAGGGTCGGAGGGGGTCGGAGAAGGGTGGGAGACGGTCGGAGGGAGTGGGAGAAGGTCGGAGGGGGTCGGAGAGGGGTAGGAGAGAGGTGGGAGAGGGTCGGAGGGGGTCGGAGAGGAGTAGGAAAGGGTCGGAGGGGCTCGGAGGGGGTCGGAGAGGGGTGGGAAAGGGTCGGAGGGGCTCGGAGGAGGTCGGAGAGGGGTGGGAGAGGGTCGGAGGGGGTCGGAGAGGGGTAGGAGAGGGGTGGGAGAGGGTCGGAGGGGGTCGGAGAAGGGTGGGAGAGGGTTGGAGGGGGTCGGAGAGAGTTGGAGGGGGTCGGAGAGGGTCGGAGGGGGTGGGAGAGAGTCGGAGGGGGTCGGAGAGTCTCGGAGGAGGTCGGAGAGGGGTGGGAGGGGGTGGGAGAGGGTCGGAGAGGGTCGGAGAAGGGTGGGAGAGGGTCGGAGGGGTGGGAGAGAGTCGGAGGGGGTCGGAGGGGGTGGGAGGGGGGTTGGAGAAGGGTGGGAGAGAGTCGGAGAGGGGTGGGAGAGGGTCGGAGAGGGGTGGGAGAGGGTCGGAGGGGGTCGGAGAAGGGTGGGAGACGGTCGGAGGGAGTGGGAGAAGGTCGGAGGGGGTGGGAGAGGGTCGGAGGGGGTCGGAGAAGGGTGGGAGAGGGTCGGAGGGGGTGGGAGAGGGTCGGAGAGGGGTGGGAGAGGGTCGGAGGGGGTCGGAGAAGGGTGGGAGAGGGTCGGAGGGGGTCGGAGAAGGGTGGGAGAGGGTCGGAGGGGGTGGAAGAGAGTCGGAGGGGGGTCGGAGAGGGTGGTAGGGGGTCGGAGGGGGTGTTAGGAGGTCGGAGAGGGGTCGGAGTGTGGGAGGGGTCGGAGAGGACTCTCCATCCCCTAAACTGAATCCCCGACTCTCTCTCAACACTTTCAACCCCCCCTCCGACCCCTCACCCCTCTATGACCCCTTCTCACCCTCCTCCGACCCTCTCCGAGCCCCTCCGACCCTCTCCCACCCTTCTCCGATCCCCTCCGACCCTCTCCCATCCCTCTCCGACCCTCTCCCACCCCCTCCGACCCCTCTCCGACCCCCTCCGACCCTCTCCCACCCCTCCCCGACCCTCTCCGACCCTTCCTCGACCCCCTCCGACCCTCTCCCACTCCCTCCGACCTCCCACCCTTCTCCGACCCCCTCCGACCCTCTCCCACCCTTCTCCGACCCCCTCCGACCCTCTCCCACCCCTCTCCGACCCTCTCCCACCCCCTCCGACCCTCTCCCACCCTTCTCCGACCCCCTCCGACCCTCTCCCACCCCCTCCGACCCTCTCCCACCCTTCTCCGAGTCCCTCCGACCCTCTCCCACCCCTCTCCGTCCCTCTCCCACCCCTCTCCGACCCTCTCCCACCCTTCTCCGACCCCCTCCGACCCTCTCCCACCCCTCTCCGAGCCTCTCCCACCCTCTCCGACCCTCTCCCACCCCCTCCGACCCTCTCCCACCCTTCTCCAACCCCCTCCGACCCTCTCCCACCCCTCTCCGAGCCTCTCCCACCCTCTCCGACCCTCTCCCACTCCATTCCGACCCTTCCCCGACCCCCTCCGACCCTCTCCCACCCCCTCCGACCCTCTCCCACCCTTCTCCGACCCCCTCCGACCCTCTCCAACCCCTCTCCGAGCCTCTCCCACCCTCTCCGACCCTCTCCCACCCCCTCCGACCCTCTCCCACCCTTCTCCAACCCCCTCCGACCCTCTCCCACCCCTCTCCGAGCCTCTCCCACCCTCTCCGACCCTCTCCCACCCCCTCCGACCCTCTCCCACCCTTCTCCAACCCCCTCCGACCCTCTCCCACCCCTCTCCGAGCCCCTCCCACCTTCTCCGACCCTCTCCCACTCCATTCCGACCCTTCCCCGACCCCCTCCGACCCTCTCCCACCCCCTCCGACCCTCTCCCACCCTTCTCCGACCCCCTCCGACCCTCTCCCACCCCTCTCCGACCCTCTCCCACCCTTCTCCGACCCCCCTCCCACCCCTCCGACCCTCTCCCACCCTTCTCCGACCCCCTCCGACCCTCTCCCACCCCTCTCTCAACCCTCTCCGACCCTCTCCCACCCCTCTCCGACCCCCTCCGACCCTCTCCGACCACCTCCCACCCCTCTCCGACCCCCTCCGAACCCCTCCGACCCTCTCCCACCACTCTCCGACCCTCTCCGACCCTCTCCCACCTCTCCGACTCTCTCCCACCCCTCTCCGACTCCCTCCGACCCCCTCCGACCCCCTCCGACCTCAGAGGACCCTCTTAGGGTAGGGGTGGGGTGGGCAAGAGCTAATAACTTGCTAAAAATAGTTTCAGCCAATAATATCAAGGCATACATCACACAACTACACACCCACTCTGTATAAAAGACCTAGCATTTACTCAGTTTCATCAGTATCCACACTCCAGTGGAATTGTGATAAGAGGTCACTACAACACTGGCAGAGGATTCTTTTACTACACCCAGATCTTCTACTACATTCGCTCAAGAGCTCAAGATGACTTCTCAAGACATGAGTTCGGACGATTTTTTCTTTCCTCCGATACCACCGCCACCACCTCCCAGTGGTGATAGAGAGGGTCTGATGGATTTAACCGACGCGGAACTTGCTCAGGTGATCGAGTATGAGGAAGAGAGTCAGCAGAGATCCGGAGAAGTTGAGGTGCTGAGAGCTGAGATGGCGAGACGGGAACGCTTTCGAAAGAGGCTTGATATTCCGGCCGTGATCGCTAGAAAAGATCTATCATCTATGCTAGAGTCTCCACCACCCACCAGCTCTCCGATCCCTCGCAGTCTTGAAGAGCGACGAGATGATGATGATGATGAGGATGAAGGCGATGTCAGACAGCGTAAAAGAAAAGCGGGTACAATCATTGAGGAATGGGGTGAAGAAGATGATGACACAGTTATCCTCTCTTCCGAAGAAGATGATGATGACATTGTGGTGGTGAAAGTTGCGGGCAAAATAAAGAAAGGGGATGAAGGAACGTCGAGTAAGAAGGTGAAACTTAAACGTAGCAGTGCGGGTAGAGGAGATCTGAGCAATGCACGGACCGTGGCTGCCGATCTGAGGTGAGTTGTCTATTCTACATGTTATCACTTTTCACTTACTTTTTTCCCCGAGTCTACAACGTTGATGATGCGTACATCCGTTGATACTCTCTCTCTCTCTCCCACACTCTCCCACACTCTCCAAGCTCTCAATTGACTTTACTCTACTTCTATTTTTACACAGAGATATGCCGGAGGAAAAAAGAATCGCCATAGATGATCTGGCAAAGATAGGCTCACTACCCGTGGGAACTGTGCTAGAAGTGAGTGGTGGTGAACTAGTGGAAACAGTCTACGGAGAATCCTTGCTCATCAAGTGCAGCTACTTCGACGGTAAAGGCAAGCGTGTTCACTCCAAGATGCACATCCCCTCGAGGTATGCCCCAATGTGTGCAGTCGCTAATGATAGTAGAATGGCGAACAAGGGTGGCTCTCTTTCGCCAAGAGTTATGGTGTACTTGGGAGAGAAGCTGAGGGTTGATGGTAAGCACACCTTCCAACATCTAGAATTCGTGTGTACCCCTACCCACGCGGCAATGAAGAGGATGGCTAGTGATCTAAGAAAAAAGACTGTAGAAGAGTTGCAGGACTACTTCAGAGTGAGGACACTCTCCACTCTTCCCAAGGGAAGTGTTCTGGTTGTAACGTCGGTTCGATCCTTGGCAGTGGACTTTGGTGTAGGAGGTGAGACTACAACAAAGATGGTGACTAGTGGCGTGGCGGCCTTCGAAACCATTGTAGATGGTAAAGAGGTTAATGGAGAGGTGTTTCTACCTCACCGCTACATCAGTCAGCTAGAGGGTAACCTCCCGGTGTTGTAATCTACAAGGGTAGCAAGAGTAGTAAGACTGGAGGTCGTGAGTATTACGACTGCTGCGTCCTGGATCGCGTGGCCAAAGAGCAGCTACTCACCAAGACGACGAGCTAACTAGCACTCTCAGCAGCCTCACATCTTTCTTCTCGCGACTCACCGCACTCACACAACTCATTGATGTAATTTTTTCCCATACGTTTTGTAGATAAGTAATTCAACGTTCACATTGGCACTCCATTGACATTATTGTTGTTTTCTATGTATTAATATATATATATATATATATATATATTCTTGTAAGAGGTCTCTGCCTCAGATTCAGAGGGTTTGCCAGTTGTAGCCTGAAAACTGTGCAATAAACGTTTAACACTCACTATATTTCACTATGTTATTTTAGCTCCTAAAGTGGACGAGTGCACGCACACTCTTAAGCGACTACTTTGAAATAATTATATCTTTTATAAATAAAGTTTTGTAGATAAATAATTCAGCACACGCATTAGCACTCCATTGACATTATTGATTTTTTCTGTATATATTCTTGTAAGAGGTCTCTGCCTCAGATTCAGAGGGTTTGTCAGTTGCAGCCTGAAAACTGTGCAATAAACATTTAACACTCACTATATTTCACTATGTTATTTTAACACTAAATAACAATAGAGGGAGGATATTGAGTGAAAAGAAAGAAATCTCCTCAAAGAAGTATCTATAAGTGGTGAAGAGATTGGTGAGTTGATTTAAATATGTAGAGATGTTTAAAACTTTGTTATAACTATGTAATATTCTATACTTTCCATCGTTATATACTTTCTAAGGAATACGATAAAATATACGTATTATTAATCGAAACCCAAAAACATGGTGATACGAATTTCAAAACCCCGGGGAAATAGTCGGGAAGAACGCGACGGGTCCCGGGCGGGAGGGACCCGGCTGGCGGCCGGCTCCCACCCCTCGTCCACAGTCGATTGGTCAAAGGGTCGGGGCGGAGATTCCGAGGTTTGAGGGCGGGGCTTGGAATAGGAGAGGCGGGGGACGGGGTCGGTGGCGATCATTCGAGAGGCGAGAGGCGTGGAGAGAAGAGGCGCGAGGGAGAGGTTGGAGAGTTTTAAGAGAATCGAAGACGGGGACGTTTCATTCGAGGTAAGTTTTTTTTGGAGATTTTTTTCGTTCGCGGTTAGGATTATTTTTTGAGATTTTTCGGTCGCGGTTAGGAAAATTTTTGGAGATTTTTCGTTCGCGGTTAGGAAATTTTTTGAGGAGGAAACGCTCAGTTCCGGAGCGCGACCTTGGCAAGGTCGTGGGGAAATTTTGGCTAGTTCCGGTGTCCTTGACGAAGGTCACGGAGGGTGGTGGCTCCTGATTGGTCAGAATCCGAAATACGGCTCTGTGATTGGCTGAATCCGTGGGGAAATGTCTGTGCAGATCTGCACTGATATTACTACTCTTGTTCACCATAGAGAAGCTGAATGGCTTATAGATAAACAGACCTACCATTATAACAATAGTGAAAATTTGAAGTAGCCTTTGTTCCTCAGAACTACTATAACTGACAGAAAATCAGATCTAACACTAAGTATTACCTATTGTGTGTTGTCACACTTGTATACATCAGAAATTTGTGTTATACAAAATTCCCATTGGTATTCTCTTTGACATACTGCTGTACTTTTGACTCTACTCTGACTCTAGCATTTTGGCACTAGTTGCTTGACTCTTACTTTACTTTTCAAAATGGCTGTTTATTTACTCTTACTCTACTTTTGACTTGCTTCATCCGATGAGTTGACTCTAAATTACTTTTTATCAATTGGGAATGTATACTCTTACTTGACTCTTGACTTGAGTATTTGTCTGCTTGGCACATGTCTGCTTTGTGGTGAAAGCTAGTCATTAACATGAGGGTACACGCTTTATGGCTCTGTACTCTCTAAAACTCAGGTGGGTACACACTGTATACTCCTGTATAACCACACTATCATGAACAGTGCCTTAGTGGAGGAAAGGTTAGTACAACTAGTGACATGTCTACGCACTGATTCAAACTTAAAAACCCACCAAAGTAGCAGAAAGCTCTGAGGTTGTTGTCGTTGTAATAGTCATGATTCCAGACAGTCCCTCTTTGATTGTATATTTCTGGGAATTTCTTGTTTCCTCACAGATAACTTGGAGTATGGAGCGGGAAGAGCTTAAAAGCCTTATCATCTGTTTTTGCAGTCTTCGTATTCTACTGCTAGGCTGCTCTCATATCCTTGGCATGGGATTTACTTAGCTCGGTAACATAAGGTAACTCTCTCACTTCACTGAAAAATACACTCAACTAATAATTCTTTTTGCAACGAAATAAATAGCCGTATAATATGTATGCATTGTATTTCATGCATTATCTTAGTAGCAACGCTGAAACCTCTCTCTTGTATACCAATACTAGTTCTAGATTTTACGATGGTCGATCTCCTTTCATTATGTACAAAAATTCAACCTATGGAGCAACAGCAATAGCCTAGCAGTGACACTATTACTGTGATTAACTACGGTGTCGTGCCCAACTTCAAACGCTACGGTGTCTGCCATCTTGAAATTTTGACTTCCGCCATTAGCTTTACCACTTTCATGACTGACATATGTGATGACGTATATGAATTTCTAGTCATCATTATTTTGCTTACAGTCAGGAATCTGAAATCGAAAAGGATATCGTTCTCCATGATGTATACAGTCGAGTACAAAGACCTAATTCTAAATAATCTGCCTACAGTAACTGCAGTAAAAAATACATAGGCCTTGAATTATACTTCATGTCATTATAGCTATGCCAATATTAGTATGGTTTGTATTGTAAAGGAACAACTTACAGGAGGTGTCAAACATTTGCTACAGCTAGTACCAACAGGAACTGTAGATACTGGTCATCAATAAGGATTCTGTTTGTGGGAAGTTGTGTGCCCTCACTCCTGTGGTTCTATGGAATCTCCAGGATTCATTGTGTATGTGTCACCAATGACATTGTTTCACCAAGAAGACACAATATATCTGAAAATAGTTGTGATTTCTGTAGGACCGATTAGTAAGCGCTCTTTGTTGGAATTGAAGCTGGAGAAGTTCTATTCCTTAATTAATTATGAATAACCCTAACTCTGTCGATTTCTGTATTAACAGACTCGCATCACACACAGCTGTATTATGAAAGTACATGCAAATTATTTATGATTATTAAAGGAAAACATTATAATTACATGTATGAGATTTTAGCCAATAAAATGATTGGCTAAGGATAAAAACAATCTTCTCATACTTTGATTATGGGTAAGTATTAGAAATTCTCCACCAATTAGTTGTGAAGCAATACAGTGGTTGACTTGGTCTACTTCGATAACAACTTACATGTTGTTCATATTAACCTTTCCTTTGGCAGTTGTCTTAGTAATTTAATGTTCCTTCAACTGAGTTTGATAGTCTAGTAGCTATTGGTACAATGCTCCAAGTTCTGCTGATTTTTCTGCCAACTTCCGTTCTAATGTCTATGAAATGCAAAACATTATAGTTAGGGATAGGTTGTAAACATATAGCCACTTTACAAAACACAATTGTTTAAAACAGGCTTGAAGACTATGCTGTGCTCGCCTGTATCATATAGTTTTCTTGTTCAATTATGCAGATCGATACTATGTTGGAGTCCCAGGAAAATCAACAGTCAGAACATACGATTACATAATGCTGTCAGCACTTCGTTTATGTTGGTCATAATTAATATTTCTACATTGGGAGCATGTTTGCTAGTTTGTCACCCCTCCACAGCCTGGCTGCTGCTCATGGTGTTAAATAGAACAAAAATTGCTTCTACAGTTGGATTGTAGTAACAATATTGTTGTTCAGGCTGTGCTAAACTCTGTTTCACCTACATTATAATATATGGATGATGATTTAGTGTTGGAGGTCTTTGATAACCTGGTGAGTTCTCACTCGAGAACTGGAAGAACTCAGAGCGTTTTCTGATCTGAGTTGGCCAACTGAACGGTTCTCACATCTCTGCAGATGTTGGCAGAGTACCCTTCTTCTCTTAGAAATTCCATCGCACCATTTATAGATGGCAACAGGAAGCTGTCCGTGAGTGCAGTATCATGTGTGGGGATGCCTGCCGTGGTCCGTCGGTAGACATACTGTTCTTTTAACTTCCTCTGAACTTCTACCACTTGGCCCTGTTGTTGATAAACCGAAAATTCAATATTGGCTTACACCTGTGGGTGTACGTACATCTACGTACACTGTACATGTATGTATTCATGATCTCTCTTCTACTAGAGTGATGTTGATCCAGGAAACAATTTCAGAATCATTGAATTCAATCCTCTGTTATCACATCATAAGAAAAAATAATGTTTAGCCAGCAAAGCCCGACCAAACTCTGTTACTACCTTGGTGCAGTGTTCAAAGTACAATGTATAACAAATGAGGTGGGTACACTGTGCATGAGATCTTAGAGTATCCCATCTAGCTGAATATAGAATTACACAACATACAGTAATCCTTTGTTACACATTAGCATTGTACAACTATCCACTTCATTTTATAGTAGCTAACCACGTAGTGAATTACTACATGTATATAATATCATTCTATATGCATGTAAATAGAAATTTTGAGGGATTTGAACTCATATCCCTATGAATGATATTCGAGCACTCTCCCACTATACTATCAGATCAGCAGTGACTTTATGGGTAAAGCTAGTCAGTAACATGAGGGTACACGCCTTATGGCTGTGTACCCACTAAGATTGAGATAGGTACACACCGTATACTCCCGTATGACCACACTACAAACAGTACTCTGGTAAAGGAAAGGTAAGTAGGTGATTAATTCGATTAGTGACAGTTCTTGTACTACCTCTATTAGAATATATCATGATATTTAATCTATATTATGTACAATGTCTACACACTGCTTCAATCAATGTAAAATTGAAAAACCCACCAAAGTAGCAGAAAGCTCTGAGGTTGTTGTTGCTGTGATACATGATTCCAGACAGTTCCTCTCTGATTGTATATTTCTGGGAATTTCTTGTTTCCTCTCACATGACTTGAAGTATGATAAGAAATATTACGTAACAATGTAATGGGTGTTGGTGATAGTACTACTATTTCTACTTGAAATTGATATTATACTCAACCTCTATTTCTCACCTCTACTCATGCAGTTGACCTCACGACGCTGTCTGTGCTCTCAGAACGTGGTCGCCTGTGAGTTATGGGTTTACTGAATGGTTCCTTCTCACCAGTTTGGAAGTGTGGCTTTCATTTCATCTTCTAAAACGGGCAGCTTTTATTTTTATTCCACTAATATACGGTGCTAGGTCTATGGAACTTTAACTCTGAAGTAAGTATTGCTCTAGGCTGTAGCAATAGCATAGCGCTGACACTGATTGTGGCCACCCTTGGTGTCATACCCATCTTCGAACTCTATGATGTCACATATCTAAATCTGAGTTTTTGCCGATAACTTTACCACTTTCATTACTGATGTATTATTTTGCTTACAGTCGGAAATCTGAAATTTAAAAGAACGTTGTTCTCCATAGTGCATGGAGTATAAGCATTCACGGAGACCTTAAATTCTGAACAATCTGCCTACAGTAATTACATATACATACAGTAAACAAATACATATATGTACATGGGCCCTGAATTGTACTTCATGTTATAATAGCCATGCCAATTTACCTGTATAGTTTGTATTGTAAAAGGACAACTTACAGGAAGTGCCAAACATTTGCTATAGCTGGTACTAACAGGAACTGTAGATACTGGTTATCAATAAGGATTCTGTTTGTGGAAAGTTGTGTACCCACATCTCTGTAGTTCTACGGAATCTCCAGGATTCATTGTGTATGTGTCATCAATGACATAGTTAAGAAGAGTTTTTTTCACCTTAAAGATGCATGTCTAGAAATAATTATAGTGGTGTCTGTAGGACAGGGAAGTTTTATTCCTAAATTAATTATGAATAACCCAAACTGTTAATTTTTGTATTTACAGACTTGCAACACTTACAGCCAGGGGCGGATTTGGGGGTCCCGCCCTTCCTGCCATGGCGGGACCTTTCATTTCCAATAAAGAAAATTAAATTGCTAACTATCAATGATAACACACAGTTGTAATGTTATTTTCGGAGGCATCCTACCCTGCCCAGCATAATCTAAACATATTCTGATGAAAATGATGCTATATAGCTAAAATATACCAAAAGATAGCTTAGGAATTGAGCTTTCATCCTATACAATTTATAATAAGAATATTTCAGTACCCGCCCACAACTGGCAGTCTTTTATTTGCCAGGAAATTAGACTACACTAATTACTTTACAATGAGTGGCTTTTGATAGACTATACTTGTGACCACAGTGTAAATGTCATTACCAGTTATAATAACAAAATAATGACTGCTGTCAATACATGTTGTAACAGTGCCACGGCATTATTTTTGAAGATAGATGTACCTCTGAAATTTTATATGCTAATCCATGTCATGTGCACATGCCCTCAAGGCTCAAACATGTCTCAATATAGATGCCATGTGCTAAATTGTCCATACTCTTCAGCGTTTGGGAAACCTAGGATAACACTTTCACCTCTATCCACTAAATAATTTAGCATTATTTCTCTTTTCATAAAGTCATGTGATGGCACATTTTTATTAGGCTTCATAATCTTGGGCCCTGGCACAGTATCCTTGTTTGTAAACATATTCTCATATAACCATAGTTATAAACAAGCTAATTTTAAATTTCTATTTCTAATACACAGTCCAGCATGCATAATATGTACAGTACCCCCTGCAACATACATGTACTTGCCAAGTTATCACTGCTCCAAATTTATTATTATTGTAGTTGTGCAAAGTAGAAATTCCTGCATTTATCTTAGTTGTAAATCCTCACTTACTAAAACTCTCAAGCTACCAGTTAAATTTATACGCGTCCCCAGAAACACAAAATTTTTTTAGCTGGTTACTGAGATCAACTAACATGTAACAGTAACATGTTGATTCAAAGTTTAAGTGTGCATAAATTTGCTTCATTTAACACAAAATTCAGCATATAGCTTCGGCGTCCGGGGCGCTGCCCCGGACCCCGCCAGGGGGCCTAGGCGGCCCCCTGGACCCCCGGCCTGTTGGCAGAACCCTTCATACTGAGCCAGATCCGCCCCTGCTTACAGCTGTATTGTTCAAGTAAATTATTAATCATGATTAGCGTGAATTATCAATGATATGGAAAGTCTTTAGATTTTAGGCCAACGTGTTGCCTATTTGCCAAGCCCTGGTCTTGGTTGAAACTCTGCGTCCTTTTAACATAATATTATTATGACAATCATGCAGACTGTGAATACAAAATGTTATTGGGGTAGAATAAACATACATGTAGTTATAAAATGCGATGTTATTGGACTCACTTGATATTTAAAAATGCTGGCAAGTGAATTTCTCTACTAGAGATCTTTCTTGTGCTTTTTTTTCGACATTCTACATCGCTTGCCTCGACACCTGTATCGAGTATTAGTACCAGCCATGATGTTATCATTTCTGTCCTGTGTTGCTTGTGAAGATTCTACCTTTTTCTAAAGCATGATAGAACATCTACAGCTAGAACATTGAAATGATTTAAAGCAAATCTGACACCAAACTTCTAAACTGACTATTTAGTAATTGATACATTACCTAATTAATTAGCATAAAAACTAACAGAGTTGTTGTCAGTTTTTATCTAAACTGTCCTACAACCAATTTCACTGTTTTTATGGTGGCTATTTGTGGTTAGTTATCAAATCGGCCTTTTCAACTAAAAAATTACAAAAATAGAGAGAAAATAAAGAACAGTAAACTATCCTTACCTGAAGTGTTCAGAGAACAACCAAATGAGTGATGCCATAAAAACTTGCATAGAAAGAATTTTACTGAAGCATGTTTGGGATTCCACAAAAAATTTAATTGTTCTGAAATTATGTGGTAAAATAGAGACTATTGTACATTATAGTTCATACTGCATAATATACATGAACTTACTGCTTGCATTGCATATGCTATTATACTTGTGTAAATTGTATCTCATTGCATGATGCTATCACTCCCCACCTAGTGTGCTCAGCCCTTCATAGTCTTGTTTACAGTCAAGTACAATGCCATTATTCTGGGTCACTACAAACAAATTTATGTAGGAAAATTCAACCTACAATCTTGCAACTCGTACAGTTAAAGATAGTGGCACATTAGCTATAATGTCCAGTTAGCTTTGGTTTACAGCTTAGATTTACCTATTTTAAATTTTTTAATCTGGCTACATTGGATATGCAGGAGAATTTAGTATATATTCTTGTAGGGAATACATGAAGAAGAATTACCTACAGTTGGACATGAGCTACAGATCTCTGAGTTATAACTACATGGAAGAATATCCAGCTTACACTTGGATGGATGTGATTGGTCCGTACCTTTATACTAACAGTCTATTTCATGAATACTTATAAATACTGCCCTATCTAACCATGGAATTTTGCTTAAAACACCTATATACTTATATATTTATATCATAATATACAAATATTTATCTAATCCTGACGATTTATACCAATGTATAGCTGGAAATGTAATGTTATAAGAAAAAAAGACTGGTGATAATTGGGAGAAACTCCAAAAATTTTGACCAGTACCTGTATGATATTTGCTAAAATGGAAAATTGTGTAAAGGATTGCAGATGTCAGCAGTTGATTTTTTTTTTATTCTATCGGAATTTCATTATCTGCTCACAGCAAACCTGGGAGGAACTCTTGGAGTGTGTGTCGGAGCCAGTCTACTAACTGTATGTGAGTTTATACAGTTTGGAGCGGATAGTATGGCACTGTGGTGGGAGAGAAGGAGAGAGAGAAAGAGAACTAAGTCTAATACAATACATGTACAGCCTAATGAGAACTAATGCTAACACGGGATAACATAATGTGGAAGAAGACAGACCATGTTCAAAGTACATGTAGGTGAAAATAGCACATCTTCTGATTTATTACTGGATTTGGTGGCATATTATATCTAAATCTTCTCACTGGCAAAGCTTCCTTTTATAGGAACACAAAAGTTGGTTTAATTGTTAATGTGATCGTCCACTGGTAGAACCTCAGATTGAAACCGGAGTCAAGAGTGGACTAAATCAAAAACTGTGGACCAACTTTCTGGCTACCCATTAATAAATTGTTTTGTGAAAGATTCACAGAGATGAAGTATAACCAAACTCCTTATAAGGAGTTTGGTCATACTTCATCTCTGTGAACCTACTTATAATTCTCTTGTATTGTTCATGCACCTTATATGGATGTTCAAAGTGTGGTTATATGGGAGTATATGGTGTGTACCCACCTCAATTTGAGTGCTTCCTCATTTTAATAGCTAGTTTTCCCCATGCAATCACTGTGGACCTGATAGTATAGTGGTAGAGTGCTTGACACTCATTCATAGGGTCTTGAATTTGAATCTCACCAAAGCATAACTTTTTTTCATTTTAGAAATTCACTAATTTCTTAGTTACTATAAGATTGAGTAGACAGCTATTATGCATTACAAATCTGTAAGCTAGCATGCGTCGTGTACCCACCTATTTGTTCCACTTTGAAGACTGATTGTACCTCACTGAACACTTGATGTAAATCCTACCTTTATTCATGGTATTATAGGGCCAAGACGTCTCTAAATAGTTGCAATCATATAATTTATGTATCTACAATATTACAGTACATGCTTTTTGTACATGGCCGACCCTAAAGGGATACAATCACAGCTGACAGCTACATGTAATAGAATATGCTCACAAATTTGTTATAATAGTTACGCATAAGGTTGTTATACAGTGATGTAGGCCTACCGGAGAATATAATTAAACAACTTGCACTTTACTTGTCATTGAACAGGTAATAAAATTCATACCGTTGCCTGTTATTGGCTCTTGGAAACAGAGAAAATTATTCAGACATCTACATTGTACAATGGATGTGCTGGAGCCACAAAGTGAAAATCTTGTGAAAGTGACGTAGGTATTTAACCCTTGCAACCAGCTGTTCCAATGCAACTGTACAATGTACATTATCTAGAAAGGTTAGTTTTAACTGACACTCATATGCTTGCATTTGATAGCAGTAACCTACATTAAAACGTCGTACATTCTACTGATAACATCATTAGCAATGTTTCATGTGTTTGCAGGTGCATACCTTATTTGTAGACCATTTAGGTCATGTACATAAATTATGTGAACTAGTCTAAGATGCAGTTGATAATATTATATTGATACTTATTTAGGAGTTGTCTCTTTAGGAGAAGACAACTCAATAGACACTAGTAGAGGTAGGCGTCAGACTCACTATAAGCAAAGTTCAATTCAGTGCAGGAGTTGGGGTAGACCTGTGAACTGTAATAACTGGATGTGTTAATTCAGTAGGTCATCTTAGGTGGAAATCCTTCAGCAGTGACAAGCTACATGTTATGTTGCATATCAATGTCAACATTGGTAATTTGAAAATTGATAACTGGGCATTGATACCGAAGATCTCATTGTATGATATCAAAATTTTCAATAGCTGAGATACCTGCCTATGCATATTTCACAATATATTGTAGTGGTACAGGACATTTGTATACGACTCCAGCTACCGGACAAAGACCTACAGCACCCTAAGTGCTTAGTAGTTGTCACAGCGCTACTCAGCTGACACTCAAACTCTCATAATTAGCTACTCGTATACCCACATTCAATTGTATTGCATGTCAAACCATTTAATTACTGTCTATATACGTGTATCCATGTGTTTATACCCATTACATACTGATATGCATTCATGTATGATTATTACTAAGTCTTTTAATGCCTTTTATACCCATGTACAGAGGCCCGACCTCTCAGAATCCATTGATATTCATTTTGTACATGAATTGGACCATTATAAGCAACTTTTGTATAACCCGACCTATTTTGGGTCGGCCGTCGGGCTTTCGGTGGCCATCTTGTTGCGCAACTTCCGGACAACCTCACGTCGTCTTTTCCCGACCTTACGTCGGCCGGAAGTCCTTATACTATATAAAGGGCACTGTTTTACTGTTCATTGTCTCAGTCTTCACTTGGCTTTCAATAAAGACACATCTATACTTGATACAGAGACTTTCACTTCCTTTTGTCAGGTCATTCGCTTAGCGAACCGCCTACTAGGTCGGATCACTCTCTTTCAACGTATAGTCTGAAGGTCAGACTTGGGACCAGATGGGTCGTCTCTGGTAGTTATTGGGCTACTGAGACCGCTCGATCTTTCATGTAATGCGAAGTCCTATTACCACTCATAGGCACTTCATTTCTGGGTCGATAGTCGTCCAAGGACGACCGCACCAAATCACAGAAACCATTACAATATTTTGGTGCAATTTGGTACAGTCAATTTAATTCACATACAAATCAATATTTCATCATCGTATCATATACATATACTTGGTATCTGAGACTGTCATTTTAATTAAAATAAGCTATGGTGCTAATATGCAAACTACAATGTATGACACTGTATACTGTTATGTCCAACCTCGGAAGCGTTGATAATAGTAAGAGTATTTTATTGAACAACAATCTGCAGACGACTGAAGAGTAAGAATGCAAAATTGTGCTCCTTACCACCTATGAAAACCAGTTTCTGACCGAAGTCAAAATATTAATAAGTACAATATTATCCGAGTTACTAGACGAGTTACTAGACGAGTTACTAGACGAGTTACTAGACGAGTTACTAGACGAGTTACTAGACGAGTTACTAGACGAGTTACTAGATGTACAAACCGGTCTCGGACTACAGGAGTCAAAGTGCACTAGTATGTACATACTAGTCCAATAAGAACTGTAAATACATGATTAAACTACACATTTTAGTGATCAGGACATGTGGTAACAAAGCTATAAAAAAAGATACCCAGAGGAGAAATGTATATACATGTACACGTGCAATTCACACTGCAATGCATTCAATGTATAACTAGGTAATGCAATGATGAGAACGTTTATGTTACATGAGAATTATAGTCAATCCAGAGGTAGTGCCGGCTCAGAACACAAAAATACAACCAATCTCATATTACTACAAAAGTCTGTTATACTGTATGTACATGTATATTGTATGTGTGTTTAAAAAATGGCAATGAAGCGAAAAAGACAACAAGTGGCAATTGGTTAAATGTATTGAATGCAAATACAGTATGTATATATTGCATACATGCACATGAATACACAATTACATTAAGCTCAAGCAACCAACTGATCCTTATATTATGTATACTGTATAGTGCTGTATGTAGTAGAACAATGTGCTGTATACGTCAAAGAGTAGCTATAGCACAATGTATAAGTTAATATAAGTTATGCTATACAAGTTTCACCATCAGCCAACTCATACACATGTAATTTCATATTCAATGTAGAAAAGAATGGCAGAAGCAGCTCTAAGTCAACCCAATGTACAATGTGGATTCTGTTTAAGGGAAGGAAACTGAGACTATCCTAAGTCTCTACCATGTAGTCATGTACATTGTCAGGCATGTCTAGTGGGTGATTTTAGAGTAAATAAAATACTTAGATGTCCATGGTGCAGGTAAGTAAATCTGTATTTCTAGGATTAACATGAAGTCTATACTCTACTGAAGTTAATCAGTCTACTTGTGACTTTGGGCTTCCACTGCTGACCAGAAAGCTGACTTTAGTGTTTTCACTAGACATGGATTAGTTGATACTGCCATGAACACCGTTTGCTACTTTGCGATCTGTCGAACCTAATATTTCAAATCTGGTATATCATAACTTGTTATTTACATGTACAGTGGAACTTGCTTGATTCAACCCTCACATAATTCAAAAACTCGGTTAGTTCAAACTGTTAGCCATGGTCCCTGCTGAGCACTATATAAATGGCTTCAAATAATTCAAACTTTCCATCTGTAATTTAAACTTCACGCTGCTTAGGCTTACACTATAATCGATGATAATACTATCACAGCCAGCATTAGTTACCTAATAATCTTTGCTAGTAGTTAGTAGTTATTAGTAGTTACTACTGCAATATGTTTCTGCTCAAGCTAAGCTGGGAAGACCCACTGGTTGCTTTACTGTTTGTTAGCTAAATGCATTTTTATACTATAGTCTTGTACATGTGATGCACATCTTTTTGCCCACCTGCAGTGTTGCAGTTTTGAGTGCACTAAACATTACATAAAGTTCCGTTAAATTTTAATAGGAAGCTGTCATGTTAAAACTTGTCTTCCCTCAATTGTATTCGCAGTTGAAGCAAATGAAAGTTAATGCATACACACACATTCATGTGCTACTACATATACATTTACATAGTACTATTATTTTGTCAAACTTGGCCTAATTCAAACCAATTATGGTGATCCCTTGGAGTTTAAATTAAGCAAGTTCCACTGTATGTATTATACAATATTAATCTACACTCTATATTAAATCTACTGACATACTTAGCATAACTTGGTGGTAACTTGAAGCAAACCTATTGATTTTCAAATACTAATACTGTTCTACAGTATATTATCTACATTGTACTATACTCTCAGTACTGTTCTACAGTATATTATCTACATTTTACTATACTCTCAGTACTGTTCTACAGTATATTATCTACATTGTACTATACTCTCAGTACTGTTCTACAGTATATTATCTACATTGTACTATACTCTCAGTACTGTTCTACAGTATATTATCTACATTGTACTATACTCTCAGTACAGTTCTACAGTATATTATCTACATTTTACTATACTCTCAGCACATCTCGGTCCCATATTCATATTACTAAATTATAATTATAGGGAGGTCTATGATATACCCATAGACAGTTTACCTTCTTCTGACCTTGAAGACGATTCCCTTTTATGTGACGTCTGTAAAAAGAAAGGAAAGAGTAACCAGCCAGCAGTGAGATATTGTACTTTGTGTCGCAAACTCCTGTGTGGAAAACATGAAGAGGTATTTAGCCTTAGTACATAGAAATGTATAATTTCTAAGGCCAGTTACATTTGGGTTGTTTCACAATAAATAGCCTTTGGTTCCCAAGTTCATACATGTACATTGTAGATATAAAACGTCATGTGAATTCGACCCTAATTGAACCAATTTTCTCTTATGCCAGGTCGTGGTTGTAGTGGACTATATTCTCTGATTAAAAATGTAAACGATCTCCTACTACTTACTAGTTCATAAACTAAGTCAACAAATAATGAAAGTAAATTTTTATCCATACGATGGCTTATACGTAGTTCATGCGAGCACAACATTATGGATGCATATGATCACTTAACACTTACCTGAACAGTAGCTTTCTAAAAGTAGTTCTGAAATCCATTGGACTTGTGTCACACTTAGTGCTTGCTACATGTGCCACAGACCTCCCTGGCTTTCATGAGTAGCTGTGCGTGTCTGGCATAAGCACAGATAACAATATGGTGACATGGCTATGAACCTGCAGTAGCTAGATAATCTAGCAGCAGGGTCTACCTCCTGTAAAGTCAACTGTTGCGGTAGGATGATCCCCCCCTCCACACACACACGTACGCACGCACACACCCACGCAGACAAGGAGATCTGTAACAATATAATACAGTCAAAGGTGGGCATCTCCTAAGGCCTTGCTACATATTATACAGCGTAAATTGTACAACATACTTTATACAGTCACATGATGATGTCAACGAGGACCACCAGAAGATGACAATACCTGACTACAGAATGCAGGCTAAGAGATTAGAAAAGAGAGTTTGCTCCCAACATACACAATTTCCTTATATTCTTGGATGTAGAGGTTGTGTTAAGCTGTTCTGTGTGAAGTGTGCATCTGGGGCTAACCTATGTGATGATGGTGAGTGCATGCATGTACATGTTATCTTAAAAAGCTGAAAACACATGAGAGCGTCCTTGGGAGAAACATATATCTTCAAATTTTTCCATGCCGATGCTCACAAAATTCTCAAGCTGTGTCAACCCAAGTGCTAGAGAGAGTCACTCATCAATGATTGGCTAATAAATAACTGAGCCTTCTCATAGATGTGTACTGAAAGAGATGGTTTCCTTCTCACCCTGCAAATATAAGCTGACATGAATTTGCTCACATCACATCTACCTAGTGTTTACCTTGGCCATGGTGTTCTGTGCCAGCCATCAAAATGTTCACTCAACAGTGGTTTAGTGAGTTTCCAGTTGCAGTTATAAACTGGTGTGTAGTATAAGAATAAAGCCTGAAACACACCAAAGCATTTATTTATGGGTAGTAGTAACAGATGTGAGCATGACCTGAGAGATAAATGATGTGAGAGCCTGAAGAAAACTCCAACTAGCGTTAGAATACCTACACTAGAGAGGAGCTGGATGGAAATAAAGCTTTTGGTTGGAGTTTGTAGTTTGATTTTAAACAAGAGTTTGAGTTTCAAAGTTAGTAACCTTAGTTAGAGTTGCTTTCTTGCTCTCTCACGCTAGTTCATTCTCAAGTCACGCTCACGTCTTTTACCACAACCATTTATTTATGAGGAGAATCTAATACTATAGCTCTACGAAACATATGTATTAGTTGACACATTAACTGGTAACCCATACAATGTATTTGCTGTGGGCTGAAATCAAAACATCACTTTCAGCACATGCTTATGAGAATAAAATTCAATTATTTATTAGCCAACCATACAGGCACCAGGCATGCCCTTCTGTGAATGATATGGAAGCTTTGGATCCTGAGCAATAGAACAGTGTTTACTTTATTTGCTCTACATTCTCGCTGATGTCACAGGTTTAGTCCATCAGCTGATCAACATTGATGAGTTGGTGAAAGAACTAACAACTGCAGATGAGCTGCTAACGGAAGAAGATAAACTATCTACTCTGCATAAACAAATTACTAAAGTCGTGTCAGATTTTGATACTGAAACAGAAGACTTGTTGGAGATGCTACACAAACAGCGAGATAAACAGGTATCAAGTGAAATGATATTGGTGTGTTTTTTTATAATATCCGTGGTGCCAGACACAATTATCCAATGTGGCTGCCCAATAGCAGGGGCCACCATTGCCATTGCGTTACCAGTGCTAGATCACTTGGCCACCAACACCTATATAGTGCTGTACTGTCCATATAAACTTTTTCTTAAATATGGATGATCAAAGTGAACTGTTTGCACCTTTAATATGTTTATGTAACTAATTATGTTACTTACCTCACAATCCTTATCTGTACAATCCCATTATGTCTTCCAGTTGGCTGCAGTTAGATTGAAGTATGAAGTACTTGAGGCAGAGTTCTTAGCTAACAGAAGTAAGACTAAAACAGATCTGACCAGATATAAGGAGGAAGAAGTAGGAACTCTGTCAGATCTGACCAGATATAAGGAGGAAGAAGTAGGAACTCTGTTGTCTGATCTGACCAGATGTAAGGAGGAAGGAGTAGGAACTCTGTCAGATCTGACCAGATATAAGGAGGAAGAAGTAGGAACTCTGTCAGATCTGACCAGATATAAGGAGGAAGGAGTAGGAACTCTGTCAGATCTGACCAGATATAAGGAGGAAGGAGTAGGAACTCTGTTGTCTTATCTGAGTAAGATGAGAATGAAGATAGAAGCTCAGCTTAAGCAGAGTCACCAGGTATGTACAGCATAATAATATAAAATGTATTTAGTAAGGGTAGACAACAGTTAAACTAAGTTTGCATGTTCATTTATATTTACATGTAACTAGTAATGCGGGTACATTGGCTGTTGCTAATTTTGTTTATAATACAGGTGGACATTGTACAAGGGCATGAAGATAATTATTAGAGATAGAATACGGAAACAGTTATCTGCTGAAGTACCTAAACTAGAGCTGTGCAGTGTGATGTCTCTGCAGGTTACAGGTACTTTCTGTTTAGCATTATATAGCATGCATGTATGGAGTCATGCTGAAGGCCACCATGTGCTAACAGTTGTATTATTTCTAAGTTCATAGTGTTGGTGCTCATTTGTAGAGTATGAGTTTTGTTGACCTCGGGTTGAACATACAGTATGTGACAGTACTACCCTTAGATTCTTTGTAACTGAATGATCACTAGTTATTATATTGTGGCAGTTGATATACTTAATCAGGGTATTAAGTCAATTAGTAATGTAATGTAGTTGGAATCGTAATGCTATTATATTATTATATACAATGTACATGAATTATTATTTTATGGGGTTGGCTATGTATTTTAATACATGTATTTGAATAGTCTGGATTAGCAGAAATTTTGTGAATCATTCATTCCATTATTGTTGCATGACGCTGTATTCTGAGCAATACATCTACAGAATTAATGAAATAATGAGAATATTGTTATTAGAAGAGAAGAGGAATATAGAAGTGGAACTTGTCCCCACAGCTGACATATTGTGATGGTACGCCCAGTCGTATCTTACATCTGACACTCATTATTGCGTGCATACATGTATATATCTGCTTGTACTTTACTCTTATATTGTTATATATGATTGTATGATTATTTCTAAGTCTTTTAATGCCTTTTATACCCATGTACAGAGGCCCGACCTCTCAGAATCCATTGATATTCATTTTGTACATGAATTTGACCATTATAAGCAACTTTTGTAGAACCCGACCTATTTTGGGTCGGCCGTCGGGCTTCCGGCGGCCATCTTGTTGCGCAACTTCCGGACGACCACACGTCGTCTTTTCCCGACGTCACGTCGGCCGGAAGTCCTTATACTATATAAAGGGCACTGTTTTACTGTTCATTGTCTCAGTCTACACTTGGCTTTCAATAAAGACACATCTATACTTGATACAGGGACTTTCTCTTCCTTTTACTAGGTCATTCGCTTTGCGAACCGCCTACTAGGTTGAACTACTCTCTTTCACTGTATAGTCTGAAGGTCGGACTTGAGATCAGATGGGTCGTCTTTGGTAGTATTTGGGCTACTGAGACCGCTCGATCTTTCATGTAATGCGAAGTCCTATTACCACTCATAGGCACTTCATTTCTGGGTCGATAGTCGTCCAAGGACGACCGCACCAAATCACAGAAACCATTACATTGGTGGCAGCAGTGGGATTCTAAGGTCGTACTCTTACGATACGAAGAGAAGGAAGGTGACCTCGGCCTCGGGTGACCGACCGACCTCATTCTTCAATACTTCTACGGCGATTTAGGACTCGGACCCGGGAACCTTGGATACGAGAAGGTGACAAACGCTAAAGTGCACCCATAATTCTCGTGGTTCCGCTGGATGTAGCCCGACCTACGCCGGATCTTCAATCAAAGACTGACCTCGGATCCAGAACAGATTGACGGTACTCAGTACGACCATTAGGCCGACACGGCCTAACAAACCAAAACAGTTTTACTCACTACCCGACACCCTACCGACATGGACCAAATAAGGAACCTGCTCCAGCAGGTGATGTACCAAGCCGAGCAGGACCTCAAAACACTCAGCTACAACGGACAAGAAGACGTCGAACTCTTCATAGAAGACTTCACCGCTATGGCAGAGCGTTGCAACTGGAATGACAGAGCACGCCTCATACGGCTTAGAGCCGCCCTACACGGGCCCGCACAAGAATGCGGCCGACCCCGATCAGTCGAAGAGATATTTTCCCGACTGAGGGAGCAATATGGACTATCTGCCAAAGAAGCCCGATGGAAGCTGTCCATACTGGAACAGCCAGCCCACACGTCACTCAGAGACTATGCAGCTCTCATCCGTAGACTGATGGCAACAGCCTTTGAAGGAGCACCCCCTGCATTTTTGGACGAATGGGCTGTAGAGAAGTTCTGCCTCACAGTCCACGACCACGGCCTACGCTGGTACTATACATGGTTACAGCCCGATGATATGGAGGAAGCACTGGAAGCCGGAATGGCCTTCCGGAGTAACAAGGATGACAAGGCCAGCCCTCCAAAACCGCAAGAAGAGCTTCCCGCCGACCTCCTACGGAAAGCCCTACATACCCTCCTACAGAAATGTCAAGGCGCAGATGACGGACCAACGGTCATACCGGAGCCCGTCCCAGTAGACGACCCCATTCCTACTGTAGCCGACACAGACAACAACCCAGGAGAAGGTGGACTCAACCACAATGGTCGTCCACAGAGGCCGACGGACACACCAGGACCCGTCCCAGTAGACGAACCCATTCCTACTGGAGCCCAGCAAGGAGAAGGTGGACCACCCCACATTGGTCGTCCACAAAGGCCGACGGATACATCAGAACCCGTCCCAGTAGATGAACCCATTCCTACTGCGGCCAAACCCAAGAAGAGTGGACCAAACCACATTGGTCGTCCACAAAGGCCGACGGATACATCAGAACCCGTCCCAGTAGATGAACCCATTCCTACTGCGGCCAAACCCAAGAAGAGTGGACCAAACCACAATGGTCGTCCACTGAGGCCGACGGACACATCAGAACCCGTCCTAGTGGAAGAACCTATACCCACTAAGCCTAAAGTCAAGAGTAGCCACTCCAAACAGAAAACCCCACGGGTAACTAGCCCATCACACTCCAGGCCGACGGCGTCACCTACACCCGTCACAGTGGATGAACCTAAACCCACTAGGCCAACACCAGGCAAGAAACGACTCCACTCAAAGCCGGACACATCCGAAGTGACCACAGGTCACCCCCCAAGGCTGAAAGGACGACTCATATGTCCCGCCCCGTCGGAACAAACCTCACAAGGTAACCCCGACCTATCCTCAACTCAGAAGGATCAACAGGATCTGGCCACGTCCAGACCCGACACTAATCAGCAATTGATTCCCGCCAAAATTCAGTATGCCCCGACGGACGACTTATCGTGTGTAGAACTGCCAGACACCACAGTCCAAGTCCGCGGCCTGAGGATCGACACGGAGCAAACCGTGCTGGACCAAACCAGAGAGCTACCTCTGAACCTCTCGAAGAATGTTCAACTTTCAACAGCCCGACCTGATCCAGAGGACGCGAAATGTCGCGTAGCCGAACCTCAAGACATAATCCCAACGACGGAGATACAGTCTATACTGCCAGCAGTTCAAGTACACAAAGCAAAACGCTCTTGTACGGAATCTAGCATTGCCGAACAGTTTCAGCCGAAAATACAGATTGCCGAACTCTCGAAGTCCCCTAAAGCGGATAAGAAGCAATCGAAGGCAACTATTGCCGTGTTCCCGCGCTTATTTGACGAGTCGAACAAAGAAAATGTGCCTGAGGCATTGCCTACAATTGAGCCAATTGCTCATCCCTCGGCTAGTATAAATACGACAGCTCACAGACGAGTAGTCCTTTCTCGTTCAGCACTTCACCGAAGCACATGTATCCCTACATGTGGCAACTTCTGCACTCCTCGTGTCACTGGTGAAGTTAACAGCACTCGTATCCTTTCTCATTCTCGTGCAGACGAGACGGCTACTCCTTCTAGTATGGATCACTCCAACCAGCCTGTCTTCACAGCTGAAGGTAAGCAAATCTCAGTGTTACCAGTAGGGAACAAATCAGAATTAGAGGAACAATCCACACCTGTGGGACTGTCAGGCATGAATTCTCTCTCCCTCCCCACTCGGCATAGACCAGTCGGGACAGAGGAGAATTCCCCTGAACATTCTCACAGGAAAGAGCATGAGTTAGAAGGCGGAGGATACACATCAGATGAATTATGTGTTGTAGATGCATCTCCTCTACGGAAGACGCTCACGCCAGACGGCACGCCTCCACCCACTCCATCTCCTGTTACCTCTACCCTGAAGTTAGCTACCATTAAGCTGCACAAACTCACTGACAAGCTGCCCATAGAGTCGTCCCAGCATTCCGGAGCCACTAAGCCATGGATTAGTACCTTCACTCAACAAGCCCGAGACGACTTGGCTAGAAGGAGTCAACCTAACCTCAAATGTGCAAAGTGTGGCTTCTCCGGCACCCTCAAGAGATTGAACATTCACATTTGGCAGCACTTTGCCCGCTTCTACTGTCGCTGCGGACGCAGCTCAGTTAGCCGTGATGCTCTAGGCCATCACTTCAGTCGGAGATCCAGTATCTGTGGGAAACGTCTCTTCCTCACGGACGGGCCCAGCTATGGGGCCCTCATGGAATGGTGGGGCGTAAAGGATCCCCCACCATTTCTACCATGTCGTCCTACTATGGACGGACAGTCGGGGACAAATAAACCAGTCTATTTGCCTAGCTCCTCCTCCACAAGGAAGCGACCTCCCAAGAGACGGCACAGCCCATCTCCAGAACAGACCCCCGACTCCGCACCTTCTGATGCTACCTCCTCCTCTTCCTCGTCGCCTACCACTCCTGCTGGACCTTCTCCCTGGCGACCTCCTGCTAGTACCTCCGCAGTAAGTGTCGGCCCCCCTGGCCGACGCGGACGTCTCCCCTCTTGGAAGACAAGGCCTGCTCCAAGGAAGAGTATGCCTGCTCCTCAGTCAGGCCCTCTCTACGAAGGCTCTCCACCCAAGGTCTCATGTGCAGCTTCTTGTACAGCTTCTCCGACTCTACTGATCGAGCCACTGCAGTCCAGGCCCACACTAGAGGTCTCACCGCACCGCTCTCCTTATACACCTGCCAGGGACCTACTCCGAGCCACTCCAGACTCTCCTGCCGTCCAGTCCCCACCTCCTGCATCTCCTGTACTAACTCAGCCGAATGCCACACGTCCTGCATCTCCGGATCCGTCGTTCATGCAACAACTTGCTGAACTCAAGCCACGGATTCACTACCTTGCCAGCCGTCAACAGGTGGGAGACACTCTACGCCAACATCTGGAACCTCTCTATGCTCGAGAAATAGCTCTTCGTGAACTAGCCAACCAGCATCTAAACCACCCCCGACAACTCCAGCTTGTACAAGCAGACTTGGATATAGTATCCAGAGAATCTACACTGTACCGTACCCTTCTTAACTTGACACTAGAGACACCCATGACCTAGTGTGAGGGGGCTATGTGATGGTACGCCCAGTCGTATCTTACATCTGACACTCATTATTGCGTGCATACATGTATATATCTGCTTGTACTTTACTCTTATATTGTTATATATGATTGTATGATTATTTCTAAGTCTTTTAATGCCTTTTATACCCATGTACAGAGGCCCGACCTCTCAGAATCCATTGATATTCATTTTGTACATGAATTGGACCATTATAAGCAACTTTTGTAGAACCCGACCTATTTTGGGTCGGCCGTCGGGCTTCCGGCGGCCATCTTGTTGCGCAACTTCCGGACGACCACACGTCGTCTTTTCCCGACGTCACGTCGGCCGGAAGTCCTTATACTATATAAAGGGCACTGTTTTACTGTTCATTGTCTCAGTCTACACTTGGCTTTCAATAAAGACACATCTATACTTGATACAGGGACTTTCTCTTCCTTTTACTAGGTCATTCGCTTTGCGAACCGCCTACTAGGTTGAACTACTCTCTTTCACTGTATAGTCTGAAGGTCGGACTTGAGATCAGATGGGTCGTCTTTGGTAGTATTTGGGCTACTGAGACCGCTCGATCTTTCATGTAATGCGAAGTCCTATTACCACTCATAGGCACTTCATTTCTGGGTCGATAGTCGTCCAAGGACGACCGCACCAAATCACAGAAACCATTACAATATCCATCAGTTTAGAAGAAGGGATGGCAACTTCTTTAGTTCCAGTATTCTTCACACTTGTACACACTGTAGGTGTCACTTCGAATTGCATGTCTGTGTGTAAATATCAAGACAAAGAATATGTAGGACTTACTGGCGGAGGAATAGATAAGATCGATAGAAACTATAATAGTTGTAGTAAATCATTCGTTACTTCAGGCAGTGTTGATGCAGTTATAGTGCATAAGAGTCTTCTCTATGTACTATTACGTAGTAGTCCTTGGACAGTGAACGTACACGATCCTCATTCCAGAACTCTGGTCACCAGTTGGAATCACGAAGACACTAATACTGGAAACACAAACAAATTTGCTATTGTTGATGATAAGGTTGTGGTCCCAAATAGATCCAGCAAAAAGCTCATCATTTACTCTCTTACTGGGGAGGTACTAAAATGCATACCATGCCCTCTAATTAGTAATGATCAGACTACTATCTGTACAGCAGACACAGATTGTGTGATTGTTTCTGATTGGAAGTCTTCTCGAGTGTTCAAACTAGACTTGACTACAGAGAGAGTCATCTGGACTTCTACGGAGGTACCTAAGCCGCAAGGCATGACTTGCTACAGAAGTAGATACGTACTTGTAACGCACAAATCAGCTGGAACTACCATCTGGTTTTTAGATGTGAAAAGTGGTTAGTTGGTATAATTTATATACATGTAGCTGTAGATGAAGGTAACAGATTGGTTTTATTGTCTGTCTCAAATGTGTCAAAATGTTCTAAGCTTAGCTTGTAAGGATATTTAAAGAAGCAGTTGACCTACACATGTAATTGAATTGATATGCATCTCTAATGTGCTTAGAGTACCTAAAACATGTTTTGTTTTCTCAGAGCAACAAAGCCTAAACCTGTGCTTGACTAAAATACATGCAGCAGTAAGTTTTAATAAATTTACCATAATTGGTTACAGGCAGACTGATATCTAAGCTGACTGATCCAGCTGACCGAGGTGCAAGCAATGTGTATGACCTGCATGTCTCTGGTAATACCCTGACAGTTGTCAGATGTAATAAGAATGAAGTTCTGTACTATCAGCTCAATTAGCCAAGTAGTCTGGCAGTTCTCTGCTATACAGTTAATAACTTACCTTGAATCACTTACTTTGCTAAATACATTGTGCTTAGATGAAGCATATAATATTATTACATTATAACTATACACATACATGTACAAACATTAAATTTTTTTGGTCGTTGTAATTGCCTGTATGTACACTCCACAGTCTACACCTACTGTTTGTCTTTCATTGCTATGTGTTGATGTGGGCACTATGGCTCATGGTGTAGCTATACAAGAGGTCATTTGCTCCGTTTAATCTGACAGACCCTCGTTCTAGGTCTAAATGGTCGTTTCTGTGCCTGTTGAATTCGGCTGATATCAGATACAATGACCGCTAACTTTCTTCATTGGCTGAATATTAATTGATGATACCAATGAACTGGCACTATGGTCAGCCCATAAAACCGGCCAATAAACAAGCCTTGGCCTTGGAAGCACATGACCTCTTGTCTACCCTCACCTTTAGTATTATAGCAAACCTTTACTTCTGCTGTAGATGCTGTTATAAACCAGTACTTTATTAATAAAGTGATGATAATCTAAGTCTAAATTGAGTGGTCAATTTCAAACTGTAAACTGAACCAAGGAGTAAAAGAAGAAGAAAGCTCGTCTTTGAGAAATATATGTGTGATATTCGCCTCAGTTTCTAAATGTGTTTAGTTGAGCTGCTGAACGTTCGTTGCAGTGAGTGGACAACTTCCCATAGCATTATATAGACAGGAATTATTAAAGCCGAGCCTCCTCTTCCTTTTACTCCTTGACTGAACACATATAGCTCATCTGAGAATCAGGTCACCAGCTGGAATCACTCTCATTATGTTACATGTAGCATTGCATTATTAGAACTTTTCTGAGCTACATAATAAAATTGTGAAGTTGTCTTCCCTACATTTTACACTTCTATTTGAGGGAGCATAAAGCCTCGGCTACACGAGAGGCCAATTGTTCTTTTTCAGCCTTCAGAGCCCCCTTCTGTTTGTGTTGAAAATTATACTATTCAGTTGGAAGTTGTCTGCTCTTACACTTATATTCTCTAAGAGGAGATAACTCTTTACACTAGTCACAGTTGATGAAGAGTGTTTTCTCCAGAGAAGCCTACTTGAACTGATTCACAGGCAGTGAATTACCAGATGTCCTATAACAATGGTATAGTCACATGCCACGTAATATTGTTGTACTGGCCTGTTGCACCCCATGTGACCTATGCACATCTGTAAACAGCAGGACCTCAATTTTCCTAGCTGCCTAGGTGATTTGCGGGACTCTAACATAGAGGAACATCTCTCACTTTTTTGCCGTTCCATGCTATGATGCTTATTGCCACCAGGTTCATTCAACGTAACCAACGACTTTACCACCTGGTAAGGTCACCCTTGACCATTAGCAGTCAGTCTCATGCTATATCTCAACCATCAAGTTAGTATTCCAGTCTATCAAGCCTGTTGATGTCAGTCACTACTCTTTAGTAGTCTGTTCCATGAGCCATCACTAGGAGAGGGCAGCACCTCTATAGAGTGATAGTTGGATATATCTTGTATTGTTTAGTATGCCAGATGGGCATTGCACTGGACCTGGTTGACCCCCTAGTCAGAAAATGCACGTGATATTGTACTTTATATTTAGTCAGAAGGGCATGTGCTAGAAGGCTGACATCCAATCCAGGTGTTTAGCAATTTTTATTGACCAAATTAATTGGATGAGCAAATACTAAAATACATGTTTGTAATTAAAATAAAGATATTTTATGCATAAAGTGTTGTTAGGAAAATATACCTATCTATAATATTATTTGTAAAGATACACTTCAAATTGAGATATGAGAGCTGGCAGTACTTCGTATTTTGTTAATCATCCACATAACTGCACAAAATCAATCAGAATAAATAAATAACATTGACAATTCAATTATAATTTACTAATAGCATTAGCTATCCAATCAGCGATGAACAATGAGCAAAACATTGACATAAACTAAGATGAAGCCTGTCAGAGCGCTAGAAGATTGTGGCTAAAAAGGAAGGATATCAACTAAAGCATAATGTGGGGGCAAGTAAAATGTGGGGGAAGGAGAGAGAAGGCCAATGCATTATATACAATATGTCCTCATATTAAAATACAGGTATGTATAAAGTAAATAAATATAATTATATCATTCCATCTCTTTTAGAAATATACAAATATGCACATCCATAGTTGCATGCACAGGATTGAAGCAGTGGTGTGCACAAGCCCATAGTTTCAATATTTTGAGTTCTTGACGATTAATACATGTATGATAAGAAGACGGTGTGTTATGGTGTTGCTAGGTAACCTTAGCCTTGCTTCCACTTAACTCTCTGACTTGGGCCACAAGCTGAGGGTTGGAGCCTGGTGCACTAGCACACAGGTCAAATAGAGAAGGTCCTATCAGATTGTATAGTTGAGCAATGTAGTCACTGATTGACTCTCGCAATATTGACGTACAGCCACCCGATGAGATAGACTTGGCCAAGTTCCAAGCAAGCGGCAGTCCATGAAGAGTGACCTGCTTGGGCTTCACAGAATACACTTTTTTGGATAAATCTACAAATACATGTAAGAGGTGATGAAATAATAAACAACCAATCAGGTGTTTGCATCTAGTTCAAGACTGCCCAATCATGGTCACCTCATCTATAACTTAACTATCAGTGAATGAGTTACTAGTATTGAATGAGTTACTAGTAGTAAATAAGTTACTAGTAGTGAATCAGTTACTAGTAGTGAATCAGTTACTAGTAGTGAATCAGTTACTAGTAGTGAATCAGTTACTAGTAGTGAATCAGTTACTAGTAGTGAATCAGTTACTAGTAGTGAATCAGTTACTAGTAGTGAATCAGTTACTAGTAGTGAATCAGTTACTAGTAGTGAATCAGTTACTAGTAGTAAATAAGTTACTAGTAGTGAATCAGTTACTAGTAGTGAATCAGTTACTAGTAGTGAATCAGTTACTAGTAGTGAATCAGTTACTAGTAGTGAATCAGTTACTAGTAGTGAATCAGTTACTAGTAGTAAATCAGTTACTAGTAGTGAATCAGTTACTAGTAACTCCTACTAGATATTTAGATTAGTAAATACAACGAACAGCTGTACATGTAGATATGCAGCAGGAAAGAAGTAAACATATAGGGGACTATCTCTTACATGTGACTCTGTCAATGACGTCTGGCTTAGTCTTGGCTGTAGCGTTCATAGCCACTTGTACAAAAGGTAAAAACAGCACTGTGTGGTCTACAATGGAAATTCACCAATATGAGATTTGTGTAAAAGTGTGTGTGTAGTCGTATCATACAGCATAGTGTAGGATGTGTATGTGGTAGTGGCATACAGTATAGTGTAGGATGTGTATGTGGCAGTGGCATACAGCATAGTGTAGGATGTGTATGTGGTAGTGGCATACAGCATAGTGTAGGATGTGTATATGGTAGTGGCATACAGCATAGTGTAGGATGTGTATGTGGTAGTGGCATACAGTATAGTGTAGGATGTGTATATGGTAGTGGCATACAGTATAATGAGAACATGGAGAGCTGGTATCGATAACTTTAAGTTGGCAACTGATCAAAAGAATTGTTGCTCCATCTATTCCAAGGAAACATGTGAAACTAACAGGGAAAGTAAGGAGGTGTACATGTATATGTGTAATCACTGACCACTGACCTATGTTATTAATAAAGGCATCTAATAGGTTTGAAGTCTTCTCGTAGATGTCTTTGTTCTTGGAAGCGAGGCCGGTGGCAGTGTTCTGTACGAGGAGGGTAACTGAGGCAGGAGGGATGTCTTGTCTGACCTGAGACAGCATGACACTCAGACTCTCTAGTGCATGCAGTGCTACCTTGGAGTTGGAGTCTTTCACCAGCAGTGAGTACTTGTCAAATATCTGCATGTACACAGTATAATAATTAGTCTAATATACTCATTCAACAATGCACCATGGGACAGTGTCTAATTAAACCAGTAGAAATATTGCAAAGGTTAGTACAGATACCACTGAGATCTGACTGCTATACAAAACAAGTGTCTTTGTGAAATAGGTTTATGTCACAGTTCAATTCCCCCAAGAGTTATTCTACTCATCTTTAGGTAAAGTTGTAGACGCTCAACTCTTACAAAATGCAGCATGTTTCAGTGTCAAACTAACGGAGCGTATCAATGAGCTAGGATTGGCATATGTGTAAGCTGAAACTGAACTAAAGTCGCCATATTTGTGATGGCATCTGTTAAATAGCCAATCTTACTCTAAAGGGTCAAAAAGACATCTTAAAACCACATATAAATGTGAATGTGTAGTTATACTGTACATACAGCGTTGCAGTAAGTAATATCACTGTATATGTACCTTAATAGACTGGGCTGATACTATCCTAGGTTTAGTCTGTACAATGCTGACAAGGTCTGAGATACCGTCATATCTGATATTCCACTGACTAGCGGTCATCTTCTCCAGTAACTGACCAGCCTCTTCACTGCCGTGTGACCCACCCACAGACTTCCTGGAGGCAACACTGTAAGACAACGGAGTGTATGAGTAAAGCCTTACTAACAATATGATATATTATTATACTCTTAAACCACTGAAATAGTACAGCCGTTACACAGTTACACACAGCACAGGTAACTTTGTAATGCTACAGCAAACATTGGACATTTTACAAATGTGAATTTGACTACAGTACATAATATTATATGCATTAGAAAGCTACATAATTTCTAAATAATCAGTAGCCGGCAGGTAGCTATACTTATCAGAGAAAGGCTCAATATTTATTGGTTAAATCTGGCCATTACCTGGTAGCATTAGAGAGAGTAGAGTCAGCACTACTAGTACGGGAGGCGCGGTTCATCGTCCCACTCCTCCTTGTACCCTTGGCACTAGGTGTATCGCTGGGCATCTCTCCAATACCTTTAACTTTGAGGGTCTCCACAGTCTGCAGCACTTCCCTGGTATCTTTTGCTGTAGTGTGCTTACGCAGCATCGGCTCAAAGTCCGGGTGTTGGCTGATTGCCAGCAAGATATTCCTGGCATACCACCTACAACATATTACACTGTATGTACATGTACCAGTTACAGTATATATTACACTGTATATACATGTACCACCTATATTATACCATACATACTATATTTACACATTCTATGTCCACTCTACCTGGTTAACTGAGAGGCATCCCGGCATAGACTAGCTACTGCAGGTACAATCTTATCTGTCAGGTCCTTCACCCCGCTGAGTAGTTTTCCAGGGCCGAGTTTATCACACAGTGAAAGCATGTGTTGAGCTGCAACTGTACGGACTAGTGGGTTCTTGTGCCTGGAATATACAGTGGATATACAGTGGACATACAGTGGACAAACAGTGTACATACAGTGGACATACAGTGGACATACAGTGGACAAACAGTGTACATACAGTGGACATACAGTAGACATACAGTGTACATACAGTGGACATACAGTGGACAAACAGTGGACATACAGTGGACAAACAGTGGACATACAGTGGACAAACAGTGTACATACAGTAGACAAACAGTGGACATACGGTGGACATACATGTCCATGCGAGATACGACCCACCAATTGGCAAGGCATGATGGATTGACTTACTGAGAGCCAGCAAGTATAATGGCTGCTAGGCACCGGTGTGGAGTTGTCTCATTCACCATCATTACCAGCGTCTTTTCCAGCTCAGCTCGGATAAACTCATTGGTCTCCCCATTCTTGGGTAGAAGTACTTTGGCACATGTGTCCAGCTCCTGTAAGGAATCAGTGCTGACTTTATAAATTAATCAAATAGATATTTAGTGGGGAGAATCAGCCTGTTGTTGTATGCACATCAGTTATTGATACCATAGCTTGTTGGTTGAGATGCAACTTGTAAATGAAGACCCTCCCATATTATACAAGCTTTTTCAGAATTTTGGCCGTTGTAAGAAAGGGTACACAAATAAAAAACATTTTCAAAAGTTCACATCAGTCAATAACTACTATTGCAAGCTTTAGAATTGATCACTCATAGACCAATCACGTGCTGCATACTGCATGATTGTCACTAGCTTGGGGCAGATCTCGAACCATCAACACACAGCTACATACAGATAGATGCACAAGGACATACCGGACATACACAGAAATAGCGTACATAGACATACATAGTAACACATGCACGCAGACATACATAGTAACACATGTACATAGACATACATAGTAACACATGCACATAGACATAGATATAAAATACACTACTGACCGTGTCCATCAACTTCTTCAGTGAAGAGAACATATCAGCCAGTGCTGTAATAGCGAGTCTGGCAACCTGACTCCTCAAGTTCTGGACTTCTGCCAAGATAGCCAAAGTAACCGCATGAACAGAACCAGACAGTACATCAGTGTGAAACCGGGAGAGCCGCCGTATCTTGGCGATGGCGTCCATTTTATTCGACCTACAAATATGTCGGAATGCATTATATGGGTATGGCCTACAGAACTGTGTTTATAATATACCAACTACCAACCCCTTTCTGAGATATTCATAGAAGCAAATTTAGTTTTCAATGTACAATCAAAGTAGATATCAATAACCTGGTGTTTTGGGCTCATCAAGTCTGCCCTCAGATCCCAGCCTCATTAATAAACACATGGTACAAGAGAGTTACTGTATTTCATTTTTAGGAAGTTCCCATCTCGGTGGGGTTGTGGATAAATTACATGGAATACTAGATTTATTGTTGTAAATGTATATCGGCAGCCATTTTGCTGGCGATACTATGGAGCCTGGCATTGTTGAACTGTATACACTGACGACTTTTCATGAAGGGCAGCAAGGATGGCTCAAGAAAAACATGTTCACTACAAGTTCAAGTCGAGTCATCAAAAAGCTTGTAACAATAGTTCAAGCTCCTTGTGAACACAGAACAGAACAGAACAGAAGAGGAGATTTCCTGTTAATATAACACAGAGAGGGGATAATTACCAATCATCAGTAGCTATGAGTCTCATGGCATCTTTGAAGGCTACAGATGGCTTAGTAAATGGTCTGTCTACCTCCTCTACAAGAGAGTGCTGTGACTGTATAGAGCCAGGGGACATGACTCCCGACGAGAAAGCATCCTTACCCACACCTTCAATAGCTGGGGAGGTAGATGATGGAGCAGGGGTCTTTATAGGTGAGTTACCTGCTAAGAGTGGAATGCATACAAAGCATTATAAACCCCATGTGCATGTTCACACACCTATGCATGTCCATGGCATACTCATATACTTAAATATAAACCAGGGGCAGACTACACATACCTATCCTCAGCTGGGTGTTGGCCTCTGCTTGCCTTCTACTCTCAGCTAACTCTCTCCGTTCAATCTCTTGCTGCTGTTTCTTTTTCTTCAGTTCTTGTTCCTAAAAAAGACGTTCCAAAATAACCTGTTATAATTCGTGAGTGGGCAGACAGATAGATAGACCTGACTAACTGGCTGACTGACTAACTGACCGATGTAGTGAATAACTGACCTGTTCTAGTTTACGCTTCTCTTGTGCAGCAATGGCAGCCAACTCTTTTTCCTTCTGTAAACGTTTGGCAGCTGCAGCCTCTTCCTGTCTCTCTATTTTCTTCTGCTGTGCTCTCTCTTTCAGACCCTTAGACATCTGTAGACTGTCTGTCTCCTGCTCCACTTCCTATTATGTATATTGTACATTGTGTACGTGTAAAATGTACATTGTGTACGTGTATATTGTACATTGTGTACGTGTATATTGTATATTGTGTACGTGTATATTGTACATTGTGTACGTGTATATTGTACACTTTGTATGTGTATATTGTACATTGTGTACGTGTATATTGTACATTGTGTACGTATATGCTGTACATTGTGTATGTGTATATTGTACATTGTGTACGTGTATATTGTACATTGCGTACGTGTATATTGTAAACTGTGTACGTGTATATTGTACATTGTGTACGTGTATATTGTACATTTTGTATGTGTATATTGTACATTGTGTATGTGTAGGCCTATATTGTGTAAGTGTATATTGTAGTGTATATTGTGTACGTGTATATTGTACATTGTGTATATGTATGCGGCAGTGATATCAAATCTACAGTCTACTGTATTACACATTATATAATACAGTATAGATTACATGCAAATACACATTACAGTGTATATCTATTATACATAATAATGAATATGTAGTATATTACATACCTCATCATCCAAAGCATGCATAGATTCACTGGTAGGATACGTCAGTGTACTATAGCCAGAAGACTGTGATTTACTATTATTATTGGATTTATCTCCTCTCTTCATAAATTCCCTTTCCTTGCCACTATCTCCTCCCTCAAACATTCCTACAAATAAAATAGCCAGGAATATACTTGCATAGACACACAGCATGTGTTAGTACAACCATAACGTAACGATAATACCTAGCCAAGCATGGGAATGTCTAGTCCGCATCTAAGACAAGGATAGGTGCCAGTCTCAAGTAACCCTATACCATTATTTGATCTAGACTTAGTTCCTGCACTTTGTCTGTTTCTTATGGCAGGCAATATAATTAATGATTCCCAGAATCTTCCGGCAGCGTTATACTTGATTCATATAGAGATCAATTTCCCATAATTTCATTTCAATTTGGGCCAAAAAATGCCAAAATATTATACAAAATTCTCATAGACTAGCTGGCTGTATTAACTGCACTTACTGACCTTACCACGACCTACATTTTAATCATAACAGAACTCTGAAAAAACATTTTGAAACCTTGCCAAAATCATAATACATTTCTGTTGTCGTTATATGCAAGCCTTTGATAGTGGCAGCACAGTGTCAATTTTGTTTCTAACTCATCATTCTTCAAAGTTGTTGTTTAAAAAGAGTCGATATAACCCCGTTTGACAATCTTATACCATCCACCGCCCACATATTACCCATAAGTCTGTAGCAGAAAATCCTACCTCTCCCAATCACTGTAACTAGGTCTGCATCATCATCAATAGGTATCATACCAGGAGCGGAGCTAGCGGATAAACCAAGGGGTGATAGAGAACTGCCAGTGCCTACATCATAACATATAACACACAAATCACACAACAGCACAACATTAAAATATAGAGTTATGTCCCCCTTAACAACTCCAGCTGGAAGACATACTGTGATACAACTCCACAGGTGATAGTCAACTAAAAGTATTGCATATAATAACTATATACTGTAGTGTATACATGCACATGTATACTAGTAATGCTCTATTCTTCTGTTTAAAGTAAAGGACCTGGTAGCCCAACATTCATTGATATCCACTCATGTAGAAGTAACAATATCAAGCTTTGTTCATAGTCAGAGCAATTTGTTATACATTTGTCCCTTCATAGCAATGCTTAAACTTTGGAGTTATGCTCTCGATATTTGGAATCATAGAGGGTAAGATAACTCCACAGAAGAAGAGTGCTTCCATATTTAAATCATAACAGATGCACAATCAAACCATCACATCAGAATTAACAGCCAAACAGTAGTCTATACAGTGCTCATGTGCTCTATCCAAGAGTAACACTCTGTACAACGTACCAACTTTGCTGGGTCGCCTTTTCTTTACAGAGTTGTGCTTAGGTGGCGTACCAACCGTTTCGTCAGTATATCCTTTGCCCACCACAGCTACCATCTCACCTTTATCTGGAGTCGTGCTGCCCACCGAGCTCCGGCTACTTGACTGTTTTATTTTACTCACCAAACTGTCTGACTTGATCAACTCTACACAATCGGATTAAAGATGAGTATTAACCATACATGTAATTATGTATACATTTACATTTCTCTCTGTACATGTTTACAATAATTTGAGAAAGACTGGACTACTACTAGATGTAAAAATCCCGGAATAACAATAAGCTTGGAGGGATAACTCCAAACGGGTATGTAGTACATACCCAGTGTATACTATGTACATCGAAGTAAGTGTATAACATAATATGGTAGACACGGCCACGCATAGTACAACTATAGGATATGTAAACTCACTTGGTTCATTGCCGTTGTTGTTGAGACCAGATATAGGTTGAACTGCTGGAATCTTCTCTGGCCTCTCATTGGACAGTTCTGAGTAGCTCTTTGACTTAGCCTGTGAGTTATGTCTGGCTAGCTTAGGTTTGGCTTCAAATGGGTTATCTCCGTTGGTAGAGAAAGATCTGTGGATAAAATGACCTCTTCAGTTAGTAATATTGCATACAAGCTACTAAATAGTACATTGTTACATTAGCGATATCATATAAGATTGACCACACTTGGGAATAGCATTATACAGTAACTATAACATTACATTAGGTATTATAGAGGGATGCAGCTCGCAATACAGAAGCATACAGGTATATGTATATGTAAACTAACTTGTTTGTGGTAGGAGAGGGGGTGGGGTCTGTATCCTGTCTCTCCAACTTTTCAAACAGCTTTGTCAGCTTCTTCTTGGAAGCAGAACTTCTGATCTTATTCAAACTTGCGTTCAGCTGAACAGTAAGTGTAGAGTAAAGAGTAAGTACAGTAAAGAGTAAGTAGAGTAAGTACTGGTAAATACTGTAATTATACATGTACTCATAAGTATAAGCATACACATGTGTTATATATATATAAGTATAAAGACATACATTGTACGGATCGGGACTAACACAGTGGTACACCTACATGTATGTAAGCACATACAATTACGTATTAACTCGAAATAGAATTGTTCCTATGACATGGTATAATATAACATATACATAGCATAGAGTATCTCATCATTGCACTTAGTGTACATAAGAAGTTAAAGCAAGCATACTGAAATATAGCGGTGCACCGAGAGCTAGCGTAGCCTAAGCTAAACTTGGAACTGAGGCTATACCTCTGTACCTCAGACTATCTATTGGAAACTTGACTATTTGGAAAATGTAAGTTTGGAATAAGATGCTCAGTAAAAGTATCATACAAGGAGTATACAGGTAAGGAGTATACAGTTAAGGACTTAACACAGTCCCACATACATATGTACACTTGGATAAAGTGTTCCCCAGCATCTGGTTACTAAATGAAATTTCTAACTGTTCATATCCTTGCCAACTACGATGCAGAAATAATGAGAAATAGATAGAGAGCAATCAATATGAAGTGCCGCGGGTGTAGGGGGTGATACTGAATACCCTAACTTACTGCATGTACATAGCCCATGTTCTGTGTCTACGAAGGCAGTGTACTGTACGCGTATTATCTATACATATACAGTATAAATATACAGAAGATACCTTAGACACAGTACATATAACCATGTATATACAGGCACAGGTACAGCGGGTAGGCCTACATGTAGATACACTGTACATGTATCTACATGTAGCTATATGATGTATTTACCTCTCTATCACCAATTATCTGTAGGGTATGATAACAATGTCATATATATACGCTATTGGCTAAACAGGTACAAATAATGTACATAGAACATAATTATTTTGTAGCATAAATTATAGGTTAGTGAAAGTACATGTAGATGTATAACAAATAATATACTCATTGTACTGCAGACATGTATTACATCTCCAGTGTATGTACTCATTGCAATATACTACTAGTCAGTACAATATGCCCTGACAAGTCCAGTCTAATACACTGTAACTGTTAGTGTTATATAACAAGTGGTCAATCAAGTACAATAAACACTGGGTGTGTATACTACAGTTGCTATAACATACTATTCATTCACTGCTTACAATAATAAAACACAACACAATATAAAAATCTCTTACAAACCATTACAATGAACTGATTCTTTAAGATCATTGATTTTATGCTGACAAATTCCTTGTATTATATAATCTATTACTATACAACAGGAATTGTATTGTGTGAAAGCAGACCTGGGAAATAACTGCACTGCATAGTACCTACAGACAAACAGCATACAGTGGTCTAGTCATTCAGACCTGGCCATGAGCTACTGATGCTACTATTCAACCATATACACATCACATGACATAGCCTCACCTGAGGAACCTCGCCGTTGCCATCGCCACCCCCTTCTCCGACGTCATCGGCTGTAGCCACTGGACTAAGACTCTTGGGTATTGGTGGCATCCTGCCAGGTTTCTTAGCTCCATTTTTCCTGTTGATCGGGGCTGCTTTGATTGGAATATTGGAGGGAGGGGTGACTACAATATGTGACAGTAAAGTAGCGTTTACACAGCGTTTACATAGGGTAATTTATAGCCAGACTGATAAATCGCCTGGTTAGAAGATTTATCATGGCGATTTATTGCCACAACAAAATCTCCAAGAGTGTAAACACAAAATCTCCAGGATTGATCATCAGGTGTTTTGTGGTCAAGATACAAAGTACATGTATATATTAATCTTCAGCTATAAATCGCTTAAATGGGTCCATGGTCTATTCAAGCGATTTATCGCCAGAAAAACAGAGCTGGGACCAAGTCATGGATTTGACTTGAATTATCAAGTCAAGTCACAAGTCGACTTGGCTTGGACTTGCCAACATGCTGACTTGACTTTGACTTGCACATCAATGTGACTTGACTTGGACACATGAATGACTTGTGACTTTGACTTGGTTTCTGCCAAGACAACATGGAGGATAAACATTTTGTACAGTCTCAACCGCAGTGCCAATATTACCACACATATAGGCTAGTTGCCATAATTATATAACAACATACATGCCAAGCTACACCTTGGCATGGTTTTTCATGCATTGGGATGGCTGCTAAAAAAAAAAAGTGATGTTTTAGAAAAGCAAAATTTTTGGAGTTGTCTCCCACTTGACTAGCATTTCGACTTGCAAGTAGACAAGTCGACTTCGACTTGACTTGTGACTTGCTTGATGGCTGACTTGTACTTACTTGAGGCAGCACTGACTTGACTTGGACTTGACTCCAAAATTTTAAAAATGACTTGAATTGTTTACTTGCAAGTCTACTTGGACCCAACTCTGCAGAAAAATCTCAGTATAAATGTAGCTTTCTGGGGATTTTGTAGCTTGACCACAAAATTACAGAGATCAAATTATAGAAATCTTGTGCTTTCATTGGATGATTTTTGTTGAAGAGATAAATCGCCCAGTGTAAGGTGCCCGCTATATGGACAGTGACAATGTAAAGTGGTGCTCTGCTATAATGGGGTGCTCTGCTATAATCACAGTGACAGCTGACCAATAACATACAACAATGAGTCAACCCTACAGTATTTTGGAGTAGAGCAGAATTTAGTGCAGTAGGATCTGGCACTCCATGCATGTGTACACAAGAAGGTGTAACCTTGTAACAACGAACCTCTCATGGGTGGTGTGCTCTCATCATACTCCCACGTGTTGCTAGAGAAAGCGGAAGCAGCAGTGGTTCCCTCGCCAACTAAATCATACGAACATATAAGGGTGCAATAGCAGCAGTGTGATATATATTATAGAGGATATAGCACGGTAGCAGTGTAATATTGTGATGGTACGCCAAGTCGTATCTTACATCTGACACTCATTATTGTGTGCATACATGTATATATCTGCTTGTACTTTATTCCTATATTGTTGTATATGATTATACGATTATATCTAAGTCTTTTAATGCCTTTTATACCCATGTACAGAGGCCCGACCTCTCAGAATCCATTGATATTCATTTTGTACATGGATTGGACCATTATAAGCAACTTTTGTAGAAACCGACCTATTTTGGGTCGGCCGTCGGGCTTCCGGCGGCCATCTTGTTGCGCAACTTCCGGACGACCACACGTCGTCTTTTCCCGACGTCACGTCGGCCGGAAGTCCTTATACTATATAAAGGGCACTGTTTTACTGTTCATTGTCTCAGTCTACACTTGGCTTTCAATAAAGACACATCTATACTTGATACAGAGACTTTCACTTCCTTTTGTCAGGTCATTCGCTTAGCGAACCGCCTACTAGGTCGGATCACTCTCTTTCATTGTATAGTCTGAAGGTCAGACTTGGGACCAGATGGGTCGTCTTTGGTAGTTTTTGGGCTACTGAGACCGCTCGATCTTTCATGTAATGCGAAGTCCTATTACCACTCATAGGCACTTCATTTCTGGGTCGATAGTCGTCCAAGGACGACCGCACCAAATCACAGAAACCATTACATTGGTGGCAGCAGTGGGATTCTAAGGTCGTACTCTTACGATACGAAGTGAAGGAAGGTGACCTCGGCCTCGGGTAACCCGACCGACCTCATTCTTCAATACTTCTACGGCGATTAAGGACTCGGACCCGGGAACCTTGGATACGAGAAGGTGACAAACGCTAAAGTGCACCCATAATTCTCGTGGTTCCGCTGGATGTAGCCCGACCTACGCCGGATCTTCAATCAAAGACCGACCTCGGATCCAGAATAGATTGACGGTACTCAGTACGCCGACTAGGCCGACACGGCCTAATAAATCAAAGCAGTTTTTACTCACCACCATGACACATTACCAAGAATACCCCGACTCGGGTGAAAAGCCCACCTTTAACGGAGAAGGAGACGTACACTTCTTCATTAAGAAGTTCAAGTATATAACTCAAACCAAGGGTTGGAATCCACGGCACAGTCTCCTACACCTCCGGGAAGCCCTCCACGGCCCTACCTGGGACCTCGGACGGGCCGACACGGTTGAAGCTATCTTTCTCACCCTACAAAATCAGTACAGCCTCACGGCCTCGGCCGCACGGCAACAGATCAAATACATCAAACAAGAACTACACCGGTCTCTTCAAGAACATGCCGACCTAATTAGTAAGTTGCTAGCTATCGGCTATCCCGAGATGTCCGAGTCGACCTTGGAGCGATGGTCGACCGAAACATTCTGCAGTACCCTACAAGACACCTCCTTGATGGAACACTTGATGATCACCAACCCGACCACTCTGGGTCGGGCCCTTCGGGACAACCGTGCTTATTATGCTATCAGCGAGCGACTACCAAAGGCTGAAACCAAAGAGCCAGCCGTCGGGACTGAGGCATCAGCCAACCCCAACAGGGACGGACATACTCCGAGCAAAACCCCTCAGGAACCAGGAGGTGACTGGATACCCGGGAGACGCCACCCACGCAGGAAAATAAGCCGGCGGGTACAACCACTTCCCTTGGCCAACCGGTTTCATGCCCGGGACTCCATGGAACCTGCACCTACCGGCCACTACTTAGAAGGAACAGTAGCCGGACGGCCGACTCGGTTCTTGGTCGACACAGGTAGCAGCACTAACTTGTTAAATAAGAAGGTTCATGATCGACTACCCCCTAGTAAGAAGAAGAAGATGCGACAAACCAAGACACACGGCGTAATGGCCGACGGATCCCCACTCCCCTTCGAAGGAGAGACTACATTGCCGGTGAAACTACCTGGACTTCCTCCGACTGAAGAGGACTTCCTAGTTGGGAAGATACAGGAGGATGCCATCATGGGACTCCCCTACCTACACAAGAACAAGTGTACCTTAACTTTCCAAGAGCTCCAGGTCATCATAAACGGCAAACACATTCCCTGCAAAGACCGACACGGGCGACCCCTCCCCGGTCGGTTACGGACCATACGGCAGCAAAACATACCGCCTCACTCCGAGGCCATCCTCCAAGGGTGTCTTGTGACCCCTACTGCTCCAGCCATGGGGATGGTGGAGCCCGTTAAGAACGGACCTTTAGTGGCTAACAGCATCGGCCGAACCGACGCGGCCGGACAGATCCCTGTCCGTTGCATGAACCCCACAGACCACACCCTCAACCTTCGGGCGGGAGCAACTATCGGCACATTTACCGAGGTCCAAACAGCCGATGTAGAAGCTCAACAAACTACTCCCCAGGAGACTCATACCCGCACAGCACAGGGAGAAGCAGATTCCCCGAAACCACCCGACAAAGGAGGTGGAACCCGGGAAGATGTGCCGGATCACCTACAGGAACTGTACCACAAGGCCCTTCCCCAGTGCGATACACCGGAAGAACAACAGAAATTGAAGGCCTTGTTGTGTTGTTATTCCACGACTTTCAGTACTAACGAAGATGACCACGGACAGACCCACCTAGCGGAGCACTCCATTCCGGTGGAAGTCGGGACTCGACCCATCCGTCAGCCCCCCCCCCCCCCCCCCCCCCCATCGACTCGGGCCCGAGAAAGAGGCCGAAGCCGAGCGACAGGTCGAGAAGTTGGCACGTCGAGGGCTGATAGAGCCTGCTGAAGGAGCCTGGAGTTCGCCAGTAGTCCTCGCAAAGAAAAAAGATGGCACTTGGCGATTCTGCATCGACTACCGCAAGTTAAATGCGGTGACTACACAGGACGCATACCCCCTGCCCCGAATAGACGACAGTCTGGATGCTTTGGCCGGCAGTAGGTACTTTAGCACCCTCGACCTCACTAGTGGATATTGGCAAGTACCCCTAGATGCAGACGCACAAGAAAAGGCCGCCTTCGTAACTCGGTCAGGGTTTTGGAAGTGGAAAGTCTTCCCTTTCGGACTTACATCAGCTCCCGCCACCTTCCAGAGATTAATGGAGAAGGTCCTACAGGGGCTGCACTGGAAAACACTATTGTTATATCTGGACGACATCATCGTCATGGCACCCGACTATGATACTCACTTAGCCCGACTGGAAGAAGTCTTTCAGCGCCTCCAGGCCGCAGGCCTCAAACTCAAACCAGGCAAGTGCAAGCTTTTACAGACACAGGTCCATTACTTAGGACATGTCGTGCACCGGGATGGTACCTCCACAGACCCCGCCAAGGTGCAAGCCGTACGGGAGTGGCCTCAACCTTCTAACCTCAAACAGTTGCAAGCCTTCCTCGGGATGGTCGGATACTACAGACAATACATAGCGGACTTCGCCAGGATCGCCCGGCCCTTGCATGTCCTCACCTCTAAAAACTCGGCTTGGCGTTGGACTGGAGAGGAAGAAGCAGCCTTCGAGGACCTAAGGTCCCACCTTCTTCAGGCACCCGTGCTGGGTTATCCCAACCCCCGACTACCCTACATCTTGGATACAGATGCCAGCAACGAGGCTGTGGGCGCTGTTTTGTCTCAAATACAAGACGGACAAGAACGGGTAATCGCCTACTATAGTAAAACACTGGACGCAGCAGAACGCAATTATTGCGTTACGCGTCGGGAACTTCTGGCCGTTGTCAAGGCTGTGAAACACTTCCGGCCCTACCTATATGGACGACAGTTCCGGCTGCGTACCGACCATGCCTCTCTCAGGTGGCTCAGTCAGAGAAAGGAGCCTTCTCACCAGGTCGCTCGGTGGCTAGAAATACTCGCTGAGTTCGATTATCTCCTAGAACATCGGGCGAGAAACCGACACGGGAATGCCGATGGATTGAGCCGGAGTGTCTGTGCTCCATGTAAACAGTGTAAGAGGATAGAAGAGAGAGACGGTGGACCCAGCAGGGAGTCCCTCCTCGTATGCACACTACAACCGACTAATCGGTTGCTCCTACAACAATCTCAAGATGACTCTACTATGGCCTTGATATATGCAGCTGTGAAGAACGACACCCCACTGGATCCCCTGACTCTGGAGCAAGGAGGTCCTGAACTTAAACACTGGCATGAGCGCCTAGGAGCCATGCGAATCAGCGACCAAGGCATCCTGCAACTACGCACTATTCGGCAAAGCCGAGACGACTGGGTTGATCTTTGCCCCTGCATGATACGTCAGAACATCATCTGGCAAACCCATAGTCTCGCACACACTGGAGTACAGAAGACACTAGCCCGGCTGGCACTGCGCTGGTATTGGCCTGGAATGCAGAGGGACATCCGCGAGGCTATCTCCTCTTGTGAAGTCTGTCAGGCCGCCAAGAATAGTCGACTCTCTTCCAACCCTAATAGGAGACGGATGCACGCAGGACGCCCCTGGCAGAAAATAGCCATCGACCTCGTCGGACCACTCCCCCAGACACCCAGAGGGAATCGATGGATACTGGTACTAATAGACCACTTTACTCGGTGGGCCGAGGCAATTCCCCTACCCGATGCTACGGTACCCACGGTAGCCACCACATTGGATGAGCAAGTGTTTAGTCGATTTGGACTCCCTGAGCACGTGCACACCGACCAAGGAGCACAGTTCCAGTCGCGACTAATGGTTGAATTATGTAGACTCTGGAAAGTCCGAAAGACCACTACTACCCCCTATCATCCTAAGTCCAACGGATTAGTGGAACGGGGAAACCGGACATTGGGGGATGCTCTTCGGACTGCACTTCTCCGAGAAGACACTACAGACTGGGACCTCCTCCTACCTTCTCTCCTAAGGACTATCCGGGCCACCCCCCACTCCGTCACTAAAGAGACCCCTAACTTCCTCATGATGGGACGAGAGCTACGATTGCCAGATGACCTACAGCACCCACAACCCTCTCCATCTGCCGTCACTCTGCAGGAATACACCCAAGAGGTGCGCAAAAATATGGCTGCTGCCCACGACATCCAACGGGAGGACCAATCCCTGGTGCGGGCCCAAGAGCCACCCTTCGCCACACACTTTCGCGAAGGAGACTTAGTGATGATGGCTAATTACAGACGGCGAAAGGGAGAGAACCCTAAATTACAACAAAAATTTATAGGGCCCTACGAAGTCAAGAAAGCTCACGCCGACCACTCTTACCTGATAGAATGCCAGGGACAAAGCTCAGTACAGAGTGGAGAGCGACTCAAACTTTTTAAGCCCTGTCCCTACCCTATGGGACAGATTCCCGGGTCGAGAGAACTGGCCCTGCGGCCAAATATGAAAGGAGCACGAATCTACCCCAGAATACTCCCTGAAGAAGAGGATGAAGGACCTGCACCACGGCAAGTACGCCGGGTGCCTGAACCTCCCCCACTGGCACCAGAACCTCCTCCCCTCCATTCGGAGCCGCCATCTCCAGTTCCCGACCCTCAGCCACAGGTGTCAATTGATAATCCACCCTCCGAAGTAGCTAGGAATACTCCAACCAGAGAACCCGATGTCTTTCCCCGACGGTCCCAACGCTCTAGACGCTTTCCGGTTCGTTACGGCGACCTGTATCGTTACCAATATGTGACAACTCCATCAGGCGCCAGCCCATCCAGTAGGAAAGGAGACGGATTGATATTCACCCTAGAACGGCCTCTTAAGACACTGTACCGTACCCTCCTTAACTTGACACTAGAGACACCCATGCCCTAGTGTGAGGGGGCTATGTGATGGTACGCCAAGTCGTATCTTACATCTGACACTCATTATTGTGTGCATACATGTATATATCTGCTTGTACTTTATTCCTATATTGTTGTATATGATTATACGATTATATCTAAGTCTTTTAATGCCTTTTATACCCATGTACAGAGGCCCGACCTCTCAGAATCCATTGATATTCATTTTGTACATGAATTGGACCATTATAAGCAACTTTTGTAGAACCCGACCTATTTTGGGTCGGCCGTCGGGCTTCCGGCGGCCATCTTGTTGCGCAACTTCCGGACGACCACACGTCGTCTTTTCCCGACGTCACGTCGGCCGGAAGTCCTTATACTATATAAAGGGCACTGTTTTACTGTTCATTGTCTCAGTCTACACTTGGCTTTCAATAAAGACACATCTATACTTGATACAGAGACTTTCACTTCCTTTTGTCAGGTCATTCGCTTAGCGAACCGCCTACTAGGTCGGATCACTCTCTTTCATTGTATAGTCTGAAGGTCAGACTTGGGACCAGATGGGTCGTCTTTGGTAGTTTTTGGGCTACTGAGACCGCTCGATCTTTCATGTAATGCGAAGTCCTATTACCACTCATAGGCACTTCATTTCTGGGTCGATAGTCGTCCAAGGACGACCGCACCAAATCACAGAAACCATTACAATATAACATAGAGAATATGGCACAGTAGCAGTGTGATATATAGAGGATATAGCACATTATCAGTGTGATATATATTATAGAGGATATAACACAGTAGCAGTGTGACATACATGTACATGTATATATATATAGCACAGTATAGCAACACAAGATATGCATATTACATGCACAAATATTATGAATATTGCGTAGTAGTAGTGGTATTACATGTAGTAGTAGTACTAGTAGTAGCAGTATTAGTAGCAGTATTAGTAGCAGTATTAGTAGCAGTATTAGTAGGCATATGAGTAGTAGTGGTATACCAGTTACATGTGTATATTATAATGTAGGAGATATGGAGTCAAAGTGACCCCCCTTTTATTCCTACTGGTAGTTTTTGAGGGCTTTAGTATTCAGCGGTCTTATATTATGCATCCAAATACATGGTAGAATGGAAGATGCGCACAACACAAGGTAGTATAACGCATAGACCAGTAGAGCATATTATTTATTTTACTCCGCACATACCTGGCAGTGGGTTGAGCATAGGTCTACCAGAGAACGACTTGCTTTGGCCAGGAAACTCTGCAGACGCATCTTTTGAACTTGGTTTCACCGTTCGATTTGTTGAACTAGATTCGGCTTTCGGAGACTTATCTGATTTGCTGTACATATAAACATAATTTTGACAGTTTAGATTGAGTTACAATAGCAATACCATGTGACATTACGATGAATATGTATGCATTCACAATTTGCTGGAAGACCAGGGGCCACAATCTGAGCGAGAGATGAAGAAATGACGCTCATCGCGACATAAGCTACAGAACAAATATGGCTGCTAATCAAGTGATCATGGATGTTGTTTTCACCTTGACCTTGGCATAAAAATGCACGACAAGTAACCACTCAAACTCTGTTTCTATAAAAGAGATGGTCAGTATGTGAAATTGAGTTCCAGACTCGAACTCCAGTCCAGAAGGACTGCCTTCTAACAGTAGTAAAGGTAAAGTCCGGGATCTGTTATACAAAGTGTGACCAGACACCATAGCAGATGTGCATCTAGAAGGTTCTAGATACTAAGGGATTTTATGATGGGTACTTGTTCAATTAAAAGGGTGCATAGACACGTAAAGTGAGTAGGAAAGGTAGCTATAGGTCACTTGAATGTCTGGAATGACAACTCCAGCTTTACAAAAAAAAATGTAGTTTCAGCATGCAGAGTATTTATGATTTGATTTCATAGAAATTTAACAGATTTCAAAAGTATGATAGCTTTGTTATAGAAGTCGACCGCTGGCGGTTCCTGGTAAACTAGAAATTAACTATTAATGTTACTATTATTTGGGTTGTTCATGCATAAACAAGGAATAAGATATAAGCTCTAATGCATGTAGAACTAGAACGCGAACACAAGTACCGAATATCCCTTAGGCATTGATAGCCCCATAAACTCATATAGGATTAAAAACTAGTAAAAGTGACTAGGCTACATGTATAAGAGGATAATTATATGAGTACAGTATAACATGGGATTATAGAGACTGACATACCAGATATAATATTATATAATACTATGTAGATAAAGTGCAGTATAACAAGATTGTAATATAGAATACCTGATAACTCCTAGAGAATGCAATGTCACCCTAAATGCATAATATAATCAAGTAGAGTATGATAAACAGTGACTGTGTACACAGTGAAAGCAGTACAGACAATAAAGTGGATACATAGCAACATCATAAACAGTGAACCAGATAGTCTGACTGCGCTAGCCTGTGCTTTCCCCAATTGAAACAAATTAAAGGCTAAGGTACAGATTGTTTGTTTTCTTTGTAATTTTAGAAAAGGCTGATCTGTGTGTAATAACAAGAAACAATGCAGTTATTGTTATTTTACTTTAAGGCTAATAGAATAGGTAAGTTATTAGCTAAAGTAGCACAGTGTGGCAGTTATTATCAGTTGCAGTTAACACTGCAATGCATTCTACTACTTTGGGGTAAATTCTAAATATATAACACACTGTAGCAGTCGCTAGTAGTATAACAGCTTACCTGAATGTACCGGCTGGTTTGCTATTAGAAGGGGCTGAACCTGTCAGGTGAGCACTACCTTCTACTGTCAAAGAATCAATGCTGTGTGTCGGTGAACTGCTAGCGGTGTAGTTGACACTGGCTGTAAGGTGGATGTAAAACACATAAGTACACACATGTAGTAGCTAGCGTAACACGATTATCATTAGTATTATTGGAGGGTCGATGCAAATGCCAACAGCTGCGGTGAATTGTTTGTCACTGGGAAAAGGTACCATTCCATGCATAACTTGGCAGTTAATAACGGTCTAGCTATGCACAGAGAATCACTGCTACTCGTGAACAGTATGCAGAGATAAATGTAGGATGAAGTATGTAAACCTATACATGAAAGTCTTGAACTAAAATGAACTAGAGTAACCCTACATTACAGAACAGGAAAATTAATATAAAGAGAGTTGCTGCTCACCAAGTAGTAGATCCTCTCTCTGTCGACTACCTTTACCTCCACTCTTCTTTGGTGACTTCAGATTAGGTTCATCTGCCCATGTCTGTTTGGGTTTCATCGGCGACTCGGGGGCTTTGGGTGACTACATACACATACATGTACATAAACATAGGCTAACAAATACATAATGCCCTTTAGAATAATATACCAGCGCGCAGTGTGGAGGGTCTTATATGCTATCCACATTGTCCTCATAGCTAATGACCAACAACCAACTCACAAGCTATCGGCAATAGTGGTACACTGCTGTAAGCAACATGGTTAAACTATGCAATGTACAATGTATATACCATGCGTACCTGGCCCTCTTCCCATGGAAGTTTGGACTTCTTGCCGGCACTAAGATGGCGGCGCCCATCAAGTGAAGCGCTGCTCTGTCGACTCGTACTTTCCAGGTCCTCCAGTCTCATGCTCCTTGCACTGGTTCCCCCGGTTCCAGAACCAGCCAGGATCCAGTCAACGTCAGCACCTTGGTGCCCCAGGGATCCATTGCGAGACGCATTTGGATTGGGTAATTGTACAGCATATTCTAAAGCATAGTATGTGATATTTGTTAGTGCAGTAACACAGTAATAAATTGTATCATATGGTTACATATTTACCATCACCTGTGCACACGTACCACCCACTAATTGCACGATCGTGGCTAGAGAACCGCTACGGGAGAGCTTGGAATTATGGATAGGCCTACAAAGCATACAAAAGCACCGATTTAGTACAAACGATGACTCACCAATTAGATTGTCCTCATTTCGTCTGGGTAGAGAACGGCGAGATAGACGAGCTTGCACAGCAGCCATTATCCCTTCGCTGTCACTGCCGTATGATTGTTCTAAATTTTCAACAGCATTGGATAGCGGCTGAAGTTTACCAGCACCTAGACATTGAGCGAGCACGGCAAAGCATTCTAGACTGGCGTGGCGCACACCCCTCTTGCTGTCTAATAGACAGTACGCCATACTGGAACACAATGATGGTAAATCAAATTCATACGAAGGGAATGTCAGTAGAGCATTAATAATAGAGTTGATAGCTTCAGACCGAACCCTCGGGCTTCTGTGTGAAAGGTTATCACAAAGCATTAGCAAGACTAATTTGGGACCTAAAATCTGCATTAGCTGTGTGATGACCTTAGTTATTGCCTGACGAATAACATTCTTATTGTCTCCCATTCGCTTAGTTAATGTCTGTAGAACAGGCTTAAGGTGAGGACGTATTTCCTGTGATGATTTCTCCACTAAGATACCTATGATCTCTAGAGTAACAGTAATTATTCGGAAGTTATTGTCTTCCAGTAGGTTGTTGAGCATGGAAAGAAATGGTTCAATATGAGATATCAGAGGATTAATAGAATGAAGATTCTCTAGTATCAGCTTCAGTTGTTCAATCGCTTGAGATCTATTTCTGAAGTTCTCGTCTGATAACTGGTTCATAACCAGAGGCGGAATTACTCCAAAATACAACTCAGTCAATGGCTGCGACTGTGAGCTTGCAACAGAGCTACCTCCATTATAGAACTGTTGTGTTGGGCTTGCTGGTTCCACAGTATCGAGTTGAAAGTTAGCCTTATTGCAGTAATACTCTCTCAGTTTAACTTGCAGTTTCATAAGATACGATTTAAACTTTTGGTCACCTGTACTAGTGCGTATTTTATTGAGGGTACCAAGAGCCAGACTGTGCACATGATCGTCTTCCTCACGATCCACCAATTTCTTGCACAAACTAGCAATGATATCGGTGAAATCTTCAGAAGCGAAATCTGCTGTTATTAACAACGGAAGTGCAACAGTCGACTCTTTTCTCACCTTTGGATCAACATTTTCAAACCCATATTTTATGTAGTAGCGCATAAGAAGAGGCATATCATTTGTGTATTTCATGTATGTGTGTAGCGTTTGGATGACGCTCCTCCGTATCACAATTCTGTGATCACCGATATTGAATATAAGGCGTGGCAGTATAAGGCTAAGGCAAGCATCAACATCATTCCTTAAATGTGGCATGTATTCAGATATCAAGGTCATACACTGTCTTCTCACATCCCAGTTTGTATCGGAAAGGACATGGTCAAAAGCCTGAAACAAACCAATGATGTTTGGAAAAGGTAGCTGTTGATGTACACGTACCGCAGCCCTCAAACCTTCTAAAACCTCAGCTCTTGCGTGGAATGTGTCATCTGTGAGCTGAGTTATCACCTCCCGTTCATCAAACGTTTCCACTTCATTCATTACAACATTGAAGTCACGCATCATAGCAGTTTGTGAGGACTTGGGGGTATAAGTTGGATAAGATTCCAGTGCAGTCCCTATAAGCAAACATAGATATATGTTTTACATGTACCGGTTACAAAAAAATTCACCTATTCAACAAATTAAGAAATAAAACAAAAGTAACCAATATCTAGAAGACATTGAGTTGACCAAGAAATGTTAAATTGAAAATAATGTAATTTATCACATGCATTCATGCTTCGACTTTCCCGCATAATCATAAGCTACATTCACAGCACTAGTAGTGTGTTCTTGGAGCGAAGATTATTCACTGAAGGGATTTAGGGTCTTTTAATTAATCTAACGAAATCCAGTATTTTAATTTTAATCTAATGATATCCGGCTTTAAGTGAGAAACCTAGCTGTCACAACCACAACCCATCGATAAGGCCAAGAAAGTACAACTCAATTCATCTATCTTGTAGCTATCCATACAGTCGTTATTGGTCAATCAGAGCTTTGACAAACTATGAGAACAGCAGTCAAGCTTGAGATTATCCTCACTTTCCATAGTAGCTGCTCAAATTCCAAAAGACAGCAGTTGATATTCACATGAACACCCTTAACTCCAAAACTGTAAAAACCGGTAGAGTGTCATACGTCACTATTGATTGAATAAGTTTCTTATTTATGTTTGGTCATATCTGTATGCATCTTCCACGTGATTCAACGACACAGAAATAGGCTGGGGAATATCCAAACCCCTTTTACACACTATTGGTTACTCATTGAAGATCTTGCCTACAGTTGACTAGCTGACAGTAGGAAATTATTGTTGGTTTCTAGCAGATGAAACATGTTGTATAATGCTTGTATATATTGCATTGTGTGCAAGTATAATTTGCGTTTGCTATTTACTTGTTATGGCTTGGTAGCTTGCTACGTGTACATGTACATTGTATGTGTTGTGTCTAATAGCTTGAATAAATCAGTCTTGTAGACGAACACAATAAAGCAGTTCCATAGACCGAGAATTGAAGATGGCCTAGAGCAACTTTATATTAGAGCCCTATGCACAATTTTTGTTTAGTCCTGACTACTCCAACCTACTGATGATGGAATGGTGAATTTTGCAAAATTTCCTTAGTGAACAATATCAATATTTATAAAATATAGTTTATGCATTGAGAAAAAATGCAGAAGTCATCCCAACTGTATACGAGTATATCACATTAACATAGAGGAATGCAAGTACATAAGACTTCCATACTACTGTACACGAGATGCTATGAAGTACTCCATCTTAGTCATTGAAAATCAATTTTTACTTCTAGTGCATTGGCTCTCTTAATCGTATCTAATTGTTTGGGTCAATGATACGTAATTTTCTGATTGCTAGTGTCTATGTGCACCTTCCACATGCAAAGTAAGTAACTCAATTAAGTACGCATTTCTCAAATAATGATGACCTCGGATAACTTTTAAATTCCTCTGATGATTTTTGAGATTTTTTACACGATTTAGAGTCTTATGCTTAAGAGTCAAGATACAGAAGGTAAAATAATCAGATCAATTAGTACTTCGCAATAACTTGAGCTCATATCACAACAGGACTAGGACTACATTAAAATCGAAAGGGTGTGGTGAAACCTCACTTACATACATTGTACATAATAGGCTGTAAATTATATTGCCTTCGTGAATCTGTAAAATGTTAATTACCACCTCAGGAATGGTACTACCCGTGTATCTCACCCAGCTTCTCTAATTTCAACATACCAAATAACACATTACATCATAGCGTAGTTGTTCTACCGTGTTACAAAAGAAACAATAAAAATGTCCAACGTAAAAACTGATAAATCATGTTTATCAAATTACGTACGACAAAACTGGAAACTTGGAACAAAATGTCAATAAAGTAGGTGTTGTATATGACTTAAAAAACACTTTCACAAAAATATTTCAATACTAAAATATTCAATTGTTCCTGCACTGTTAAAAATTTAATATTTTTCACCCTTTATACCTTTATACAGACTACAGTGGCACTGCAGCAAAGGCTTGCAAAAGTAAATAACAAGAAAACACATGGCCCAATTTTACCCAATATGAAGTAGGCCTATTATGCCGTCGCAGTACAAAATTAATAAACAGAAAACGTGAAAAGTCATATAGAAAAATAAGTAAAAACACAACTAATGTAAAGTTTTCTGTACCTCTCAACAGAGCCAACAGACTAATACCGCCATTCAGAGTAGTCAAAATCTAGATTCCATCTTAAGCTTCAGAGTCCTTTCGCTCCCACAATCCCCCCCCCCCCCCCCCATATTGAACTATAATATCTAGCTTTAAAAGCCATGGTGGCCCCTCGACTAGCTCTGCTGTTGTCGGGCAGCCATATTTAAGAATAGTGTTTGGCACCACGAATATTATTATTATTATTAAATAGTGCATTACTGATTATGATTATCCTTTATGCTATCCTATTTGTTAGCCAATACACAGAGGTTTGTGCCAGAATCAGCAGTCAGTTAATTGTTAATAGTTGGAGTTCTGATATGGAAATGCTACTAAGCAAAGCATGTATTTTGAGACTTACCCACATATTAGGCCTATATTTAGTAAAGTCGTATGATCATGATTGACTGAAACTGAGCACTGCAAGTAGTAGAGGTATGTGGAGATATTAGCAGAGAGGTGTGCAAGTTTTATTTTGGAAACTCAAGTTTTCATGGCCAACTCTTAGTTGGGACTCTTCAAGTTACAAGTCAATTCTTTCAGTGACAGATCAAAACTTACGAGTTAAATATTTGCATGTACCCAGAAACTCAAGTTTTTGTCAAGTTATCCAAGTTAACTACAAGCAAGTTTCAATTCAATTCTTTGCTTGTTTAACTCGAGTCTTTTTATAGAGTTATTGTATTATTGTTTAGCTTATGGTGAAATTTTGTTAGGAAATTGTGTTAGAAGTTCAAATTTCAAAGCAAAATGTCACAGTTTTAGTGTAAAATGTCTTATAATTGTGGTTGTGGTTGGTGGTTATAACTGTGGTTATTTCTATTTATTACAATTCACAGCTGCCCAATGAAAACTCGAGTTATTGAATATTTCAACATAATGATGTGTGAGTTGAGAGTCTTTGATCATAGCCATAATTGAATTACAATTCAAGTTACAAGTTTTTGACTGCTGTGTAATAAAGTTACGAGTCTTTATAATAAGCCATAAAATGTTGCTTGAATTAACTCGAGTGAGAGTCTTTAACTCGAGTCTGGCATCTCTGGATATTAGTAGTAGGTAAAGGCTCAAACAGCTATTTTAAAGGAAATTTTGATTAAAAAAAAGAATTAAACATACAGCAGAGTAGCCACGTCCACTGACCGAAAATGAAAATCAAGTGGGTGGAGAGATCAGACAGAATCAGAATGGAGATACTGACTGTGAAGTGAATAGGTAGTAGATCTACATTTACAACATCTATATTAATGGAGACACTAATTCTACTACAACTAGACAAGATCAAGTCTGTAAACAGGGAAGTTAATGGCACTTTTAAGATAGCCATGCGAGTACAACACGTCAACCATACCATACAATACTAAACTAACTTTACTAACACTCATAGTCATAGTGATAGTCAAGTCATAGCCTTTAATATATAGATCGCTAACTTACTCATTTTCGCAATTTTCTAATCATGATTGAGCACTGTACAGATCATCTCCTGAGAAATAATCAATAAAAACCTGCATTCGTAACATGGCAAACGAGATAGCAGTAACACAAATCTACAATCCTAAAATTCCACAGCAAGGTGCACTACGAAGCGTCAAAATGGCTGCCTCACTACCAGAGGTCACGTGGTCATAGATACTTCTCTTTTACTTTCGCTGATAAAGGCCTGCGGGAGTTATCATCTCACGTGCGGTGTACTAAAAAAAATAGGAAAAGAACTCTGTTTACGCCTGTGGTCCAACGGCGTTATTTCTTCACTGTCCTAGAAATAGTTTCGCACGACGCAATGGACAAAGAAATCTGTAGCTCACCCGCTCAGGCTACACCTCCAGTGTACAAAATCCCCGCTCTCCTCGAATCAGTTGTGAGTGGAGTATGAATGTACATGTAAAGTAAACGTAAAGAAGAGAATTGTTTATTTGATCTAAATTAAGATTGTCGCATTTATTATTTTTAATTATTAAAAAAAGGTGGTAATGCAGCAATTTCAATGTTGGTTGATCTCCATTGCAATGGAAATCGCATATGATATTATATTATTTTATATATTTAATATTAATATTTAATTTTACATTTATTTTTATATTTATTATTTTATATTAATTTAATATTTTATATTTATTTTAATTAATAATAAAATATAAATATTTACCTCAGAATTTATTCTGTACTTGGGCCTAGTACTCCAATAGAACTTGAGATTCGATGTTCGTATCCAAAGTAAAATACGGAAAGCCAAAAGACAGCTTGGAATGGTTGGTACGAAAGGCCCTTTACTGGGCGCCTGAGAGTCAGAGTGCAAAATTCACAACATACATACAAAATTTATGTCCGCCTCACCTAGAATATGGAGCTGCTACCTGGGACCCCTCTGCATAGAAAGATGTTGAAGCACTGGAAAATTTTCAGGACCAGCCCACCAGATTTATTACGAATCTAAAGGGCAGACAGCAGATGAATGATGTAAAGCAGAGAGACGCAAAAACCGGAGGGTGAACCTGCTGGTGAACGTCCAGTCTCATGAAGACTGGCACCCAGCATTGAGCACCTCATATGATGAGCTTGTCCAGCAAAATTTCAACAACAGCTGCTGATGAACATCTAGTCTCATGAAGACTGGGACCCAGCATTGAGCACCTCATATGATGAGCTTATCCAGCAAAATTTCAACAACAACAGCTGGTGGTTTTTTCTTCTATTTTCCAGGGTCTGGATCTCTAACTGATCTTTCCCCACTGTGCAACATATCACGATCTTGTAAAGGCAGCAGACAGCTCTTCAACAATCTGCTGCAGTACTGAACTTTCAAAAAGCTTTCGATAAGGTGCCCCACAAGCTACTCATGAAGAAAGTGAGAAACATCCCGAACATTGACTTGCACATTCCATTGCTAACTGGATTTAGGACTTTCTTTCTAATCAGAGCCAACGGGTAGCTGTAAAGGATGCCGATTCCACACAGATGTTCTCCAGGGGTCTGTACTGGGACCCACACTGTCTATATCAACAATCTACCTGGCTGTGTCACGTGCAATAATATGCTGATGATACTCTTCTTTATAACATTTTTGATGATGTTATAGATGAAGAAGACTTTCAGAAGAACATCACTTCCCTATCCACCACAAATAAAATGCCTTTTAACACTACAAAATGTGAAGTGAAATCATAGTTTTTAATAAGAAAAACAGACCCCTCCATCCTACTCAATAGGTGGTCAGCCATGAGTAGATGAAACAAAATATCTTGGTGTAGTAATACAGTCAAACTTGAAATTGAACAAACATATTATCCAATAAAGTCAACACTGTGAATAAAACACTGGGATGTATTAATATGCAAAACTAGTAGCATACACAAGCTTCTGCCGCCCCATTCTTGAGTATGCTGATGTCCTGTGGGACCCAGCAGAAACTACTGCAAGCAATGAGGTGGAACATGTACAAAAAAAGTCATTAGATTTGTAAAGAACATCAAAGGAAGGCATGACGTCACAAGGGGACGTACTAATCTTGGACTACAAACATTAAAATACAGGTTAAAGAATCACACTCTCTTTTTTAATGAGAATTCTCTCACAAGAAGACAAACATGAAGCCCTATCCTCCGCATACGGTGATATCATCAACAGGAAATGTCAGACTCCTGTACTAACAAGAGCTGCGAAAAGAGGGGAACCTAGTGTATCTCAATCTATGCTGCATCATATATCTATAATAACAGTTTTTACCTAGGTCCATACGAGATCTAAGGATAGCGCCTCTAGTATCCCAATCCAAAAATTGAAAACAGCAAAATGCTGGAAAACTGCTCAACCACTGTTTTTCCCCTCTATTTCTGTACCATTATGGTGGAGTTAGTGTCCTAAATTCATTGATGTAAGACTATAAGATTATATAATTATAGTACAATACTTCGACTATACAATACTATTAGTCAAGTCAAAGTAATGTAGGCCTATATAAAATAATTTATAATTCTGATAATCGCTATTTTAACTTTTGTCTTAGTAGCTGTTAGTAGACAATTATGTCATTTAAAAATATTCTATATTGAATAATCTTAGTGTAATTGTAGCTCCAGTTATGATTATAATTACAGTTAGTTATTTTAAATTTATCACTTTATAAAGAAAATTTGAATTAAATCAAATTAAATGAATACTCGAACAGCAATTCCAATAGTAAAGTAGAATATTAATATAATTTCCTAGTAGACCTACATGTAGATACTATGATACCGTAGGAATTATTATAAAATAGTAATAATATTATAATTGATTTAGTGCAGGTAATAAATATGATTGGTATTTTATGAAATATAATATTTAATGAGCCTATAATATTTATTTTATTTATAAATTTTATATTAATTAGAATAACTATTTGTAGGCCTACACTTGCATTACATTGTAATGTTTTTGTATTATTATATTATGTAATTGTATTAATATTAAAATTATTAGTTTCTATAATTAATAGGCGTATATTAATATTTGGATATTGCACTGTGAAGCTTTATAAATAGCAATCTGCAGCAACAACAATTTATTTTATTCAATAATATAACTGGAGAGATATTGAGTGTACATGTATATAGCCTACTTGTCTAGTTTGAACAACAAAAAGTGAATCCCCGAAACTTTAGAAATAAATTATAACTAATAATCTATTGGGTTTTTAGCTTGGTGCTGCCTGGTGGTGTTAGTTGGTCTGGTGGGGTTTCAAAAGGCACAGCAGCGGTGTTCGAAGTGTAGGTATGAGTAGGAAAAGGATGTAGTTTGTACCTTGTGTTGGGGCTACTGCTGTCACGGGCATGAGTAAAGTGAGGACAGAACAAAGATCAAAATCTGTTATAGCAATGAGTCAAGTTTGACCAGTTTTTAATACAAGTAATATCAAAACTACTTATAATGCCATCCCAACACAAGATTGGAGTTCCTTGCCAATACCAGTTGCTCTCCAAGATTCATCAAACAACTTTTAGTTGGAGAAAAGGTGAAATTACAGTGCCATCTTGGATTCATATCATTCCACAAACAATTTATTATCACGAATAGGCAAGTTGAGTGTCCCAACTTGCCCCACACTCCCAATTTTTTGTAAAACACAATTCTTTGCTAAGACTTTTGACTTGAGCTAATTTTTAATTTAGTGGGTCTAACTACATGTAGATACTACAGAGTTTTTATCTGCAAATTTTCAAAACTATCGAGCCATTCTTTCAAGAAAAAAGTATTTAGTCAAACATGCATATATTACATTATTCCAAATTACAAAAAAATATTTATTCAACTTTAAAACAAAATAGTGGGTTGTGTTTATTAATGTTGATCTAACCTTTGGTTCATACCATAAAAATGTAATAGGTTTTATAATACCCAAAACACCTTGTCCCAACTTACCCGCTCTCCTCCTACATACATTCCATTTATATAGACCTATGTAGACAGCAAGCTCTCTTCGAACAACACTATTATCTAAAGTTAGCACAATAAGCATAGCTATAAAAGCACAACCAAATAGGACATATTATACTTAGACGTGTAAAAACAGAAAATGGGAATTACAACTCCCAACAGTTATCACCATAAACCAGACCAATGTTCTAGCCTATATTACATTATTGCAGGTTGACATCAGTCCACAATGAGTTCGAGTGGGCAGAAGAGGCTACGCCGTCGATCTGCTGTGAGTATTTAATAGTCTTATTGATGAAATAGTATGCATGGATGTGATGTCAGGTAGTATCGGACTTGTCATTAGTGGCTTTTGAGTAACTTATGACATGTTATCTTATTGTAGTTGAAGGCCGTCGATGCTGAACCTATGGATGTAGCAGTAAGTATACTGATTACCAAAGTCTATAAACTAGTTCTAAATACATTGCATTTACAGGGATGATGTACAGAATTCAACCAGTTATGTCATGTTATTTAAGTGTTGTAGGAGCTTTGTGACACATAGTTGGTAGCATTTTATTTGCATGTCTAAGGATAGTATAACCTATTACAGGTGCTCTCTAGTAAAGAGATCAGAATATATAGCTTATGTTCTACAATTTATTTACCCCCGCGATAAGAAATAACTTCAGCTAGTAGGCATTATTTCAGTTCTAAAACTAAGTCGAAACTGTTTTGCTTAGTTTTGAACGTTGTGTTTGTTTGTTGATATTCTTAGACAAAGAAGCGCGTGTCCTTCTCTAGGAACATAGCAGAGGTGCGGAATTTCCGGAACAATCTCTCAACCAGTGTAAGTGCTTGTGTATAATACATGCTGACACTAATACTGTACCAGAAAAGAATAACGCTGTGCTGTCAATTGAATTTAATCTATTACAAACGACTGTGATGAGATCAACATGTTCTTTGAAGTGATCCTAAGCTTTTCATATATCGTTGTGCTCTATTTTTCAAGGCAATTCTACCGATTTTAAGAGTTATTTTTCCGATGGAGCCATTTATCACTGGATTTAGTAGTAAAATGGCTCTGTAATTCAGAATTATCTTCCACAAAAGTTGCTTTTTAGCTGTGCATGTAAAGGAAGGGCTATTTTCCCAGTCGTAGTGCAATTTTTGGAAGGCATCGCTACCCTGCCCAGCATAATCTAAATATACTCTGATGAAAACTATGCTATAATAGTGAATAATATACCAAAAGATGGCTTAGGAACCGAGCTTTCCTTTTATCCAGTTTATAATAAGGGTATTTTAGTACCCCACCCACTAGTGGTATAGTGGCTGTTTTCTCTGATTTCTATTTGTCAGGAAGATAGACTATACTGATTACTTTGCAATGAGTAGAGTTTGCTCAAGTATTTTTGAATGTTATTACCAGTTATAATAACAAAATAATGATTGCTGTCAATGGGCTGCTATTTATGAATAATATTCTTTTTCACCTGAATAATAATGTTATAATGAACATGCTCATCAGTGTCAGCATTGTTTTTGAGAAAGATACAGCTGAAATTTCAAAAACTAATTTTTATCATGTACACATGCCCTCGGATATTACAAGGCAGACAGGAAATAGCAATATGTTTCAATACTACATGTCATGTGAAAGGCTGTCAATGGTTGCTCACTTCAGAGTTTGGGAAACCCAGGAATACCACTTTCCATCTCTATTCACCAAATAATTAATCATTATCTACCCTCTTAGACCTGTATGTACATGGTACATGTACAGGACTACTGCTATAGTTCATTTATCATAGGCTAACATTATATTATATTCGTAAACAAGCATGTATTTTGCCATCCTGGCACAGCATCCTTGTTTGTAAAGATATTCCCCTATAATCACAGTATAAACAAGCTAGTCTCAGGTTTCTGTTTCCAATACACAATCAAGTATAGGATATACAAAGTATTCCCTGCAATGTACTCTGGCACTGACCATAGCCTTGGGGCCTTCAAAATGTTACAGAATTTTTAAATTGCAGAAATTTGTATATATAGGCTACATACATGTACATATGTTAATAGCAAGAATAACTTTCTCAAAGCCTATCATAAAACTCCAAATTTGTCTTTTGATTATTTTATTATTTACATGTTTGCAGATTGTTTCAGAATTTGGAGTATGTTTCTAGTACTTGGCGTTTTCCATGTGCATGAACGTGTTGGTGCCATTTTGTAGCTACGTAGTCAAGAAGGATTTGACACTAGTGGAATTCTGAAGGAACTGGGTGCTGTTGAAGGAACTCCTACTACTGATGTAAATATTGGTGAGGGTTCTACCTGACTGATACAATCGTTTAACCCGTAATCCTGATCTCTAATACTACTCTTAAACATGCGGTTTCAAGTGACCCGCTTAAAATGGATTACCACTAACTAGCTTCAACTGGAATATAAACGAGTTCTGGCTTATCAGTTGTAGTATGATTCACCTCATGTGTTTGGTTATACATGTTGTAGTATGACTCACCTCATATGTGATTGGTTATACATGTTGTAGTATGACTCACCTCATATGTGATTGGTTATACATGTTGTAGTATGATTCACCTCATGTGTTTGGTTATACATGTTGTAGTACGATTCACCTCATATGTGATTGGTTATACATGTTGTAGTATGACTCACCTCATATGTGATTGGTTATACATGTTGTAGTATGATTCACCTCATATGTGATTGGTTATACATGTTGTAGTATGACTCACCTCATATGTGATTGGTTATACATGTTGTAGTATGATTCGCCTCATATGTGATTGGTTATACATGTTGTAGTATGACTCACCTCATATGTGATTGGTTATACATGTTGTTTCAGGAGATCAAACAGTTCTCTCTTACCCAGCTTTCGATGTCACAATAAACCTAAACCAGATAGCTGACAACACGGCCATCTTTGCCGAACAACTTAAGTCATCCAGCACCCCTTCCATCAAACGTCACCAACGCAGAAGTGTAAGACTTAATACTGTGCGAGTAGGTGGTTCTTAGTCTGCTATTGGCTGGTCTTCATTCTATTAGTGGGTGGTCTTCATTCTATTAGTAGGTTGGCCTTAGTCTATTATTGGGTAGTATTCAGTAAATACGAGTGGGTGGTCGTTACTTTCTCAAATAGGCTTGCCCTTCCAAACCTGTTATTCTAATTTCCTCACGCCCGTGAATACTAATGGAGACTAATAAGAGTAATCCCCATTAGCTCAGTGTGATCACTGTCTACGACTGTGGCATAATCTACATGTGCGAATGTTGCATAATCGACTAAGTAAAATTGTCGATGTAGCCGATTTTTATTGAATCTGGAACTAAAACAACCGGTAGATTAACGGACCTCTCAGAGATCCTTATATGGTACCTACTTTGTTGCGTAGGCTTATATCATCTGGGCACAGCATCAGAGCCTAGTAGAGCTACTTAGAGGTCTCTAATAACTCTGTAAATGTGTGGTATCTAAACAGTTGTTTACTGATCATTGAAGGGCTATTTCAGAAATTTATAATTTGCATTCATTGAACTGGTCCCCATACAGTACTAGTATATTCACAAGTGATATTAAAAGCTTCCCTCTCTGTAAAGGGATTTTTACAGCGAAACACTTCTAGTAGGGTGACAACTGATATAAGACACTCTGAAGCTTTAGTATCACTTTAATCTTGCAGAATGCAGCCAGGAATGAGAAGAAGGCACCTGTCACAAGACATCAAGGTAGTTGACATTTTTCTTCAGACATTAGGTACTAACAGTATAATAATATAGAATAATAAATAGGGCACCTGTCACAGAATAGTAGGCATTGTAGTGCAGTAACACTGGGTAATGGAATGTACATGTAGAGGGCACCTGCAGCTGGACATCAAATTAGCTGACACTATAACAGTGCTCAACCCGCAAGCCATGGCCAACTAGATACACAATCTCTCTTTTGAAATTAATCTCCATTTGGGTGTACAAATATTTTACTAGAATTTTTGGTCAACTATAGCTTCCTTCACCACCTGATAGTAAGGCTTCTTAGACCAGCAATCCTATTGGTTAATTTATATTGCAGCTGAGAGGGATATGGATCTCACACGGGCACATGCTGCAGATAACACTCTCTCACACATGCCTGTGGAGACTACCCTTGGGTTAAAAGGTCGTACAGCACGCAGGACACAGATGTCTGACATGGATATGACATATCTGGTCGGTCAGCCTGCCAGATCAGGCCATGCAGTGTCTGTCATGGAAATCCCCCATGATGATAGTATCACAGATCAGAGTCCGCAACAGGATATGGTGTCATCAGCTTCTGCTTCAAATAAACGGGGTAAAAGGAGCCACAATGCCCCAACTACCTCAGTACGTAGGGCTGACTTTGTGTCACTTTCTCCTACAACAACATCAAGATCACTCTGTTCTAAAGTACTAAAAGTTATTTAAAAATATCAACAACTGAAATTTGTTAAGGTGTACTTGCTCTGTTGATATGGTGCCTCTTATGTTGTTGGCCTCAATACTCTCCTGGTCACCCGACTGTGTGGGTCAGGCATGACTTCTCTTTCACCTAATGAATCTCGTATCAAGTTACCACATTTAAGCCACTACCGCACTCTCTGTATATTAGCACCACTTATCTTTGTTAGTTTATACGAGTTTTAAAAAATTCCTTTTTGACATGAGTGTTTATTTCTGCATAGTACCCATCAATACCTTTGTAGCATATCGAAATACCCCAGTCACCAACAAGGTCCAACATCACACGGTCACCAACAAAGTCCAACGTCTCACGGTCACCAACGTGGTCCAACGTCTCACGTTCGCCACGGAAGTCCAATGTCTCAAGGTCACCGCAGAAGTCCAATGTCTCACGGTCATCAACGAGCTTCTCAACATCAGGGAAGGGTTCTGACGCCATGTCAGCAAAGCATGACAGGGCAGAATCTTCTCTTGTTCAATCAAACACCTCGGGAAGGAAAACTGCTAAAGCAGAGGAGGAAGTCTCTACTACAGAGTTACGGCAGTGTACAGGTACTTCCTACCTACATGTGTATACAATATAATGCTGAGTAGGGCCCATTACATTCATATGAATGCTGTCTATCGCGGTGTAACATGCGTCTCTAAATATTCCCATTTACCTCTCTTCAGAACTGAACAGGTCACATTGGCCTGTGTTGAGAGGTGTTGGTGTGAGCTGTAATATTTTGATGATAATAATATAGCGACACATAATTTGAGAGGTCTGATCTTATTCCTAATAATATTTCGATGCTTATCCAAACATCATAATCTGATGATTTTTGGATAAGCATCTCGCAGTATTGCCTATGAGTTGCAAGTAAACAAGAAGACATCTTGATAAAACCGTTCTAAATCTGTACACTGAAGTAAACAGTTGTTTATAGTTATACATATAGGATAACGTTTAGGGTGCAGGTAAGTTCCTCTGTAGCTCACTAAAATAACAAACCTTCAGTCACATATATAACAGACTAACTGAAAATGTAAGTCTATATACACTGTAGATCACTGCTAGCACTGTATGATAAGAATATGTACATGTGACCTACATGTATATAGCAGTTGTCCTCTCACTGCCTAATAATTCTTTTTATAAGTTACGCTGGATGTGATGGGTGAAGAGATGTCTATGATGTCCTCCATGCAGGAAACGACACAAGTTATTCAGCAAATCACACCAAAGTCACGTACCGGTAGCCAGGTAGGCCTTGGTATAATTCAGTATACCTTTATATACATTGTATGTGCAGACTTGGTATTTGTGGTCCTGGAGTGCTAAAAGCCTACTTATATTCTCAGTCAGCTGGTGTCAACTAACACATTATATGTAGCTCCATCATGTCTCATTTTCGCAATGACATGTGAATACTTTTTACCCCTAAATACATGATGTCAGTGGAGTACATAACTCCATACTTCTTTGCTTGATCTACACCATGTAACGTACACTGTGCATTTGTTGGTAGTTGATCGTCGATCCAGCTATCACAGAATCATCAGCTGCCCCTACGACACAATCTTCTATCACTACCACACAACCGCCTGCCGTTACCACACAACCACCTGCCACTACCACCCAATCATCTGTGACAGGGATACAACCATGTGATCTAGAGTATGCAGAGAAAAAGATTTTACAGCTGACAGAAGGTTAGTCGGAATAATAGCATTGTATGGCATAGTAGTGCGGCACTGCATGGTACACTATTACATCATTGTGTAGTATGTTATTACATCATCAGTCATATAAATTGTAGAACTGGCCACTCTACAAAAGGTTAAAGAGTTGAAGATAAAGTTGGAAGAGGCAAAGAGGAGGTCGGCCGTTGCTAAAAAGGCAAAAGATGCTGCTTACAGGTCGGTTGTGATGTCTGAGTGTATGTATGTATAGCTATGACTGTATATGTATGTATAGCTATGACTGTATATGTATGTATAGATATGACTGTATATGAATGTATAGCTATGGCTGTATATGTATGTATAGCTATGACTGTACAATGTATATGTATGTATAGTTATGACTGTATATGTATGTATAGTTATGACTGTATATGTATGTATAGCTATGGCTGTATATGTATGTATAGTTATGACTGTATATGTATGTATAGCTATAACTGTATATGTATGTGTAGCTATAACTGTACAATGTATATGTATGTATAGATATGATTGTATATGTATATTTCAGAAAGTTCAAGACTATGGAACGGAGAGAAAGGCAGATGCGTGGTACAATAGCTGAAGGTCTTAAAGGGAGTGTGGAAAGTGTCGAGGCGTTCACTAAACTTGCTCTCATGCAGAAGTATGTGTGATTATAACGTTATGCTATCCGAATGAACTATAGCCCTAGTCTCCAGCTACAAGCTCATGTGCTCTAGAGAGTCATTATTCTCCAGTTTGATACTAGGCAATCTGTAAAATGTATTCATACGTACCAGGGAGGGGATGAGTGACTATTCTCTTTAACACTTGCTATGACGTTTCATTGGATGTGGCAGCTTTGAATGGGGGGACTACTTACCCCAGTATTGGTAGAGTAATATTCCACATGTCATATTAGTCGTTCTAAAGTACGCAGGAATCCAGTTGATTCCTATTATATAATACTGTACAATATAATATAGTGCATGTGTATATTATATGCTTGTATTAATACAATCTTGTCTGCGATAAATTGTGCCAATATTTGGAATGGTCCTCTCTATTAAATTCAGAGTTGATCTAATATTGTAATAATAATTATATTTAATTAAGCAGTATCAAATGTTTTCAGTGCTGTTATATTGTTTTTAAAGGTTATATCTGTTGCTCCTAGCTGCCGATTGTTAGCCGTGTTGCTATTGGCTGCTAATAATTTGTTGGCCGTGTTGCTATTGGCTGCTAATAATTTGTTAGCCGTGTTGCTATTGGCTGCTAATAATTGTCAGCCGTGTTGCTATTGGCTGCTAGTAATTGTTACCCGTGTTGCTATTGGCTGCTAATAATTGTTAACCTTATACAATGTATTTACACAGAATGGTTGCCTGGTCATGGATTCCACAGGAAGACATTAAACATCATGTATTCACATTCCCCGTTGGTACGACCACCACTTTAGCTCAGCTTGGACTTAATGTTATACTCGACTCTCTGGCCGATATGAATATAGTCTCTGCTTCTGTTAGTAAGTATGATCTACAGCAATAAGCTGCAAATGGTGTAATATGTCGCAATACGTCCACCTCTATGTAAAAGAAAAAGTGAAATATTGTATAGAAATTTGATGGTCGGAATTTCTACCCGCCGTATATCTTATAATCCGACCTCTATAATCAAACCAGTGTTATGATTCACAGACATGCATATAGGCCTATATAATATGAAAGGTGTACTGTCATCTGTGAATATGCCTCTCTCTATTCACACAGTGTAGTTTTTACATGTATGCTATACTGTGTTGTATGCTATACTGTGTTGTACATGTTGTAGAATTAACAGACGTCCAGCCACTGACAGTTTACCAGAGATATACTCTAAAAGGAATGCTGGGACGGGCTGATGCACACTGCACCCGACTTGTGGGCAGTGGAACCGTAGATTCTCTGCTATCTGTTCTCACAAAGCTTACCAACTCCACTAATGACTTCCTGTTAGAACTCGAGACCATCACTCAGCAAGGTGTTGGCTTTTTTGAATTCCCACCCGGTGATACAAAGTGAGTCCAATTTAGCTGCTAGTTTAGCGCGTGTTATACACTCTACATTACAGCCCATGTACATGTACATTGTTATTGTTAGCAAAGGTAGTGGAATGAAAGATCTACGGTCACTCAATCATACATGTATAATCCTGTCCCACCGAATACTCCCAAATTTGGCGATCCTGATGTTCCGCGATTCGCTTTCCTGCCATCCATCTACTGAATTCTTGGATAACTGTTCAACTACATGTAGCATCAAAGCTCAACGCTTGTATATGGTGTAACCTGTACTAAGATGTTGTTTATATAAATAGATTTTCATACAGGGCAGTTGTAAGGAAGCATCTCTGGTTGACCTGGTGAATACCAATAGCAATAGTGCATTTGTACACAAGTTGGCACAACTCCCTACTTGATCCAGACAGTGTTTGGATGCGGAGATGGATAGTTTTTGCCCAGAGTGACCGATTGTTCCTTCCACACTCTTTGTTGTTAATAGCGATGGTGGGCGCTTGGGTAGGCCTATATATAATATGCTGTGAACAACAGCAAATATTGTTCAGTATTGTTTTCCTGAACATAATTTATTACATGTAGTAGTACACTGTAGTAGTACATGTAGTAGTACACTGTCGCTCCTGGAGCTACATGCTTCTTCCGCGACATCTTGGACCGACTCTAAAGTAAAATCCCCAAATGGTCGTTCAGCCGAAAGGACTATTGTTTGACCTGAAATCTTGCTTGGCTGGAGAAAACCATCCCTAGCTCATCGGCACACCTAAGTTTCTCGCACAACCATGAGGATTTTGCATTTGGCCCAGGCCTGGGTGTTTGTGGCCCTGTAACGGAAGTGGACCGGAATATTTCCGATCAACTTAGAAATTTAGGTCGCAAAGACACTACCTGCTCCTCTTTTAGTGTTGTGTAATAAGAAGTTGTCCTCTCTCAATTCTGTTCAACCCATTGGGAGAAGACAACTTCTTATTATGATCCAAAGCTCGTAAGTGTCCTCATGTTCATATAGCGTGGTATTATTGAGTGGGTATTGTGGTCTACATTGTGTGTGATAGGCCTATAGCTGCTAACTACTTGTACCTGCAGAGTAGAGTACAGAGTACAGAAAGGTTGTGACTGGGTGTGTTACTATGTAATCAAAGGACTTGACATTTCATCCTACCCAACCTCTAGGCTGGAATTCTCCTTCAGAGCTGATGATGTGTACTCAGATGTACCTGATAGGTGAGTAGATGGTATACATGATGTATATCATATAATATACACCCTGTATACAGGTATATCCTACTATGTGCATTGTTAAAACACGTCTCAAACAGTCAGCATGCTGCCAGCAGATCTGGTACCTACTAACTATTGTAATACCCAATAGCTGACTGACATCTGTTTGGCCAATAATCACTCAGCTAGAGTTTTGGCGAGTGACTCAATATAGCAGCTAGATGGACTATTTGAAATTCCACATAACTCGTTATATTTTTAAAACGACAAAAAAAATCTTTTTTTATTGTAGAATGAGAGATGTGTGTAAAAAGCTGCACAAGTTAAACCCTGGAGCCGAATACCTCACCAGAGTTTCCACAATAATCCATGAGACACTGACCATGTGATTAAATACACTGGCCATGGCCTGGCCTGGTCATTACTCTATTAATTATTATTCTAATTATATTTTGTAGCAAAAGCTTTTTATTTTGAGGTTTAGCCTAGCCCTCAGTGACGCCAAATTTTTGAGTCACTCTTTACAAGAGTAGACGACTTCCTATTGAGTTTCAAACATTTTTTTATGAAGTTTATAATGTATTGTGTCTGTCTGGGTGTAGATTATATATCACAACCCTTGCACTATGTTGTGGCATAATAACAAACAATGGAATTCATTGCTGTTATGGTTTTCTATTAGAATTAACTGACTGGGATTATATGCCCATTCTTAATTAGTGTATTTCTGTTACGCTGAATCTTTGATGTATTATTTTATGCATGATCTATGTCTGGAGCTCACGACATGATGGAATAAAACACTAACACTAGAAACACCTCCTCTCTTTTATATTATACTCTGCTAGTAGCCTATCACACTATATGAATACCTGCTCAGTGGCCATACAGTCTGTAGAATGTATGTCCAATAAGAACACAACTTGTACATGTGATATATTATTTGTGTGCATTCAAATTTTGAACTACCTAATGCCAGCCTTGTGCCGCCATTAATAAGAAGTTGTCCTCTCCCACGTCACAAAGAGTCAACTACACGATGTTGCTCCATGCAACATTCTGATATTATCAGGCTTACCACAGTCTCTGGCCCTGGAGACACCACTGTTTTTAACTCTGGGGTTCCACTTTATGTATCGTTTCAGAATAATTTTAGTTGCTAATAAAGTCATCCATCTCTATTTATATGCTGCCACGATGTTATTTGCAGAACTGCGTACTCTTACCAACTAGCACAGTAGTACAAGCACTTGTGACACGTACTGGACCAGGAGCAGGTTGGTCCTGGACTCGCATTCTAACTGTGTGTTAAGACATCAGACCTGTTGGTTCTGCTACTAACAGAAGTATGGTATATCTATCAGGGCATGTAAGTTGCTCTCGAGACTGGAGTAAATACCAGCCCTTTCCCCTCTTCCTTTCACAAGCTAAGTTCAGGACTCAGTGGGAAATTCTATGTCTACAACTAACAAAATGTCTATAATAGTAGTTGTATCTCTGCCTACCTTGTATATATAACGTGTATCTGATGTATTTTAAGCTATGAAATTGAGATGGTAGTAAGGTTGCTCCCTTCTAAAAAGAGAAGGCAACTCCCTCTGGTCGCCTAATCTCACCTATGGTCACCACTGGTTATCTATATTTCAACACATGCCAAAAGCAAATAAATAACCACAGAACACACTCCTTGTGCGTGACCAGTAGTCCAGTAGTGTAGGGAATCCCTACTGTCTGAAGGGAGTTTCCCTCTTCTCCAGGCTGCTCAGAGGAAGTTGTGTTTTCATACCAAACTTAACGAGTTGACACTGTCTGACTGTTCAACCTATTTGATACTTTTATAAATATTATTCTAACATGGGACTTTACACCTTTGTTCAACTAGGTACCATGCACCTATGTATACATTGTATATACATGTACGTGTGTGTATGTAGTGGACTCAGTCTGGATTTAATAGGCTATGAGATAACATACCAATATGGTAAGTTAACTTTATCACATGGTGTACCTGTATCCATATCACGTGTACCTAATATATTATGTAGTTATACAAAGTGCATAACTTTCCATTGCTACTTGTCCATCAATGTTCTGTTGTCTTCACTTGATCAAATAGCTAGAGTATACTATAATGAAGTCACTCTAAACTGTGCACTACATGTAGTCTTATCTCATATATTCTGAACCACCTTGTTGCGCGTGTGATTACGCACTGTAGGCTGAGTTACAGTTACTATAGTTACACAGCGTATTGTGATGAACTGGCCGACTGACCCGACACCCGACCTATGCAGAGGTCATCAAGAGGGCCTTGTCGCCCAAAAAGATATTCTCTATCTTAAGTGACTCTAATCATGTTCTGATGTTTAAATTACATATTATGAAATAAGTACATTATTTTGTTACCTGATTACTTTCTATGTCTATTGTAATTGGTGGCCGACGTCATGGATATGTCTCATATTAATATATAATATATTTCTCACTGTTGTAAGCACTTTTTGTGCATGGCCGACCTTTCTATGGTCAGACGATACCTTATCGTATAGCCCGAACCCCTCTCGGCCTTTTTGCCGAAAGTTTGAATCATATAAGAGCCAGCGCATTTTCTATGCCAAATCAGTTGTTAATTGCGCTTCAACCTACAGAGTCTTACTCTTGCAGGCAGGCAGCTCCAACCTTGGTCCCCTGGACCTTTAGCGCCCGAGCTCGTCCTCATACTCGTATAAGTCTCTTACTACACTCCTTAATAAGTATAAACATCGGACCTTAGTCGATCCTTGATTCTTAAATGAATCTAGCATCAGGCCTACGTCCCCTCTAGACACTAGACACTTTTTACACTCCTACGGAGTCTAAACCGTCGGACCTACATCGACCCTTGGCTCTTAAATGAGTTCAAGCATCGGCCTACGTCCTCTACAATAACTACAAGAGCTTACTTAACTGTTCACTCTTTATGTAATGTGTGGAAGTTTACCTTGGCAGCCCACTCCCACTACCAAGCGCTTCCCCCACCCGTGCTAACATCGGCACCCATGGGAAAATCATAGCACAAAACATTACAGTATAACAAATTTTTTGTCTATGATGCTGTACATTGTGTATAATATTGTGATGGTACAAGACATTTGTATACGACTCCAGCTACCCGGATAAAACCTATAGCACCTTAAGTGCCTAGTAGTTGTCACAGCGCTACTCAACTAACACTCGTATACTCATACTCAACTGTATTGCATGTCTAAACCACTCATTTACTGTCTACATACGTGTATCTATGTGTATATACTCATTCTACTTAACTACATATCAATGTACATTCATGTATGATAATTACTAAGTCTCTTGGTACCTTTTATACCCATGTAAAGAGGCCCGACCTCTCAGAATCACTTGATATTCATTTTTTACATGAATTGGATGATTATAAGCAACTTTTGTATAACCCGACCTATTTTGGGTCGGGCTTCCGGCGGCCATGTTGTTGCGCAACTTCCGGACGACCTTATGTCGTCTATTCCCAACACTACGTCGGCCGGAAGTCCTTATACTATATAAAGGGCCATGTTTTATCATTCGTTGTCTCAGTCTTCACTTGGCTTTCAACAAAGACACATCTATACTTGATACAGAGACTTTCACTTCCTTTTGTCAGGTCATTCGCTTAGCGAACCGTCTACTAGGTCGGATCACTCTCTTTCAAGGTATAGTCTGAAGGTCAGACTTGGGACCAGATGGGTCGTCTCTGGTAGTTATTGGACTACTGAGACCGCTCGATCTTTCATGTAATGAGAAGGCCTAGCACCACTCATAGGCACTTCAGTTTTGGGTCGGTAGTTGTCCAAGGACGACCGCACGAAATACCAGAAACCATTACAATATGTCATATACTTTTTCATCCCTCATAAGAGCAAAGGAGTATCAGCATGGAGTGTTCATCCGTTCATGCAGGTCATTACTTCACTATCTGTGGAGTAAAACAGCATAGCGAGAAGACAACTTTGCAAGTAATAATCATGCAAGTACAGTATAAGGTATAATGTTGAAAAAACACGCAATATAATATAGTTGGCCAGTCAAATGTTAAGCATGCAAGTAGAAATAGACTAGATTTACTGGAATGGAAGGTTGTATCGCAAACAGTAGCATAAATAAAGAACTTGGTAACACTCTCTTTGTGGACACTTACATAATTATAGTCTAAGTTCCCAATCTCACACCCATCGTTTACTTGTAGCAGGTAGATAAAGATGGGTCTGAAAAACGTGAGTGGAAGGAAACTGTCAAGGAAAAAGCCATGTGGATACTTCTGCTGCTATGCTGTCTCAATATCCTCATCTGGTTTGTGATGGTCGCCTACACGGTCCATCAGGTAAGCAGTATAAGCAATGAAGTGGAGAGAATGTCTTCGGGACTCAACCATAAGCCTTCGTCTGCTGCCCTGGCTCAGAGTAAACAGGAAACAGAGGAGAGGTTCATATTGCGTCTGACTGACGAGTTAAAAGTTGTAAGGAAGGAAAATAATGTTGAGGCCAAGTCTTTGAGAGAAATGGCGCTGAAGTTAGACGATAGGTTGGTCCATTTGGAGACGTTGCATAAGAATTTTAATAGATTCTGGAGGTCTTTAGTTGAAAAGGTATGTTTTAGACAAACACAAACTTATATTGCATTTGTCTCAAAATAAATATAAACCAACCATGGTTTTGATGTGCAAATTCAGCCAATGCATGACCACCGAATACCGTTGATGTGTGAAAATTCCCCAACTATCTAACCGCGTGGGTATTAATAGGTCTATGTTGATATTAGTACTTCAGAGAGCAGAGCTGCAGCTTAGAAATGATCTCACTATTATACTGCACTATCATTAAACCCACAACGTTGCATATACATGTACAATATACATAAATGTATACTGTACTATCATTGGTAAAGGGACATTTCGAAAATGTCAGTTCGAAACAGGACGCTTCGAAAATTTTTTTTGGTGTTTGGATATTAGGGAGTGGAGTTGTGGGGTTGGGAGTTAGGAATTAAAGTTAGAAATTTGGGTCTGAGGGTTGGAGTTTGGGTTTTTGAAGTTTTGGGAACGTCCTGTTTCGAACTGACATTTTCAAACAGTCCCGAATTCATTATCATTAGACCCACGACCACAACGTTGCATATACAAAATGTATCTGCTACTCTGGTCTGGCTGTTTCAGTTAGCACTACATGTAACCAACATGGTTATTCGTTTGAGTATAGTTGTTGACTTCACAGGATAACTATTGCCTCATCATTAGTCCAGGTATATACAGTACATGGTGCATAAACTCTTGATTCATTCATAGGTGCTGTCGGGCAGAAAGAGAGTTAAGCCGTCGTCGTACAAGACATTTAATATTTGGAATGTTTCTGATCCCAATTACAATCACTACAGAAGTAGAAACTATAATGTAGAGCACGGCAGTGGTGAGGATGAATACAGTTTGGGAGGTGGTGAAGAAGCGCTCGAAGCTGGCAGTGGTGAGAGTAGCGATTCTAACTCCGGGAACTCAAATGGAGAGGTCAAGAGGATTAGTATTATGATGCAGCAGCCATCAGACAATCTAGAAGAGATCAAGAGTGGATTACCACTACCCCAAGAAATCGTTGGTCTACTAGGTAATGATGCACAAGTTCATAGATATCATAGTCATAGATGTACATGTATATTAACTGTACATGTACAGTGCGTATACATCATCACGGGCATGCAACTACTAACCATAGGCCTAGCCAATATGGGGCTATTATAGCCTTAGGTACTCAATCATACATGTAGTTACCATAGAATTTAGTCAGATTACAGGCATGCATTGACCCGAAAGGCATCCCTGATAATTTGCAATATGTACTGGTGTCAAACAGTAGACCCAAAACATTCCTAAACTATTTTCACATAGCCTCAGGTTCAGCAAGGTAAGATAATTTCTTAATCTCAATGATGAGTTCAACCAAATTAATTTACAACTGCTCATACAGTGTACCTCTATCTGTTGTCCAGTTTGCCGGGACTATCCCCTTACTCAATAATGTCGCTTTTCCACTTCATATAAATAATATTTGAAATGTACGTTTAGCACAGTTTAAAAATTACAAGTTCAGGGTTACCATAGTCAACCAGTAAATTCAAGAATGTCCAATCAATGCATCGATTGGGAACACATTTACTGGGTCATTTGCGATCTCCATCCACTATCTGTTCTATACAGCATGTCGTCAAGGGCCACGGGGAGCGAATGGACGCGATGGATTGGATGGACTTCCCGGTACAAAAGGTTCTACTGGTGAAAAAGGTGAGGCTGGGCTACCAGGTCCGCAGGGAGATAAAGGTGCTGATGGTGAGAGCGGTTTGCCTGGTGCAAAAGGAGAACGTGGTGCTCTAGGACTAACTGGTGCAGCTGGTCAGCCTGGTGAGAAAGGTTCTATCGGACATCCGGGATCTACTGGTCCAACTGGAGAGAGAGGTGAGAATGGTTGCATCAGTTTTGACCTAGGAATTAGTATGACCCTGTCTGACACAATACTACCAAACCATATGTCATCAATGTAGGTCAAAAAGGAGATACAGGATCACCAGGACATGCGGGCGTGAAGGGAGATCGAGGCAGAGATGGGTTTCCTGGAATACCCGGAGCTGGTAAGTTGTGAAACTACATCAAAATTTACATGGAAGGAAAACTCCAAAGTTACGGAGAGTCAAGCTTCCAACAAGTGATATCTAATGTACATGTTTTAATAAATGTATATTATATACTTGTACAGTGTAGAAGGAGAAGCAGTTAATATAGTTCAAGGAGTATGCAGGAAATGCGAATAACATTTTTAGATGGAGTAAAAGGAGCGCAGGGAGATAGGGGATTAGACGGAGCACCTGGACTGCCTGGTAGTGCTGGTAAAGATGGTGCATCAGTTATTGTACCCGATCTGTTTCCCTCTGAAGTGATATCTGGGGTGTTAAATACTACACTGACACTCATGGAAAAGGGTAAATATTTAAGTGTCACAGAGTTGCTCTTACTAGTGGTAGATTAATTAATAGTATAAGAATCATCAGCTCATGGTGTACTACACTCCGTAACATGTGAAATCATCAAGCTAGCAGAAATACTTGTAGAATAGAATTACCAAGATCAAGCACCTTGTTTAGTGGTTCCCAGGGGAACTTGTTAAAAAGCGATGAATTCATTGGGTATAAATAATGGATGGTAACAATGTGGTTCACTGAGTTACACATCTTTGGAACTTGTCCTGCACAATTATAGTACCAAGTAGCTCAGTATGTCTACCATAGTGAACTTTGTACAAGTTTAGATACTTGTTGTTTTACTACATGTACATGTGTAGGTGGATTAAGGGGGCCTCCAGGACTGGATGGAACACCAGGTACTGATGGAATTCCTGGAACAAATGGCATTGACGGCACACCTGGTACACCAGGTACAGACGGCATCCCTGGAACAAACGGTGTAGATGGTACGCCAGGCATACCAGGTGAGCTTAGACAATGTGCTAGATGAAGCATCTATGATTCAACCAATTAATATCTAACCAATAGAAATCTTGGATCACGTTACTCTAGCCAATAAACATTTTGGCGCACATTACGCTAACCAATATAAGTCATCTTGTTGTACATCATTCTAGCCAATTATTGTACGTGTAGATATCTTGTAACGTGTTCCATGGAAGACGTTGTTCAAACTAATAGATATCAAGGAGCATGTTAGTCTAACCAATAGACACTCGCACACGTACCTATCCATGTATCTTGGAGTACATTATCCTAAAACTTATTCCATTTTGGCAGGAAGAAATGCTTCTGATTTTCTGACAAAGAGGGCTGTAAAGTCTTTGATAACTGAATTTATTGGTGGTAAGTTCTTCCAGACAGTAGCATGGTACTCACTAGTAGTGCTACTCACTAGTAGTGCTACTCACTAGTAGTGTGGTACTCACTAGTAGGATGTTCATTTGGGAAGGTGTAACAGAACAACTGCACTCGACATAATTAAACCGTCCTCCAATTACTTAAATTTTATCCCTCACAAAATCTATAGTGTATATACCCATAGAGTAACCCTATGCCTATACTGTCCTAATAATTTTAGTGTAGCATGTTTCTGAGTGTAATACTACCATAGTAAAATGACCATGAGAAAACTGTCTATATAGTACTCACATAAATCCCTCGTACAGTATTACCCTTAGTAATGGTAACCTATATTTGCAAATGCTTGGTCCATCCTAAACAGGAGATGAGATATTCATCGCGAATGGAAAGTTTTATACGCTGCACCGAGAGAGGAAAGACTGGCATAATGCCAGAAACTACTGTCTTGATAAAAATAGAGATCTAGCTGCACTCACAGGCTCCCAGGAAGACTTTCAACGTTTCATAGTCAACTTGAACTCATTGGCAGGTGTGTTGAGACTATAATAATTACAGTGACAGCCTGTCTTAGGAGGCAAGGCATCTTCTTGTCCTCGACCTCTTTTGAGGTATCACTCAGCTGAACTCCAGCCAGAAGCATTTTTTACACACATGGTGTTTACATGATCCATTTCCAACCACAACTGGTTACACCTGAGATTACAAACTATGTGGATAGCAGTCCAGCATGTAGTAATGGGTTGAATGTAATAAATGCATTGCATTGTAGACGTACCCAACCACTTGTGGGTTGGAGGAAAACGGCAAGATTCCGAAAGTTTTGTCTGGAATGGCGTTGCACATATTGCTGACCATCTCTGGCATTCTGGGGAGCCCAACAACTATGGTAGGCTGGTTTGTACCCTATCATACAATTCATACATAACCTGTTCAGCTATTGGTTGGGGGAGGGGTTAGGGTTGCCCCTAAAATGTCTAATTCATGTTTGATTATGCACACATAGACCTATACAATGCAATTATTCATCATGACACAGCCTGACTTGCACTATTATAATCTCTTATCACCTGATCTCTACTGCAGGGGGAGGTGAAGACTGTACTGAGCTGAAGAAAGAGTCTGGTGTCCTCAGATTGAATGACGTTTTATGTGGAGCTGTTAGAGAGTTTATATGCCAGTTGCCTAGTAACTAGGCATGGCTGACTTGACTGGAAATGTGTTATATAAAAGAGGACAACTTCACCTTGCAACAAATAATTAAAAATAAAGGTTACTCTTTGAAATCATCACAGTGAAGCAGTTAGAAGTCCACATTCATCAATTACCTACTTGGTTGATAATTTTAGTAATTGTATTCAACTCCCGCCCATACACATTCTACTCCCATACACATTCTACTCCCATACACATTCGATGTAGGACATGCAGGTGTATATAAGTCTTTCAGAGTTATCACCTCTCTATTGTACACTACGCAACCACTTTATAACTGTATCACAATGACTACAGCATAAAGATATTGTATTATTGTATATTTTGCTAAAGACTACATACTAATGAATATAATATTTGTACTGTCACTACATTACTGGATATACATAAAAAATATAGACAACATTTTCAATTAGTCAATGAAATGGTTGAAAACTTAACATGAAGTTACTCCATTGACTAGCCAAACTGCTCATGAGAATTGAAAATAATAAATACATTAGATCTACATGTGCGTCCACTATATATAATATACATGTATATATCAGTCATCTTTACTACTGCTTGATAAATGCACCTTGATGTCTTCACTAACAGGTTTATCCATTATAGCAGTAAAGTCAGAAGAGGTTGAGCTAGTAGTATTGCCCCTCCTCACAGCTGTAGTAGTAGCAGTAGTTTGGGGTTTACCAATGTTAGTGGTGATTCCTCGCATTGCTTGTGGAGATATGAGGGCGGATATCTTATCATGTACCTGACTAGAGCCATAATGTGTTCTAAGAACCTCAGCTAAGTCACAGAATCTATGGTTATAGTCAGTCAGTTTCCTCTTCAAATCTTCTAAACTATGTGATTGCTGCTCAATCAGTTCTCCCTGGAAAATCAGACCGCCAATACATAGGATATATCTATATATATTACGGCATAGAGCGGTGATGCCCAAATAGCGGCCCGCGGGCCAAATTTGGCCCACCAGCAAATTTCATGTGGCCCACCTTGCATGGCCTATAAAATTGTATTTTTGTGCCTATTTTGACTTGCAAAAAAATTTCAGGCCTGTGCAGAAAGCTTTAGGTAGGGTATTTCTCTGTAGAGATGACTTGCATCACAGTAGTTTTTCTATGTTATTATAAAATTGACTTGTGCATGTGGCATTTTATACTTTCACCTAATTGTGACTTTCCTTGAAATGTTAACCAGAGTTCCTAGAATTTCCTGGAGCTGAAGGACCTTTCCCTAATCATACTATAGTATTGGCTAATCATGACCAAATTTTCACCAGCGAAAGTGCTACCAGACTGTACATGACTTACACTTGAAAATTTGTCACTAACGAGGATGGCCAGATCCTGGTTGATAATATATGCCTCCACATACCCACATGAGTCAGTATTTTCTAATATGAATCACATCAAAAACATAACTTAGTCAGCAGCACCTCCACCACTTATATGAGTTAGCTGCACACATCTGAACCCAGATTACGAGGCCATCATAGCTGAGAAATTCATGCTCCGTTTGTCACACTGGAACGTAGCACATTCTTAGACTGAATTTTCCAAAGTGCTTCTATGTATACATACATAATTAATAAATATAATCTACATGTATGTTCTAAATTGCTCCATGACTGGGGTTTGAACGCGAGACCTCTACAGCACCTAATCGCCTAGCACAGTAAACAGAACATGCTACCACTACACCAGCTCAGCAACCTTAAAAAAGGAAGCTTCACCAGTGAGCAGTCGACATGCTCTGAGCGAACTGCACAAAAATGGCCAAACCTCCTAACTAACATCCTACAATGTATAAAGCGCAAGAGAGGTGCTTTGTGTGCAACTTGCTCAGAGCATGTCAACTGCTCACTGGTGAAGCTTCCTTTTCTAAGGTTGCTGAGCTAGTGTAGTGGTAGCATGTTCTGTTCACTGTGCTAGGCGATTAGGTGCCGTAGAGGCCCCGGGTTCAAACCCCAGTCAGGGGCTGGTATTTTCATGGTTTTGAAACAAGTCTCTGACTGCTCAGAAATAAAATAAACTCCTTGCTTAAAATACAAGTCATCATTATATTAAAAAAATGGCCAAACTCCCTAACAACAATACTATTATATTACATGTACAGGTATATTCTGATACTCATATACATATTCACTTCATATCAGCGTAAATTTTGTGGCCCACCAAAATTCTGAAACATTCAATATTGGCCCACGGTGAAAAACATTTGGGCACCCCTGGCATAGAGGATATACATGATATATCTATATATGTTACGGCATAGAGACAGATGATATACATGATATATCTATATATACTACGGTATAGAGACAGGGGATATACATGATATATCTATATATATTACAGTATAGAGACAGAGGATACACATGATATATCTATATATACTACAGTATAGAGACAGAGGACATACAGGATACCTCTATATATATTACAGCATAGAGACAGAGGATACACATGATATATCTATATATATTACGGCAACCTGTTCTAAACCGAGGTACTCTAAAATTCAGAACAATTTCAAACAGTTTCAAACTTAGTCAATTCATTCAATCTCAAAATACATATAACATAATTAAATATTTTGAAGTTGTCTTCCTTTACTGAGCAAACGGCGGTCAAGCTGAATGCATGAATACACAATGCTAGCCCAGTGATGTTACATGATATGGTAGTCCAGTGATGTTATATGATATGGTAGTCCAGTGATGTTATATGATATGCTAGTCCAGTGATGTTATATGATATGGTAGTCCAGTGATGTTATATGATATGGTAGTCCAGTGATATTATATGATATGGTAGTCCAGTGATGTTATATGATATGGTAGTCTAGTGATATTATATGATATGGTAGTCCAGTGATGGTATATGATATGCTAGCCCAGTGGTGTTATATGATATGTTAGTCCAGTGATGTTATATGATATGGTAGTCCAGTGATGGTATATGATATGCTAGCCCAGTGATGTTATATGATATGTTAGTCCAGTGGTGTTATATGATATGGTAGTCCAGTGATGTTATATGATATGCTAGTCCAGTGATATTATATGATATGGTAGTCCAGTGATGTTATATGATATGGTAGTCTAGTGATGTTATATGATATGGTAGTCCAGTGATGGTATATGATATGCTAGCCCAGTGATGTTATATGATATGTTAGTCCAGTGATATTATATGATATGGTAGTCCAGTGATGGTATATGATATGCTAGCCCAGTGGTGTTATATGATATGTTAGTCCAGTGATGTTATATGATATGGTAGTCCAGTGATGGTATATGATATGCTAGCCCAGTGATGTTATATGATATGTTAGTCCAGTGATGTTATATGATATGGTAGTCCAGTGATGTTATATGATATGCTAGTCCAGTGATATTATATGATATGGTAGTCTAGTGATGTTATATGATATAGTAGTCCAGTGATGTTATACGATATGGTAGTCCAGTGATATTATATGATATGGTAGTCCAGTGATGTTATATGATATGGTAGTCTAGTGATGTTATATGATATGGTAATCTAGTGATGTTATATGATCTGGTAGCCCAGTCGAGTGTCTCCTCACCTGTCTGGTTATGGTCCTCTCACATTCTGCAATCCTCTCCACGAGAGCATTATCTGGATTCTCAGCTAACGGAGAGTGGGAAGTAGAGGCTCCACCCATTACCAGCAGCCTCCTTCTGGCGCAATCTAGTGCAGGTGATGTTCGTCTTCTTTTGATTAAAGAAGTACACAGAGGAGATGAATGGAGGCGCTTTCTACCTAAAATTGTACCAGTGGCTATATCAATTCTAATGGTATACATGTGGATACGCTCGTATATTATAACCTTCTCACAACAACCATATTTTATTATGTAGAATAAGTTATAGAATAGATACCATGTACATGTGTAGCTATTTAACACATTGAAGACCCGTAAGTCGAGCATTGCAAGTTAATCTCAAGTTAAGCCTGACAACATTTTTATAATGGAATGCATACCATCCCGTACCTGTAGAAGTTAGTGCAACTAGAAGGTGTGGTTAGCATCATTAGTAGGCGTGGTTAGTGTAGCTAGTAGGCGTTGTTAGTGTCATTAATGGATGTGGTTAGTGTAGTTAGTAGGTGTGGTTAGTGCAGCTAGCAGGTCTGGTTAGTGTAGCTCGTAGGTGTGGTTAGTGTAGCTAGTAGGTGTGGTTAGTGTAGCTAGTAGGTGTGGTTAGTGTAGCTAGTAGGTGTGGTTAGTGTAGCTAGCAGGTCTGGTTAGTGTAGCTAGTAGGTGTGGTTAGTGTAGCTAGTAGGTGTGGTTAGTGTAGCTAGTAGGTGTGGTTAGTGTAGCTAGTAGGTGTGGTTAGTGTAGCTAGTAGGTGTGGTTAGTGTAGCTAGAGGTGTGGTTAGTGTAACTAGTAGGTGTGGCTATCTACTTACTTTCTTTTACTGCTGTGGTATCCACACCCTGCTCTGCTATATCAACAGTCACACCACCTGGTAGCACAGCTATGCCATCCTGTAGTAGTTGCTATATGAACATAGGAATACACCATTAAATACATACAATAAACTTTAATCATCACTTTAATCTTATGAGTGACTGCACTGTTGGCTGCCAACCATAATTTCACAATCATACTATCATTGCTAATTGTAAACTATTAGAGTAATTTGCTCTTGAAACGAAAAGGTTATCCAAACTACTGTTGAGTCTAATTTATTGAGAAATTTGGAATAAAGGAAACCAAAAATAATGATCAGATTCTAATCATTCTAAAATTACTATCTCCTTACAGTGTAGAGCTGATGAAATGGTAGTGAAATAGTCGAGGTACTGTATAACTAGACGCTTTAAGGTAACCATTTTCCTTCAGCAAGATGATGCGAGACAGACAGACGGGCAGACATACTATCGACAGCAGTAATAGGAAGTTACATTCTAACTGATAGGATGGTTGGCAAAGCTCCGAGCCCCACAGCTGCAGCAATACATTTTATGTACCTTTTTAAGAAGAGGGAGAATCTTTTCTTCAAAATGCTCCATAGCCATGGAGGAAATATCCCTGAGTTCTGTGAGAACCTCATGAGAGCGGGGCGGGTCTTTAATAGTTCGTACCATCCTTAAGACTCTCATCAGTTCATCCAGCACCTGCAAATATTAGTTAGTTCTATTCTATTGATAGTCATTATATAATCAATCACCTGAGTGACCATTTAAAAGTCCCAATGAAACTCATCAGTTACCACACATTGGATACAGAGGTGACTAAAGGTTACCTTGCCAGGTATAAAACAGCTGTAACCGGTCTCCATGTATTTGGTGTACGTTATCTGTAAGAGAGACATCCGAGTCTCTATCGCTGATAAAATATCTGCATGCCTGCAATAAGCGTGGTCTCTCCTCTCCGACTCTCGGCGTGGAAGCTTCTTTTTGATTTCCTTCTGGACAACGGCGTGGAAATTCTCAGCTTGCGAGAACCCATGGTTTAGGCAATTCATGCACAACTCATTAAAGTCCTTGCACACCTGCAAGTACCAAGGTCACAACTCATTAAAGTCCTTGCACACCTGCAAGTACCAAGGTCACAACTCATTAAAGTCCTTGCACACCTGCAAGTACCAAGGTCACAACTCATTAAAGTCCTTGCACACCTGCAAGTACCAAGGTCACAACTCATTAAAGTCCTTGCACACCTGCAAGTACCAAGGCCACGCATCTAACAACTAAATAGAAATTACATCGAGCAGAACATGGAACAGAGGATGAATATAATTGCATATTGTAAACACATGCATTGATCCCATTGAGCCTACTAGACACATTTTTTAAATTTCAATTCTTGTTATGTCGATACCAGTCATGGTACCATTGGCAGAGGAAAATAAATAATAGAAAGCCTGAGGGACTAACAACTCTTATATTATAGTGAATAGACGAAAGGAGTGTACATAATGTATTGAACATGAAAGAGCAATGGGCAGAGTATATCAATTCTATGAGAGGTATACAGCTTCGTGTAACAAATTTTGGTGAAACATATGCCATTATACTTACTATCCTTAGTGTTGAAATCTCTTCAAAGGTTACATATGATATTATCTTTAGCTTAATCTCGTGTGGCAACAACAGAAAGGTTAAGTCGGACATTTCTGGTGCGATACAGACCTAGTTATAATATGCATAATTGAGGCTGAAAGAGTGACAATATAAAATGCTTAATAGGCTAGAAGTTTAAGTGATAAGCTACATTAACAGTCCAATGCAAGGGTTCACGCTAAAAATGCTTGGACCTGGTTGGTTGATTCAGAGGTCTAGATTAGGTTTAAACAAATCCTGTTACATGATATCAGAGAATTTCATCTTATGAAATCTAGACTTCTGCATCGGCAACATGAAAATATGTCTTAGCTTCATATTTTGAAGTAAACATCTATCCATAATTTCACATAATAATAAATAATGTTAATTGACACTATTAAACACAGAGTAGTTCTGCTAATTGATGCATGCCAATACTTTTTGCTCCCAAATTACAATTACTTTCTGCTTAAAGATTTGAATATGATAATTGAATAGTTTGATCACATAGTAAATTCTATTGAGTTTATTTATCTTTTATTTATTTTCCTGCTACTATTAACTACAACTACTACTATTCCATAAAAAAATAACTAACATTTAAATTAACATTCAATCTCAAAATAATACAACTATTTATCGTATAAATTCATATTTGTATTATTACTACAACTCACAAGTAATCTACCGCAAAGACAGGAACATTTATGGAGGTGGAGTCCTCATTGCAGTTGATCAAAAACTCCTAACTACTGAGTTAGCCTTCAATAATCCTGATAATACTGAACTCATCTTTGTCCGTGTGAAGAAGAGAATAATTATTGGCTGTTACTACAGGCCCCAACACTGCAGATGTTTTAATACCCTCTCAAATGCCCTAGAAGAGATATGCATGAAATATCCCACGGACCACATAGTGTTGGTAGGTGACATGAACTTACCAGGTATAGGCTGGCAAAATAGCGCAGTCAACCCACACACACAGGAACACAAGCTAAAACAGAGTTTCCTAGCCCTTCTCAACCAGTTTGACATGATCCAACTGGTGATGGAACCAACTCACATACAGGGAAACACTCTAGACTTATTGTGCACCAACAATTCTCAGATGATAAGTGATATAGAAATTATATACCCTGGGCTTGGTGACCACTCTATTATCCAAGCAACTATATTATCCACAGATATTAAAAAGAGCACAATACACAGTGAAACTATACCACAAAGCTGATGTAGACAAATTCAATGACAAGATGTGGGGACTGAAACATGACTTGGCAGATATTGACAATGTTGATGTGATGTGGAAGCACTTCTCACTAGGCCTGAAAAAGTCCATCAATGGGTGTGCACCAACTACAGTTGTGAGCCCAAGGCCATATGACGAACCAGTTTGGTTTGACAGAAAATGTCGCAAGCTGGCTGCTAAGGAGAGACAACTATAAAACAACTGGAAGAAAAAGAGGTGATAAAACCAGTGAGATTTTTTACAAGAACAAGAGGAGAGAAGCTAAGAAATACTTCAACAAAGCAAAGAAGATTTATGTGGAAAGCCGCTTGTGCAGGCCCCTGCTTGAGGGTAACAGCAAGCCATTCTACAAACATCTCAAAGGGCAAAAACCAAAGCAATGCATCTCACTGCTCAGCTCAGATGGTGTCATCACCAATGACCCTGCATCATGTTCTGAAATCCTGAACACTCACTTCCACAACCAGTTCAACAAAACACATACCCTCCTCAGTCAAAATCCATCAGCGCATAATCCTAGCTGTGGAGAAGTAGAAGTGAATGGTGTGACAAAGCTTCTAAAGGGCCTCAAGTCTGGAAAAGCCCCAGGTCCAGATGGTTTGAAGAAGAAAGACCTCACACTAGGTATAGAGCAGACTGCAGGTTGCTTATCCCTCATCTTCAACAAATCCCTCGAACATGGCAAACTGCCAACTGAATAGAAAACTGCCAATGTTACGCCCATCCATAAAAGTATGAGTAAACAGAACGCCAACAACGATCGACCAATCTCTCTGACAAGCATTCCCTGCAAAACTGCTCGAACATGTTGTGCTCAGAAATCTTCTGGAAAAGATGGACAGTTGGCTCCATAATAGACAACATGGATTCAGAAAAGGGCTCTCATGTGAAACTCAGATATGTGTCACCCTGCATGAGATCATGGGGGCGACTGACAAAAAGTCTAGTGCGCATGCCGCAGTTTTGAACCTGTCAAAAGCTTTTGATCGTGTGCCACACACACTACTAATGCAGAAACTGTCAGTAATTCCTGGTATAGAAAGTTAACTGCTAGACTGGATACAAGATTTCTTATGCAACGGATCACAAACTGTGGTGCTGGATGGTGTGAGATCTGGCTCATTGCCAGTGACATCAGGAGTTCTGCAGGGTTCGGTGCTGGGCCCTGTGTTGTTTCTGGTGTATATTAATGACCTTCCCAGCCATGTTGATTGCTCTGTTGGCCTCTTTGCTGATGACACCCTTATGTACCAAGATGTAAACAACACAACCGATGAGAGAAGATTTCAAACCAATCTTGAGTCACTGAACACCTGGGCTAAAACATGGGTAATGTGCTTCAATGCCAAAAAGTGTAAGATCGTCGCCTTCCAGCCCCAAAGAGTAGTCCCTGAGTATACTATGGATAATCTAGTGCTGGAACACACAGATTACTGCAAATACCTGGGAGTGATACTGCAGTCAGACTTGAAGTTCACCAACCATATTGCCGACAAAATCTGCAAAGCCAGAAATTAAGTTGGGAGGTTCAGGAGAGCTTTCTACTGGGCACCTGAGCGAGCTAGGTGCCCAGTAGAGAGCTCTCCTGATCATCCCAACTTAATTTTTGGCTTTGCAGATTTTGTCGGCTATATGGTTGGTGAACTTCAAGTCTGACTGCAGTATCACTCCCAGGTATTTGCAATCTGTGTGTTCCAGCACTAGATTATCCATAGTATACTCAGAGACTACTCTTTGGGGCTGGAAGGCGATGATCTTACACGTTTTGGCATTGAAGCACATTACCCACCTAGAATATGCTTCCTGCGCATGTGATCCCTCTACAAGTAAAGAGATTGAGGCACTAGAGATGGTGCAAAACCAAGGTGTATGAGAATTATCTGTGGCATCAAAGGAAGGAGAGGTGTCACAGAGGTCAAAGAGAAACTTCAACTCCAACAGCTGGACATCCGATGCAGGAACTCTCGGGTAAAGCTTTTGCTAGATATATTGTCAAGAGAAGAAGCCCATCCTGCTCTCTTTGCATCATATGATGAAATCATGGAACAACCTCAGACAACAGGTCAGACTAGATCACAGTGTAGAAACAAACCGCGGTCTATTGGAGCCACTAGGAACTGTTTCTATAACAGCTTTCTACCCCACACAATACGAGACCTCAAAAAAGAATAGACATTACCAGAAGACCAACACAACTAATACTAAAATACTACATGATTACCTACTTATACCCACTCTGAAACCAACTGCCTTACCCATGAGATGGTATATGGAACAATGTCCTTATGATAATTTATGTTCAAAGATTGAGGCACACCCCTTCTGCCCCTTAGGCGGTCTAGCGCAATGTCGTCATTGATGTAAGTTGATGTAAGCTGATGTAATTATACTAAATTAATATTTATATTATTATTTTATAAACAATTATTCAACAACAACATGGAAATGAAATGATGATAAACAAATACAAATTTCAAATCAATTTTTAAACTTAAAATTGGAAAATCAATGTAAACAGCATTTTTTTTATCAACATTCTGACTCATTATGATTCTCACTTTGTTTCCAACATTGATTTCATGCAAAAATCAATACTCATTTAAGAATTAGAATGGTATATTGATATTCTTTCTACATTTACTAAGCTATTAGAACTATTCTACTCTCTACACTCCACTCTACTCGACTACTAAGAGAAAACTGTTCTAGGGAAACTGATTTAATAGTAATATTCTCCCAAAAATTCCATTATTGTAATACCCTCGGTTCCAATTTCACACTTCTGTTTAATATTACGGGGGGCCTACCATAATGATTACAGAATAGCATAGGGATATCATTGCTAAGCATTTCAAAAGCCGTACATTGAAGAACACTTTGTAGGATCTCGAACTAACTGGCATTGAACTTAGCATGATACATATAAAATTCAGCGCGGTGGTGATTTCTAACGCTCGACAATAATAGGACGCAAAACCAAAGCTATACAAAAACAATGGTTAAGTATAGCTTTGGGCAAAACTAGCGTTAAAATCTAAGGCTAATAAATATTTAAAGTTTTCTTAGTTCTGCAACCGTTCATATGCCCATTTTGAACATTACCTAAATCGACTGATTGAAAAATAGTTATTGGGCAATACTGTGGAACATTTTACTTCTTTTGAGCCGATAACTGACTATGAAAGACCTGAATTTTAAATCAATTTCTGCTCAGGAAAGTTTGGATCAAGCGAAGGCCAAACTTGACTCGGGGGTTTAACAGCTGATTGGGTAGATATAGGTCAACACTGTGACGTCACGCATCATAATAAAGACAGCTGCATAATAATAAACTTCGTGTTGCAGTACTTCAGTCAGTAACTCATCTAGTTTTCTGATTTTCATATATTATATTGTGTCACTTGGTCCGTATGGTTTGTTTTCTAACTGAGAGCAAACCATATATTTCTCAAAGCAAGCCTGGCATCAAGTTCAGAGTCTGAACGTGGGGGTAGCACTCCGCCACCGCGGAAAAAGAGAAGGGGACCCACTAGTAGTACCTCAAACAACTTCAGTTTATGTTTGAGGAGTCCCAACAGGAGTGTAAATTCAAATTGGTTAAAAGACATGCATCAAGCAAATGGTTCAAGCTGTGAAAATGGTGATGTTGAAACACGTCTCAATAATGGGACTTGTACTAAAAAGTGTTCTATAAAGGGAGTTGTGCCTCTCTCCAACAAGGATAAAGATATTGTAAGGCTTATCGGGCAATACTTACAAGGCCTGGGTCTTGAGTAAGTTATCCTTACAACTCTCTAACAATAAATAGTCGAGTTATTAGTTATTACGCTATAGTACGTCCATTCCTGTAGTCTCAAGGATTCTACCATTTTTATCTCCTCCCACTTTCACCACCTCGCTACATTCTGCTAATCTCTGGATTAGTTCTAAGATTAAACATAGTTGTTTTCACAGTCTAATCACTGCTCCTTATTTTATTCTTCTCACATCTCTCTTAACTTTTTGATGACAGATTCTCAACTTAGGTCTACTGCAGGCTTACCAAGTCTCCCTGATTTCGCGGGAGACTCTCTAATTTTCAACTCAATTTTTGGTACCCCACCCAAATACTGAATCTCCCTGATTTCCATCAGTGGGACTTGGCAAGCCTGGTCTACTGGGTACTTGTCAACAGCAGATTATTTTTGGCCTGTCATTGGTTGGTTCATGTTAGGTATTGATATCTTTTATGGACCTCCCCCACTCATTTCTACTGCTCTTTTTATTTACCCCTCGAATCTATGGGTATGGGCATATGTTACTACTGTCAATGCTTATACTTCACCATATGTGTGTTATCTTGTTGCATTCATAGTTTCACCGAAGTGTAGCAATACTGCAATCCGTGATACACCAAGAGTTGATATCTGTTGACAATCTTTGTAGACAGACCACTGATAAACTGGTAGAGGAGTCAGGTCTATCTTTAGAACATCCAGTTATCTCTCGACTTAGATCTCATATTCTATCAGGGTCCTGGACCAAGGTACGACAATGACCTACAAATCTGGTCTCTCCCATTTGGTGCATGGTTTATATATTTTATCATAACAGATGAATTGCTGAGATCATTAGATTTGATTAGGTCTATTGTGGATGGATGATGCTGTCGTAGCCTGTAACATAGATTACATGTTACCCTAGTAAGCTTGAAATTGGATATCTATGATAATGTGCATGTGGTGGGTGACCAAACAGATAGGCTTGCAAGAATTTACTATAAACACTCCTTTACCATTTTAATAGTCATAGTAACCAAATGAAAATAACCAGTGGCAATTAGCTAGTGGTAATGCGAGGGGTAGACTTATCCAATCTGAAATTTAATTGAGTGATTGTTATGTTTTTGACATTGAGTGAAATAATCCTAAAAATTTGGTTAAATCTTGCCGTTGGTGTGTTTAGTTGTAATGGTTGGTACGATGGTGACCATAGCCGCTGTGCATCCTTAGCATGGCATATAGAGTGTATAATGTCACACTACCTTCACACATTATCTAAATATCCACCAACTTTTCTTGTAGGCTGATTTATCTTTGACAGAACTACACAAACTTCTACAATGCGATGAACCTGTTATTAAGGTAAGTACTTGATACATTGATTTAGAGATAAGGTAGGTGACCTAGTTGTGATACACCACGTTATGTAACATGTGGCAAGTGACTCTGATCGAAATGACAGAGTCAACACTTGGGGTGGGTGCTCAATTCCGGGGTGGTGCGATGCCCAAGTCTCAGATGAAATGGGAAATGTCCGGCTAAATATTTAGACTTGGCAGGTACTCTTTCTTCGTCTACCATCTTATATTCATGGTGATTAGACCTACCATTTGGTATCACCATTGGATCAGTTTACTTTAATCTGTATAGTGGTGCATCAGTTTATCTAACCACATGTGTGTGATTAGTGGACCCCGTCCCTGCCGAAGCCCATTATTACTGCAGTCTGAATCTGATATGTGTACTTACTTTGTACGCAAACATATCCCTACGCTAGGTCTATGTGGTAGTCCCTACTACATGTACTATGTTGAACCTATAAGGTCACTGTTCTACTTTAATCGTAGGAGATGAAGTTTCGCTTATTAAGACAGAAATACCTCGAGTTGATAGAAGATGGTAGAGTTCTGGAGGCTGTCAACTGTTTGAGAAATGAGCTGACTCCCCTTAAATTCAACATTCATCGTGTGCATAAACTCAGCACGTAAGTTTTTAGTATAATATGTACCTGAACTCCATAGATGCGTGTCTGTACTCTATAGATACGTGTCTGTACTCTATAGATACGTGTCTGTACTCTATAGATGTGTGTCTGTACTCCATAGATGTGTGTCTGTACTCTATAGATGTATGTCTGTACTCTATAGATGTGTGTCTGTACTCTCTGGATACATGTCTCTACTCTGTAGATATGTTTGTTGGTGTGTAGTGTCTGTCAGTCTGTTTTATAGCATGCATATATTTTTACACGAAATATATAGGATGTGCAGAGTACACAGCTGTATGAGTATGTATGTGTACACGTAGGTATGTAATGTGTGACAGTGGTGAAGAGCTCAGGGAGAACGCCAACTGGAAAGGTAAAGGTCTTCTGTCTCGGCAGGATCTAATGGATGACTTACAGGGTAAGTGAAGGACACTAGTTTTCACTAGGTGGGTATAGTTAGTGTATTCACGACCTGAATTTCAAGCACAGACCAACCTGCTAAAAAATTTTTTCGGCATACATCCGTCCCAGAGTCGGTAACACCAGCCTGGGCCAAAAGCAAAATCCTCCTTTTTGTTCAGAGAAGTCAGGTGTGCCGATGAGGTAGGGATGGTTTCGTCCGGCCAAGAAAAATCCAAGGCCAATAGCCCTTTTGGCCTAAGCCGGGCGGCCATCTTGTGATTTTTCTTTGCGACCCTGGTCTGCCCAAGAGGTCACGAAGACACTAACACTTGGATACTAGGTAGATATAGTGTTATGTATGTACACTAGGTAGTAGTATTATATATCGTGCACACTATGCTGGAGTAGTACGTGTACACCTAGCTACTACCGTATACTATATTATAACGATCTCGTTTGTAGAGTTTATACCAGTACAGATGATGCTGCCTCCTAAACGTCTCGAGTCACTACTAGACCAGGCCGTCAGCCATCAGATAGATGGATGTAAATACCACAACAGATCTCTACCCCCTCACTTATATGATGACTTTACTCTACTTAGTGATCACATATGTACAAAGTATGTACTCTATACCATTTTATAGTATAATATAGTACATGTATATACTCTACTTAGTTATCACATATGTACAAAGTATGTACTCTACACCATTATATAGTATAATATAGTATATACTCTACTTAGTGATCACATATGTACAAAGTATAGGGTTAGCATTGGCATTAAGTGACTTGATGCTAACTTAAGATATGACTTAATATACCTGAGGTGACTTGGTATCTACAGTATGTTACTTGGCACTATCTTCAAGTAACTTAATGCGACTTTAAATGCCGGATTGCATGCTAGCATTATGGTAATGTTAGCCATCAGCATGACACTGTTTTATTCACATTGCAAGTTTATATGCAGTTAGTATGCTAACCTTATGGAAATGTAACAGTATTGAAGTATTACATTGTGTAGAATAGTAGTTGAATATACAGCTACAAACAATAGGAGAGATAGGCTACATACACTCACTCAATTCAGTTAATATGATGATTGAGTAGAATTGAATAGTAATAACATTCACATAGACTATTCAACTAAAGAACCCTCTACTATGTTTGACAGAGATAGTTTCCCTACACATAGTACACATGTACTCACACAGCATATAGACCAGGTCTGGTTCTGTAGATTCTCCCCTGATGGTACCAAGCTTGCTACAGGTTAGTATATACTTACTACTAGTATACATAATCCATGTAAATAATGAATGGAGTGAGACTATGTTATACTATAAATATAATGACTGTCACATTGTCACCCTTCTACAGGTTCAAAAGATGGAATGGTGCTCATATGGTCTATCAGTCAGCTGACCAACCAGTTCACAGTGAAGTACAGGTTGGATGGACACAACTATGGCGTAGCGCACATAGCCTGGTCACCAGATAGTAAATATATTATAGCCTGTGGTCCTGATGACTGTGGTGATGTTTGGGTGTGGGATATGATGGTATGTCCATTAGTTATGCCTGGTCTTTACTACAGTGCAACCATTATCTAGTCATTTCCTCGTTTTAAATCTTTCGTGCCTTTAAAGCCGTATCAGTTATGAGGCTTCAATCTCACATTGGTGAAATTCTCTATACATTGATGTCATCTACATGTAAGTCATATTTCACAATAATACTTGCCACCTGCCAGTGTGTGAAGTTGCTATTCTAACACCCAATACTATACTGATACTGCATTCAGTAGGTAACTAGTATAGCAGAACTTTGATTGTACCTGAAATGCTGATAAGAAAGCAGGCTACCAGAATCTATGGGAGTTGTGTGTTCTTCTATAGCTGTTATATTGTTCAAGTCACAGGACTTCAGGGAAGACTACACATGCTGTGCTGTCACCAGTTGCTTTTGTAACAGAGAAACATTTTAGCTCATAATTGTATATTTGTTCTGTGTGAACTGTAGGGTTGTACATTGCTATATTTCACCTACTGTTACTGCATATGTTATGTGTTACCTGCATACAGACTGGGGAGCTGAAAGTGCGTATGAGTCACTCAAATGATGACAGTCTAACAAGTGCCTCCTTTCACAGAGATGGTAGAAGATTTGTTACTGGTGGAACCAGAGGCCAATTCTATCACTGTGTAAGTAAAACTACTAGTCTACTAGTCTACATACCAACTCCATAGGTACCCAGTAGGTATAGTGACTACTGTGAGTGAGTCATACAGTACCCTGTAGGTATAGCAACTAGTGTGAGTGAGTCATACAGTACCCAGTAGGTATAGCAACTACTGTGAGTGAGTTATACAGTACCCAATAGGTATAGTAACTACTGTGAGTGAGTCATACACTACCCAGTAGGTATAGTAACTAACGTGAGTGAGTCATACAGTCATGGTAATAACTCCACTAAATCCAATCGTTTACCCTATAATATCTACTGTGATGTTTAGCTTTTATATAAATTATCCTTGCCTTGATCTCTTCACTCTAGGATCTGGATGGTAATGTGTTAGACTCATGGGAAGGTGTTAGAGTTCAGTGTGTTTCCTGTTTAGATGATAATAAGACGGTGCTAGCAGCCGACTCTCACTTTAGACTCAGATCTTACAACTTTGAGGAACTCACAGACCAACATTTGTGAGTTCAGTGGTAATCTTATGATACAACATGTTGTGCTGTAGTAGTTCAGTAGTAATATTGTAATATCACATCTGGTATTGTAGTAGTTATGTGGTAATGTTGTGATATCACATGTAGTGTAGTAGTAGTTCTGTGTGATTACTGATTATGCAACGTATTTTCTATGTACATGTAGATGCTTGTGATTGTATAATTTGAATGTAATGCTGTTTTGACTGAAGAGTATTTACACCTTATTAAACAATTAGTATAAGATATATGCAATGCACATGTTTACAGATAACAATATGTAATTTATTTTAGATTACAAGAAGGTCACTCTATAGTGTCATTCACTGTCAGTGATAACGGGCGATTAGCCTTGCTCAATGTAGACTCAGAGGTGAGTCCAACTACTTACTATTGAAATAGAACTTATATGACTGTTCTTGAGTGTCATGGCTTTTGATTGGCTGGTTGAGAACTATCGGAAATCATTTGAAATTCTTTGACGTTTTAAGCTTAGGCCACACTGCCACGAATTTTTTGCGAATTCAAACCTTGTGAGGTGTAGTAACTAGTCTAAATCCGATTGTTGCTCACAGAACTGTTATTAGTTGGATCTGTGTGCCGGTATAAGTATCAGTATAACACTTACTACTGAGTACTGTACTAATACTTCTCTGTATGTTTATTCTACACTCAGGGTATACACATCTGGGATCTACTGAGTACTGTACTAATACTTCTCTGTATGTTCATTCTACACTCAGGGTATACACATCTGGGATCTCAAAGACAGGTGTCTGGTCAGGAAACTACGCGGCCTGAAACAAGGATTTTATGCAATACACTCCAGCTTTGGAGGGGCTAACCAAGACTTTGTGGCTAGCGGAAGTGAAGGTTAGTGCTTGTGGCACGCTGGATGACTCTCAGTTTGTGATTGGTCGGTGGTGGTTTGGTAGGGAAGGCAGTAGTACGAGTAGACAGTAGTACCACCTTGGGTAGTTGGTGCTATTGTGTTAGTATTGTTACAACACACTAGTTCTAGTTGGTGGTGGTACTATTCTAGGTTCTGTAAATACATGTACAGCATAGGTGAAATTATATACTAGCAGTTGTCCTCTTATGACAATGTATGATGACACTCCATAAACATGCATGTGATCTAAAGCTACTTGGGCCCAATCAGAAGCTTGAAGTAACAGTGTATCTCAGACAGTAGAAAAATTTAACCAAATGTGAAACATGCAGAGTTGTCTTCTCTTTTTGTCTTTTCACTGTGGTTGACCTAATAAATACATTGCTCTGCCCACAGATAACATAGTATATGTGTGGAACATAGAGAAGGAGGAACCTATATGTATGTTAGAAGGACACTCACTCACAGTCAACTGTGTTCATTGGAATCCAAAGAATCCTTCCATGATAGCCAGTGCTTCTGATGACACAACAGTTAGGATATGGGGCCCTGCACCCTCCCCTCACTCTAGTCCATCAACCAGTAGTCAAAGACCATCTACCTCAAGGCTAACTCCAGGTACATTGCAAGATTAACCACTTCTCTTTGTATAAATTATTTTAGTGTCATTGCGTGAAGAGTTTATAGCCATAGTTTTACTTGTACAAATACTCTCTGTAGGTGCCGACTCCATAGCTGCCCTCTCAGGACGAAGTACTCCAGTATGATCTGAGTCTAAATCAATGGGTATTTTTAATTGACTTTAAGTTGACCTTCAAAGACGTTTAGTATGGTTTCCTGCAGCTTGTCTATAGATGACCTTGACCAGCGAACCGCTGAGATAGATACGGAGGTCTGCTTGGCTGTACATACTGACTAGATTGTCACAAGAAATGTTACTAAATTATGCAACTATTTTCTTTATAACAGTATGTAACCTTTCTGCAGTAGTGAGACCCGTTATCACATGGTTCCACATGTACAATGTACACTCTGCCTTTCTATTAGCATTGTTTTGTAATTTGTGCAAATCAAATCTATTTTATTCCCCTAAAAGACAATGGCGCTAAATACCTATATTAGAAGTACATTATATTATATAAATATGCTCTTTGCAACCTAATCATACATTATATTCTTTGCAGCCTCTCCATCTGATTGTAGTTTGTAGTCGCATATTTACTCCTAGTTGACTTATTTATGCCAACTCCATTGTTATTCATATGATATTATATTGATACTTTGTATTGGTGGGGACCTACTTCTATTATAGTTCTAAATAAACAGTTTGGCCAACACAATATTATAGTAACTTGTTTGACAGTTCTTTATTGCACTTGTCAGATATGAATAATTCCTTTTTAGGTAACACTGATGTATCCTATTTCAATATGGATTTCCATGTTTGTTCTTTTGTGGTGCAGAATTATGTATTATTAGCATGGAGTAAACATCCTACTACGGTTAATGGTTGTATATAAGCATATGCATAATCTAAGGTAGACAGGTGACATTACTCATACTACAAATGTGTAGATTTGGTTGGCCACTGTTCATAGAAAAGTGCAGCTGTGATGGTATATGTGAACTTTACTTTACTTCATTAATTCTTAGCAAAACCAAATCTAGTAAGATTTTCTTACTACAGTCGGTGTACATGATTGTAGATATCACACCGTACATGATAACTCTTGAAAGTTTTAATTACTGCAATTGCAACATTGGTGATACCCAATAGAACTATTTTTTATTACTCAAGTCATTACTTATTAGTCCTGTCCATAGAGGTATCACTATCAACTCTATGGTCCTGTCAGTTCGTAAGCAGTGTACAACATAGAGGTAACTCTACGGTTGTGGTAAAAGACGTGAGCGTGACGTGAGAAATAAATGGCGTGAGAGTAAAAGAAGACAACTCCAACTGTGTTACTGACGTTAGAATACTTATACTAGGGCGGAGCTAAAGACGGAAATAAAACTGTTGGTTACGGTCAAGGTTAACATGGGGGAAATCCAAATCAAGGATTTATTTTGCCAAGAACATATCGTAACTTGAATTATGATGTAATTATGGCAATCTCAAAAGACTCTTTACTCGCTCATCATAATCTTAAATTGTTCAATGACTCAAAGTTTTTATTGTGATGCAAATACCCATAAATTAGTGAAATTATAACAAGTTATACAAAAAGCACTTGATTTTCATTTTGATTTTGATTTTACTTTCCATCATGATTATAACTATTTAGTCACAATATTTCACCAAAACTTCAATAATGGCCTAGAAATTTTATAGGAAGCGTCAGTTAAACAGGCAATTGAATAATAATTTGACTTTTAGTCACTTTTAGTAACTTGATAAAACATGATTACACGAGGCCATTAAAAGTAGTTATTTGAATTTATTATTCTACTATTAGCTGTTTTGATTGACAATGTAGAAGTTTGATTATGTAATCTTAAATATATATCTTAGAGTTGAATATGTGCTGGACAACCTTGACGTTTTCTACACTTGTCCCCTTGGGATGGTTTTCACCATCAGAAACATAATGTCTTGAGGTACAATGTTTTCTAGGAATGTGCAAGAACTATACCAGAATACTCAAATCAAATTATATTCGTTGTGTAGACCATAGAGGCTTGAGCAGCCTGAAAACCAGGCTGTGACGATACTTATACCTTTAAACAGTTCCTTGTTATCGATAGCAAGATCCTTGATATTGCTAGGGAGAGCAGTACTATCTCAAGTACGGTGCTAACCAGGGAAACGCTGTTTATAGTATTAGCTTAGCCTAAACATTGAATGCTAAGGGCAAGACTAGGACTATTAGAAATTTATAGTAAAGCAATAATGTTTGTCAGCAATCTATAATAGAAGTGAGTGATGTGCTGGTGTGGTGAAGACAACAAAGATATGTGTCAAAGGCAGTAGCATGGGTCAGATAAATGATCAGCTCACATCCTTCCAACTGTGGTAGGTAGTAGGGGAATTGTAATAATCGTTCAAAACAAGTACTATACTGTGTTACACTTTTTTACTGGAAAACTTCTGTTTATTAAATAATGGATATGCATATTTCTGCTCATGTTTAATGTTGACGAATTATGTCAAGCCAACCGTGGTAGGTGATAATAGTAATTGGTGATTACTGATTATATTGTACGAGTGGGGATCGCCTTGTCCTACTGCTGATTTGTGGGTGCAATTCCCATGAGGGTTGGCTAATCAAACTCTGTTAAGACAGAATCGGCTGCAGGTAGGCTTTCCGCCCTCATTCACTCTAGACTCAGGGACTTAGGCTAGGAGTATATTAGTCTAAAAAGATAAATTTTGTTTAGATAGAACAGATGTGACTGTATTGAACTCCCAAAGAACAACTGCACTAACATACATGTAGAAAAGTATCGCTGCTTTCATACAAAATCTGCTTCAGGTTACTTCCAGCAAAAGGACAATAAACAGTCAAACTTACAATATGTAATAAGAATGCAATAAGCATGTATTGAGAAGGACGACTAAGACATAGTATCAAGCGTTCGAGCACCAACCTACCTATGATCGGCCCCCCTAGACTGGGTACAATACAAAGCAGTATAGAAAACGCAAGTATACCATGCAGAAAACGAGGTACACATTAGCTTGGCACTCTGCCTTATACAATCATACAATAGAATGCAATTTATACATACATGTATTTACACAATGTGAGTTAAGAAATATCCGTTTCACCACGATAAGTGTATAATTGCATAAATCCATAGTTACTGAATATGCAATTAATTCTGCAATTATTTGCTGTTTGCTATCAAGTACTGAATAGACTAGCGAGTAAGTACAGTACATGTATAAATCCACTATTCTTCGCTGACAGAACAAAAATCCCTGTTCTTGATGATATAATGATAGTAGTGTGCATCAACGTGTTGACCAACGTGACCTGCAGATATAAAGAGAATAACATGATGTGAAGAAAAATAATTAATTTTCACATTATTCTGGTTATGCTGTAGAAGAAGTAATTGAGATCTCTGACGGTGATGAGAAGGCAACATCTAAAGTAGAGATATTTCCTATACAAAATTTAATCATTATAATAAGGGGCTAATCATACTTTCATAAAACTACTACATCATTGATAATATAATAACAATAATAACTACAGAGTTGAGTTAAAATAATTATTCTATCTGTACACAAACATACACATGGAACTTCAACAGAAGGTGGTCTACAGTTACGGTGTCTACATTTACCTGACGAAAATTGCTGCGAATACTAATATGAATGTTAATAACTGCAAACAATTCTACAAATACCTGAGACGGCAGTGCTTCAAGTACCGGTAAAAGAACCAAAGACGAGGCTTAGAGCAGATGGGCTACAATTATTATAATCTCTTGCCCGGTACCTGCACTTACCCGTCATTGGGGTCCTGTGAAATTCCATAGGATTGGGGTCCTGTGAAATCTCATGGGAGAATATATTTCAAACAGGATGTGAAACTTCCACTAGCCCTACAACAAACGGTTATCAAATAGTTATAGGCTGAGTGATTGCAAATAATAGTACACCAAAGTCATGAGAAACAAAATAACATTAAACAGAAATGTGATAGAATTAAATTTACATGATTGCAAAGACTCAGCTACACAAGAGGCTACACAAGAGACAGTTAATAGTAGAATAATTATATTTTTAACAGCCTGAGTCAAATTTCTTAATGTCCCGAAACACATGTTTCATCAAGTCACTAAAAGTGACTACAAGTCAATTTATTATTTAATTGTGTCTTTAGCTCACGCTTTCTTTAGAATTTTTAGGTTGTTATTTAAGTTTTGGTAAAATATTGTAACTAAATAATCATGATGAAAAGTAAAATCAAAATGCAACTGGTGAGTGCTTTTCACTTTTTGCATAGATTTTGTTACAATTTCACTAATTTCTATTATGGATATTTTTATCACAGCAAAAAATTTAATCCATTGAGCATTTTAAAATCATTATGTGCAAGTTAAAAGTCTTTAGAGATTGCCATAATTAAATCATAAGACAAGTAACGAGATTTTCATGGGAAAATAAATTCTTGATTTGGATTTTCCCCATGTTAACCTTGACCGTAACCAATGGTTTTATTTCCGGATCTAGCTCCTCCCTAATAGAGGTATTCTAAGGTTAGTTGGAGTTGTCTTCACGCTCTCACGCCATTTATTTCTCACGTCACGCTCACGTCTTTTACCACAACCGGTAACTCTATGCCCTATGGTGTACAAGGTACATTATTTTACAATGTAAACTGTGGTGGTCATCATGAAGTTGTCTTTTCTTTTTAGTTTTTGGACAATATCTCCAAGAGAAATTGTTATCATTCGATTTTGTTCTGTGCTGTATATCACAAATATTTGTGTAGTATGCTGTTATTATTTTGTTGTCAGCTAGAATAAAATTATTAAAATAAATAAGACAACAATAGTATTATTAATTGCAATGCAACTCTATTATGTCGTGCGGCCGAAATGACAGGAACTGTTTTCTGCGGTCTCTAAACATGGTGTCCAATAGTAAACACATAGAGTTATCTGGGGTGTTACCTCTATGAGTAAACATAAAGTTTTCATGATCGACAAATTTTATTTTGATTAAGCAAGATCAAAAAATAATAGCTATTGCACACAAAATGTAAAAAAAATCATTTTAATTGGAAGGTATGTTTCTCTGTAGCAAAATACAAATCCCTAGCAAACTTTCTTGCCTGTAAACCTCTATTGCTACAACTACATCCATATGGTTGTGATGCAGACCTACACTAATTATTAAATTATAATAATAATTATACCATTTGTAGTGTTATAACTAAAATTAAAGGTTTTGGGGTTGTCAGTTATAACATTTGATTGGAGCCAACACATGAACAAATGAGATAAAGGTACGCTGAGAAGACTTGGCCTATTACTGGAAATAATCAGAAGCCCTTGGCCTTTTGGCTGTTATTTTATTTTATGCAGATTCTAGGTAGTCTTTTTCCGCAGCTAACAGTAAGCTAATAGGCTGTATAGTATGCATCACCAGGATTAAACATTTTACATTCCGATTCTAAAGCTGGTCATTGAATTGATGCTTCAATAAACGTAACCTGTTGACTTTCTCTCAGTGTGTGCCCTGCAACGCTGACGGGAAACTGCTGTGGTCAGTTATCTGTTGTCTAGTACATGGTACTTTAATGTGAGGCTTTTGTTGGGAGACCTACTGACCACAGGTCACTAGCAGACATGGGCACTCGAGTCATTTTACTCGACTCAAGTTAACTGGAGCAACAGCTTTTCATTACTTTTAATTGACTTGTGCTTTTGTATTGTGTGAAAGCTGGGAATTGACTTTTACTTCTACTCTCCTACAAAGCATGATGCTTGACTTTTACTTTACTCTAATCTCTCAGCTATCAATGATAATTCTATTGGTTTGGTGTAATTATGTAATAAGTCTTGTCAAACATAGAGAAGCTGAGAGGCTTATAGATAAACAGACCTAACATTATAAAACGTGCAAATTTGAAGTAGCCTTTGTTCCTCAGAACTACTATAACTGACAGAAAATTGGATCTAACACAAAGTATTACCTATTGTGTGTTGTCACACTTGTATACATCAGAAATTTGTGTTATACAAAATTCCCATTGGTGCTCTCTTTGACATAGGCCTACCTGTACTTGTACGCTGTACTTATGACTCTACTCTGACTCTAGCATTTCGGCACTAGTTGCTTGACTCTTACTTTGCTTTTCAAAATGGCTGTTTATTTACTCTTACTCTACTTTTGACTTGCTTCATCCAATGAGTTGACTCCAAATTACTTTTTATCAATTGGGAATATATACTCTTACTTGACTCTTGACTTGAGTATTTGTCTGCTTGGCACATGTCTGGTCACTAGTATACTCAACATAGAATGTAGAGATTGGTGTTTGCAAAAAAACATACGGTCTTTTCGCTGGATTTTAAAGCTTCCTTTATTCCCCCATATCTAGAGCTTTGGTGCTGAGGTGTTAACATGCGCAAGTGTTAATGTCTGAGTGTTCTAGTGCATTTTATGACGTGTAGTGTGAAATGCACTGCTATGCACTAATAAGCACACTGTGGGCACTTTGGTTAACAGCTAGTCCAAGTGGTACTTTACTAACTTTTAGTAACAGTCGTCAACCAAAATCCATTGCGATTTTACCAAGAATTCGAAACAATAACAATGATCAAGGCCTGACTGGGTAATCAAATATGAAAAAGATATACACTAATTGTTTGCCACCTGGAATCCATCATTGCGTTGTATAAAAATCTTACATATTACGGAAAACCTAAGCGCTTTACAAAGGCCTTTACTTTGAGAATATTTCCTACCTGGCATTTATTACAAGCACCAAATTACCATTACAGCCTCAATAAATATCTTCTGTGTCACTTTCAACAACAATGAAAAGATCGCTAGTACCGAATTTTCGTGTAACACTCGAGTCAATGCTAAAATTATCATAACTTTGAGATTTTATTGCCCAAGACTATACATAGCATCTCTTGTACTGACAGAAAGCCTGTAATGAAGAAAGTGAAGGTCTCAAGTAAGCCTTCACCACCAGGGAGTGACACTAATGAAGAAACAGGCACGGATGACGTTCTGTTTTGGATCAACAAATCGGGCTTTCCACTAAGTGACCATGTCTGGGATAGAATGTTTTCTCATGCATCAAAGCTGCACCCTGGTGGCGAGTCAGCTGTGAATGGAATAAAAAATAATGAGAGTGCTCCACCAGTATGTAGTCGGCCATCTTTTATCGTATATAGATCATGTATCTCACTGCAAATGCTATAATATGTTTCTCCGATGTTGATTGGTCAATGATCTGTTAGCTACTCAGTAAAAGTTTAACATTACATCCGCATGGCGTCTACGTCATCACTAACATTTGCAAGCGTTTCTAAACATAGTCATGTTTGAAGGACAGTGTCTCTGGATCCACTGGGCCTAGAAAGGCAAACAATAGCTCATACTGAAGCTTAACACCTGTAAATTGCAAATACATAGACATACATTAATTTCCTTCATTCTTTAATGTGAATCTCGCTGTATAAAATACACATTCCCATTGGCAACCCATACAACTTCACATAAACATTTATCTTCTATGAATATAATAATGATACATGTTATTTTTCATAATGGAGAATTGGGCATGCTTACAGGTAGCTATTCCAAAGCCACCATCAACGAATGCATCATTGACACTCGCCGATAAGAGAGTACCACAAGTACAACAGTACATGTGTGAACTGCAGTACAATCATACTGGTACTCAGTTCTTTGACATTAAGAAGTACCGCTCTATGACCAGGTGAGTATGAACTGGGCAGTTAGGTGAATGTGGGTGGTTAAGGAAATGGATGGTAGTGGATGGGCTAGGGAAGTGAGTGTGGGTTTGTGGGAATGTGGATGGTTTAAATGAGTGAATGTGCTTATGGCTTGTGGCTTGTGATCTTATTTTTCAATCATAAGAGCCTATTTCAAGGTAGAGGTCATTGACTAAGAGAGTATTAGCAGTACTGTCTCATTGGTTGCAGTCACACACTATTTATCGGAAGTGATGTTTTATGTTCCATGACTTATATATTATACCAACACCGAATCGTGTCACAACAGGGAGCCAGTTTAGTTAGGTCCAGTACCGCATGTTATTTCGGTAGACCGAAATTTATATTAGTGTTTGGGGTAATAGGATCAGTAGGATTATCTTTTGCTTTCATTTTGATAAGAACCATAAGCTACCTCACTAAATATCTAACCATCTCTCTAGTAACCCATATGAGTATTGTAACAGAACACATGATTTGTGTAATTTAGTATATTGTGTATTCCTTGTACTGTGGTGCTTCTTTAAATACAAGCCAGATAGTAAAGTAGTATTAACCCATTTTGACGAAATTAGTAATTTGAATTAAAACCAGAGCTTTTGTTCAAAGGATTGTAGTATTCAAGTAATTGTTGGCGTTTCAACTGATGTATAATTATTGTAGTATTCGTGTCATTGTTGGCGTTTCAATTGGTGTATAATTATTGTAGTATTCAAGTAGTTGTTGGCGTTACAACTGATGTGTTGTTGTAGTCAAACTGAAACAGCCAGAGAGATGATCAAGGAATCGCTGCCGATCAAATGCTTGGAAGCCGTCATACTCGGCATCTATCTGACCAATGGGGTAGCGGGTTTAGAACGGTATCCAATGAGTTTCAGGTCTGTGTTTGGCAGCAATGTGCATCGACATGTGGTACTCGTCGTCAGCTGTGGTGGGCTCTTTGGAACTCTGGGAATGAGCAGACGAACTGAACTTATGTATAAGCCTATGCACTTCTCTGTGAGTCTACAGATTTCACCTCTTTCTTTCCTGCTACTCTTTAGCTGCATGTTTCTGTAATGTGTCAGTAGTATTCTCTCAGCAAGTAAAGCATACATGTATGTCATCACTTCATGACACATATTTCCTAAAATTCTGTGTGTATTGTTTATCCACACAAATGTATAGGCCTATATTGTGTAAGGTATATTTGGTCAAGGATGACCTCACATCATATAGTGCAATTAGTATATCGTATGTTTTGCATATTATTTATTTATACCAAGTGCACCATTCACATTTTACCTGTACTATATGTTGTATACATTGTTTGTGTTTGTGTATGTAGAGTCTATCAGACTTGGTTATTGATTTCATCGAGTCCTACAACCAGTTTCGCCATACAGTGAACAAGTTGAAGATTGGTTTTCCTGTATCACATGACCCCCATAGTCACGAGTCGATACATTGGAAAGGTAAATACGTATGTGTAGATAGTAAATAGTAGCACTAGCAGCCATATCACGGCGAGGCAGATGGGAAAGTGGCAACACCAGTACTGTCTATTCCAGTCTTGGAGCACAGTACTTCACACTGGGTTTATAACTGCTAGTGACTGAAGAGTGGCGGTGAGGCCTTGATATGCTCATACACTACTATGACTGAGACAGACCAGCCGCGGTATATGCAATACCACCGACATACTCGGATGTGGGAGTCTGCCCATTATAGTGTATATGTATTGAATATGTAGGAGTGCATGTGGAGGTGATAGATAGGATGTATACATATAATACAAGTCGATGCAGTAGATGAAGTACTGAACTGTTTGTATATAATAGATAGCAGCACAAATTCCCTATTATATTTTATTAAAGGTTTGGTGGCAAATCCGAGCAAAATATCCAAAACCGAATTGAAGCAAGTGGTAGAAAAGCACAGTAAAGATGTTAGGTCGTGGGTGAGACAAGCCCCGTTTGGATCCACTTATGCACCTAGACCACAGGCTAATACTTATCCTGGTCCCACCTATTCACAAACTACACCAAGTAAACACAAGTCTTCTGAGGTACCTGCACAGAGGTCAGTCACCATCACAATACTTATGTTATGACTCATCAATTATCAACTATGACTCATCAATATAGCTGGTGTTGCCATTTGGTAGTAATACAGTAGCAGGCCCAATCATTCTACAATTTAGTATTTTCCTATTTTGCAGTCACAGAACTAAATATTCAACTTTTCCTGAAAAAAATAATTATTGTTTTTCAATTTGTCAGCTAATCAACAATTAATTTTGGGAATGATTATCTGTTTGTGTTCTTGTTAGGTGCGTTACTGAATATCGTTTTACGAGTTATGAATTATACATGTATATGTTATGTGTAGAATCATCCCTCTTTCTAAACAATAGTTTACGTACATGCTGCATTCAACCAGTTCTAGTAAATCTCACTTTGTAAAGTACTGTTTTGCAATCCCTAATATGCACTAAATGCCGAATCAGTTGTAAAACATCCAATTTCTAATTGCTAGTTGTGAGACTGCTGCCTTTCAAGTGGTAAGCATACATACATGGTGTAATCATTTATTTTGCATGTGAGCTGTGGTATGCATGCTTGTGTACACATGTGTGTTACATGCCAGTCTTGAGTCTCATTCATAATACTCACTTACTACTGTGTATTCTTAGTGTGAGGGAGTCGGCTGCCCCTGCTGCAAATGATGAAACGGCATCTACATCTACAACTGATGACAAGACTAACAAAAGTAGCTCTAAGGCTCAATCAACTAAACACTTGTTTGAGATGAGAATATAGACTGTGGTCCAGCAATGCTATTTCAAGGACATTCATAGATCTCTTCACACAATGTACTGTTATGCACATAATGTACATAAAGTAGTAATCCTAGTTTATCTTACTCAATTTGTTTACCAATAACATATTTATACATGATATGCAGTAATACTAGACGAATTTTATGTTATGCAATGTAGAATACAATGCAATGTAGAATACAATGCAATGTAGAATACAATGCAACGTAGAAACAATGCAACGTAGAATACAATGCAATGTAGAATATAATGCAATGTAGAATACAATGCAATGTAGAATACAATGCAATGTAGAATACAACGCAATGTAGAATACAACGCAATGTAGAATACAACGCAATGTAGAATACAATGCAATGTAGAATACAATGCAATGTAGAATACAATGCAATGTAGAATACAATGCAATGTAGAATACAATGCAACGTAGAAACAATGCAACGTAGAATACAATGCAATGTAGAATACAACGCAATGTAGAATACAACGCAATGTAGAATACAATGCAATGTAGAATACAATGCAATGTAGAATACAATGCAATGTAGAATACAATGCAATGTACACACTGCATAAAATGCAATGTAAACAAGGACATGAACTATGATGGTACTTTGAAATTGTCTTCTCTCATCATTGAAGTGCAATATTTGGATATAATGTGATATGAGCAATAAGAAAAGGGTTGTCAATCTCAAATCACTTTGTTATTGCAGTCTTCACAGCATTGCTGACATTTCTATACTCACAGATGGAGTGTATAAGTACCTTTATATATTCAAAGAATGTAGAATATATAGCCCTAATAGCCCTATTATATCATAGCCTTATCTGCACTACAACATGCATACTATTATTGATAGTATATCTGCAGTGCAGCACGCAGGCTTACCAAGTTCAGCTGATAAAAGTCAGGGAGATTCAGTATTTGGGTTGGGGGTGTCCATTTTTGGTGGGGTACCAAAATTTGAGTTGAAACTCGGGGAGTCTCCTGCAGAATCAGGGAGACTTGGTAAGCCTGGCAGCAGCCAAAGAAATAACTGCACTGAACATTATTATGCATGTAAAGAAATGGAGTTGTCAGCTACACACAAAAGGAGAGGATAACTTCGTATTACAAATATAGAAACTTTTGCGAAATCTCCATCAATTAATAGACGGGGGGGGGACAACTCGTTAAATGTTATCAAGAGTAAACACGTGATATATCTAATAACACGAACAGGGTAATCTTTTAAAATATCTGAATAAAACAGATCTTGATTGTATATGTCATGTCAGTAAAATTTAAAGAATTATTACAGTCATATTAAAAAGCTATTAAGCCTAAATAACTAAGAGTTACTGAAATAACGTTGTTGAGCCTGACCAGGAACACGTGACCCGCCATATACTTAAGTGTCAGAATAAGGTAAATCAACAGAAGTCGTATCTGCAGCAGACAAATGTAGAGACAGTGCGTGCAAGTGCTGACCAGCTTTTTATTAACTCACATAGCTTGAAAGGGTGTAATGGCTTCAAGGGGTATGCGACTACGAAGGTCCCGACAAATGCCAGATTTTGGTGAGGTTTGAATACAATTTTAGTTAAGTTAATTCTAGTCTTTACTAACAAACTCGAACCTAGAAGTTATTTTCATTTTTAATTTATTTTAGTTTTTATCAACTTTTTAACTTTAAACAAACATATATTTATTATTTAATAAAATAAAAATCTTTTAAATGATAGACCCAATAAATAAGTAAATGATGGTGATAATTATTAATAACTAATAATATAAATTGATAATCATAATAATTATATTTATATTATTAAACTAGCTGTATTTTCAATTTCATTTGCCGTGGCGATTGTGAATTGATAATTTTTATCATTTTAATTTTTAAATATTATTTTATATATGTTAATGATAAATATATTATAATTATTCTCTATTTATATTATTATTATATACTTTATTGTTTAATTATTTAGTGAAATTAATCTAATATTAATATATAATTAATAGGCCTGTAGTTTATACTAATACTAATAATATAATTAGATAATTTTGTTATATAAATAATAATAATCATAATGTAACATTGTAGGCCCTACGCGTAGGCTATAATATTATATCAACATGAATATGCGTATATATATATTCATATTGATATTCCGATATTGAATTGTAGTAGTCGTAAATGCTGGTGCTCCCAGATTATACTTCATTTTAATATTTATGTTATCTTATTGAATTATTTAATGAATAACAATGCATAGGCTATATAGCCTATTATTGTGTCCGGCTAGGTTGCGATGGCGAAGCGGCTCAACATTTGCTAGAGAAGGTAGTGCATTGCTAACGAGGCATAATTATGCTGCGCTAACTGTAGTACTAGCATTAACCTTGGTTGTAGTTTGCTGTGGAGAAGATCCCTCGTGACCTAGCTGATGTATGGGTTGACTACTAAGTGTAGGCACCAACATAAGAGCAAGGAATGTGTAGGCGTATTGAGTCCTAGTAGTAGTCTTGAACCTGGAGCCTATGTCCAATGGAGAAAGCTTGTGATTTCAGGCTGTTAGCAGTAAACAGTGTAATACTCCATATGGCATGGTAACAATCACTCTGTAGCCATCAGCCTCCATATGCCCTTGGCCCATTTTAAACCCTCTAAAGGTGCAGCTGCAACAGAAGCAGGTATCCCACTATGATTTCCTGGTGTGGTGTAGGCCTACTTGGAAAGTACAACTCGGAGAATAGTATGCCATCTTGGGAGTGGCTTAGCCTATTTCCTCTGACACAAGCAGCTCAACATACTCACCGAAGAAAAACAGCTTTGTCTCAGCTGATGTGACTTCTCTTAGGAACCTGTGAAGCTTCTCAAATTGTGTTTCACAGATGGCTATCTTGTGACCCCAATGTGCTAAATTTTGAAATGAAACGCTGCAAAATGTCATTTTGAAATTGCTTTCACCCCTGCGCCTATTCAGATAACCTGCTGGATATCAAATGACAATCACCATCAAGTCTGTGCTTCATTTCTGAGTCACGGTAACTTTGAATGAGAATAGGCCCAAGTTTTTTCAATGAAATAGAAATTTGAAACTTCAGAAAGCCACTTTGTTGATTAACATAGTTTTTAATTTGCAGCGAAGGGCTTTTTAGTCTACCAACTGATAAAGTTTTAGTTATTTCATAGCTTGATAAATTTTTATCCTAACATCCCCCGCGTCTTCAATGAAAAGTGGTAATCACCTCAATACAGTCCTAAGTGAGAATATCATTTTTTCTTATTACGAGTACTAATGATCAAAGTAGCCATATTGTTATTGCAGTGCTTGTGCTGCCTTTCAGTCTCAAGCCCGGTTTCAGTATTGCATTTGCATTACTGAAATATAGGCTACTGCGCGTCCGGGCACTAAGACCATTTCCTTGACAGACACTGAAGAGATTGTTTCATGTGCAACTGTAACTACATTGACAATGACCACCAGAACCACCATGGAATGGTGGTCGAACTCTATTATATTTACAAGAAATAAGGATCTTCACCCTAGGACGTGCCGTTAATTTGGAAGCTTTGGGATTTAACTAGGCCTACTTATTTTGAGTTACCAAAATTTGAAGTTGTATTCTCTTAATCATACTATCCAGTGTTTGAATCACCCAAACCTGTACATATTTAAAGGAACTTTTGTCACATGTTGGTTAGAAATCTGCTGAATCGAGGTGAACAGAAAGAAGTGAATGTTAATTGTGTGTCTTTCGCTCTGCTAGATCATTATTTCAGGTGTGCCACTTGCTACATGCATGTACATGTATCTCTTGGGCAAGTTTTATTTCATTGTGTAATTGTTTTACGCAGACTATGGAGATAGCAATGGCGCTACGGTATCCCCCACTAACTCACCCAGTAAAAGAGGCACAAGAAATACTCCGCATTTGGCAAAGAAGTCAAAATCTAAAGTCAATGGTGCAGACAACACAGAAAAGACCAGACCAATAGTGAAATTGGAACCCGATGAGACCTGTGTACTACCTACAGACAATCTTGTTGATGTGAAACCGTCCCATCCAACTAAATTGAAGAAGAGCGGTGCATCTATCAGCAAGGTAAGACTATTGTCAATGCATCTCTAGGGCTTACTTTATATCATTTCTTCTGTTTGCCCGTTGAATTTGTAGATTGTGATTCACGTTTAGTCTAATGGTTAACCTCCGCCGTGTGTTCAGGCTGGAAGTTGAAGTTAACATCAACATTACTCCTACTGCCTTTGGGGTAAAGATGCTGTTGCTGTTAGATGACAAGCCAGTGTTAGTCTCGGATTTACATTGTATCTCTTATTGGAATAGTTTTGTGTTCAATCCACAGTGTAGACTTCTATCTTTGTGTATTTACAGCGTATATCTCTACGTGAACTGATCGCTAAAGATTTCCTGCCACTGGATTTACTAGAGCATGCTACACCAGCCATGCTGCTCGCATTGTTTGGTCACCTGGATGCTGATGAACTATCTAGACAGTTTGTCTACAAATGTCACCTGATGCCTAGCAAGTATGTATACGTCACATGGTGCATTAGTGATACGTCACATGGTGCAGTAGTGGTATGTCACATGGTGCAGTAGTTATACGCCACATGGTGCATCAGTGGTACGCCACATGGTGCATCAGTGGTACGCCACATGGTGCATCAGTGATACTGTTTTTTTGTTTTTTTAAAATTACCATACAGCATCACTCAGTGACAGGCACTGACGATGGAGTTGATGGTACACATACAAGGCTGCAATGGCTGCGCCAAGTTTTTTGCTCTCAGTTTGTAGACAGGTCGGAGCACACCTGTGGTACAAAGACCCAATAGTCAGTAGACATCAGCGGGAATCGAACCCTGAACCTTCAGCGATTCCGTGCCTCAGGGCAGGCGCTCTAACTCACTGAGCCACCTCCTACTCCTACTCACATGGTGCATCAGTGATACGTCACATGGTGCATCAGTGATATAGGAATGGTTTATTTTTGTCTTCAATATACAACCTACAACTTGAAGCTATTTCTTTCACGTATATGGGGCCTCTCGACTCAAAGGAGTAAAATTTCCAAATGGTTAGCAGATGGTTAACAACGTCCTTATATCTCGAGAATGAGTGTGTAACTCTTGGTATTTATACTCTGGTATGATATTGTAACTCCTGCTATTTATGCTCTGGTCTGATATTATGACACTTGCTGCTTGTGCTCTGGTATATTATAACACTTGCTGTTTGCAGGTGTTCTGCTTCATTCAAAAGTTTTGGTAATGAAAATAAAGCAAGGATGAACTTGGAGAGGCACCTCTGTTGGCATATAGAGGAACTGATTAATGACAGTACAGGTAAGTGCTCTGTTTAATGACAGTACAGACAGGTGCTCTGTTTATCTTCAACTCGCTTTACCGATTAGTTTACAGCTTACCATATTCTATCCACAGTACATTTTTGTAATAACACCCATTTTCCTTTAGGGCGAACAGTTGGAACAAAAACAAAGTTCACAGCAGAATCCTTACAAGCAAAGGCACGACGTCTAGGTGAGTAATAGGCTAAGCTTCGGCCCTGGACAGTGGTCAGTGTGTTTGATGTTGATATAAGCATGACAGTTATTAGCATGAAAATGAAGCTACATCAGATTCAGCATACTGTAGACATCAAGTTGAGATCATCTATAAATGTTTTAAGCACACCAACAGAATATTGCAGTAGAGTGTTAATAAAGTCTTACAGTAGCACTATATTGCTGAAATCAATAAGTAATGATGGGACAAGCTCTTTATGGTAGAGTTGGTATATAACTGTGACTACATGAGAGAGTTGGTGTATTTAGCTGTGACTATATGATAGAGTTGGTATATAACTGTGACTACATGATAGAGTTGGTGTATAACTGTGACAGCATTTAACTTGGTGAAATATAAATGTACTTTATGATCTCAGAGAAGAGTAAACTAACTGCTAAAAAGGAGGGGGAGTGTAGAGTGGTGCTGGAGAAGCTACCCATTGTACAGAAGAAAGCTAGCAGTAGGAAGAGGAAGCTGGTTAGCCCTACTCCACACTTATCGTCTCGTAGACGCCGATCCAATGGAACGACTGCAAGCACTGGTAAGTGAGCTCATGTTTGTGTGATGTCATAGGCTGCTGTCACTTATCTGTGTAGTATTTATCACTTCAGATCTCACCTGACACTAACACGACTCTAACTGCTTTTATAACTGATCCCCATGTGTAATATATTCTTGTTCTGTGTACTTACATACGTTAAATACATAAACAGTCACATTTATCCAACAAATGAAGAATGCGAAGAAGTCTTCTCTATTCCACCATGTCAATATTTCGTGTGTTGTACATCTACATGTATATATAACTAGCCGACTTTGCACACCGTTTTACAATTTCTTTCTCTAAATTTGCAATGTATGATTGTTGTTATAATACAGCACTGTGTTCATGTTCATCTCACTATGTAATGCTGTACTTGTCAGCCTAGCTGTTACTAACTCATACACCTGTGTGGTAAGGAGTTGCCTTTTCTCTCTCTCTATCTATCTTTACTTACAGTCACTAGTTACTCTGTTCAATCTAACACATTGTTGGTTTTGTTATTCCATGGTTTGTTGTGAGCCATATGCATGTATTTTACCAGTTGCATGTGTTACAATACAAGTCTAAAAACAGTTGATATACAGCTCTAGAGATCTGTTCAATGGACTGTGCAGGTCTATTGCATACCAACACTTGAGTCGTTCCTATAAAATTCTCTCCAATGATTAACTGATAAACAGTCTATAGTCTGGTTTTTGTAATAATCCTCACTGGGGTAAAGAGGGGTGTGTCTATCTCCGCCCATAGTGAATATAAGCCCTCTGCGCAATATGATGCAGGCCTATGTTCCTGCCTGGACTCTATCAAAGGAGAGGTGCCTGTCTCATTCAATGTACATAGCTGGGTTTGACCTCTGGGCTAGTAAACGCTCCATTGAATATACCTTATGTAGTGTCGTTCCCATGTGTATATATGCATGTTATAATGCAGGAAACGCTGAGGTAGATATCGAGTTGTCTGCGGGAATAGGAGAGCTGGACCAGGAGGAAGTGGGAGAGAGACAGGTTAAGTCAAGGAAAGGTGGCACTAAGCAAACAGTTATTAGAAAGATAGTACATACAGGAGTGGATATAGTAAATAATCGAGTGACTACGGTAGAATCAGGGGAAGGTAAAACAGGACTATTCTCGAGGGTGAGTAAGTTACCGACAGCCGCTGCTAGGAGTAATATATTCCTTGAAACACAGTCTCTCATCACAAAGAACTCAGAGATGATAGAGAAGATACAGCTACAATTGAGTCTAGAGAAACAACCATACAAAGACCATTGCTACCCTCTCCTGGTTAAAGGGTTGGTTTCTACTCAGTATACAATATGGTAATGTGTTATACACATGTAGCATATCATTATACAGTTAGCATTAATAATCCGTGTACAGCCCCACGCTAGATATTATAGTCTGTCCATGGAATGAGTTGGATGTACAGTATGCGATTGTTTTACAACTTTACTTGCATATATATATACATGTAATACAATACATGTATAGTAGTAAACTACAGTGTGTAGTCTACATTGTGCTGTGTATTCCTGTAGGAAAGTACCATCGGATGACAAGTCTATGATTGCTGGTGAAGGCGATAATAGGCCAGCACCTCGGGTATACACCCTGGAGAACAGGGCCGAGTGGGACAACCAATCTTCTGATTCTGGAGAGGATGATGATGTCATACACCACGACCTTGCCTGTCACTACAAGGTCGTGGGCACTGGAGGTAGGTGTACCCTAACTCTTATCTGATTGTGCCCCTATCGGTATCTACATGTTGGTATTGCCATGGTACACTGTGTATGCCGTCATATTTTAGCCACCAATCCTACAAGATAATGCGACTTCAATAGCTCAGTGCAAAGCTATATCTCAAAGCTCTACTTCATTCTGTTGTTGCTGCTACTTGATATTAAATCACTAACGAACCCACTGGTTATGTTGACTTGTTTAATGTAATTGTGGGGCACCTGACTCATGTGATGTCACATTGGTACTGGTATACTGTGGGGCACCTGACTCATGTGATGTCACATTGGTACTGGTATACTGTGGGGCACCTGACTCATGTGATGTCACATTGGTACTGGTATACTGTGGGGCACCTGACTCATGTGATGTCACATTGGTACTGGTATACTGTGGGGCACCTGACTCATGTGATGTCACATTGGTACTGGTATACTGTGGGGCTTGTTATCATATTGCAGCTTCACTGAACGCGGGCTATGTCCTCTCCAACAAGGGAGATAAGATACCAGTCATGCAGTTACTACAGATACGATCAGCCCCTGCTGTCGGAGAGGAAGTAGTCATAGTTAGATCTCGACCGACCAATCTAGTCACTCAGTCAGTTCAGAGCGGGTGTATAGTAGAGTCGGAGAGTGATGATGAGGAACCAGTTACCACGACTCTCTCAAGTAAGTGTCTGCTGTATACTATGTACTGTATACACACAATCATATCTACAGTATATTATATATACACATATCTACAGTATACTATATAATATATGCACATATCTACAGTATGCTGTATACACATATCTACAGTATGTTATATATACACATATCTACAATATACATGTATTATATACACATATCTACAGTATGCTATATACACACTTACCTCTATTAATTCATGTACTATACTTCATGAGTATTCTCCAAGTTTACTTGGTAGTACCTACAGTGTATAGTCATTATGTTGTACATTCCTATGTAGTAGTAACATAGTACATGTATGCACTGATATGCCTTATGTCTATTCCTCATGTATATTGGATGGTTTAACCCACTGACTGTATGTCTTACCTGCAGGGCCATACCCACCTATGCCAAAGTACCAGCCAGAGCTCGGCACCAAACTAATCGTACCCGAAGAGGAGATGAACTTCCCTGATGATGATGAAGACGTTCCTGATGAATGGGACTTGAATAATCAGGACCATGTCAAGGTTGGTACCCAGTGATAAACTACTCTCTACTAAGACAGTATGTATCAGATGGTTTGAACTACTAGCTGTATGTAGCCACTAGATAGTGTCTCACATCAACTGCTGACCTGCTGCTGACCTGCTGCTGACCTGCTGCTGACCTGCTGCTGGCCTGTTTTACTATCTTCTCAGCTACATCCTTGTAGTCTAGTATATCCTCTCATCTCTATAGAGTATAGAGGTATACACCAGGAGTATGTACAAGTGTACGTAGTGAGTAGTGTACATACTACATGGACATGCATGGGTTTTGTTACAGAGATTTGCTATACGCTGTATGAGGGAGCTGAAGCTAAAGAAAGGACTGGGTGCTAGAAACTGTAGTGTTAGCTGTAAGATATGTAATATTAACTTCACAGCTACAGCCACTCTGATGTATCACTACAGGAGCCATGCAGGTACTTGTTATATATCTGCATACCTCAGTCTACCTACATGTGTACACGTGTAGTACATGACTTGTGTACATATACATACAGTAGTCCATCAAGTGGTAGTTCATCAAGTAGAGGTGGCTCTGTGGGTTAGACCATCTACCCTGGGGTCCTGGGTTTGAATCCTGCTGCTGTGGGACTTAGTGCTACAATGATGCTCTGACTTGCCTGTAAACTGAGAGAAAACTGGTGCAGTAATTGTAGCCTCTCCCTTAAGGCACATACTATCCGCCGCCCAGTCCTTCAGACTAGACGTGTGATGAAACATTGTGATTTTAACAAACATTATACACACTAAATATTATTAGCTACTTCCTCCCGTGATGTACTGCAGTTGGTATGTGTAGTGGAGGATATGAGTGCGCACTGTATTCATATCCGTATTGTTTTGTTGTAGGGATCAAACCGTTTGTATGTCTTCTCTGTAACTCAACGTTTACACGTCAGCACAGCCTTAACTACCACATGCTCATTCACAACGATGCTACCAGGTTCAAGTGCCCAGACTGTGGGAGATCATTCAGGCACCCTAGTCATTATAAGGTACACTCAGTCCACATGTCATTATAAGGTACACTCAGTCCACATGTCATTGTAAGGTACACTCAGTCCACGTGTCATTATAAGGTACACTTAGTCCACATGTCATTATAAGGTACACATAGTCCACATGTCATTATAAGGTACACTTAGTCCACATGTCATTATAAGGTACACATAGTCCACATGTCATTATAAGGTACACTTAGTCTACGTGTCACATTGCATGTTATATTGTAATGTACAATGAATAGGAACATAGGAGAAGGCACACGGGCGAACAGCCCTACCACTGTCCTATATGCGAGACAAAGTTTAAAACAAGGAACTCATTCAAACGTCACATCACTGTAAAGCACCCTGGCTGTGATATCCAAATAAAGATGTCTAAGACAGAACCTTCTAGTGGAGTACCTCACGCACCTGAGACTGCCCCTGACGCTGCCCCCAGCACTGCCCCTGATGCTGCCCCCAGCACTGCTGATAGGTTAGTCTTAAATTCAAGGTATGTTGATATACTTACACTGGTATGTTGATATACTTACACTAGTATGTTGATATACTTACACTGGTATGTTGATATACTTACACTGGTATGTTGATATACTTACACTAGTATGTTGATGTTCTTACACTGGTATGTTGATGTACTTACACTAGTATGTTGATATACTTACACTGGTCTATTGTTGCAGGTCTGCAACCAAAACTGCTGAACCTCCTGCTGTCGCACAGGAAGAGACTCCCAAGACGGAGAATGGTCCATCAGCTGACAGTGAAATTCCTCTCACCGTAACCTCATTTAATGATAGTACTTCCGTACCAAACCGGGTTGGCATGTCTGTACCAAACAGAGTTGGTAAGGCTGGTACAACTGTACTGCAACAGGTTGGCACACCTGTACTGTACCAGGTTGGCAAGCCTTTGCTTAACCAGGTTGGCACATCTGTACTGCAGCAGGTTGGCACGTCTGCACTTAACCAGATTCGCTTGTCTGTACCCAACATGGCCGCTTCATCTCAACTCTCTGCTACTGCTACCAGTCAACCTGTTAGTTTGTCTACCATCACAACGGTGCCACAGAAGAAGAAGCCAATGATAATACAAATGGTGAGCCAATCGCAATGTTATAAATATAGTGTACAGTGTTTCTATGCGTGTCTAAGTATCTTAAGTTATGGCTACTTGTAGACTCAGTCCTGTTATATGTTATTTGTAGAGAGACCTGTACAGTACCACTACCTCCTCGAACCCACAGTTCACAGCACTGAAAGTAGTGAATTCAGCAAACAATGATAAACCTGGAATAGTCCTGCCCCCTGGTGTCATTCCAGTTCGTATTAGGCCTGCAGGAGATGCTGTTAACCAGAATATGAATGGAATGATAGCCGTACCGGTGTATGCCAGTGGATCGCCAGTTAACAGCGCCCCTGTTGGCCAGATAAGTTACCAGAAGGCAGGCCAGCCAATAATCATCCAGAAGGCTGTACCTGTACCTACCGTGGCCAATAAGAACTGAGGCTGTACCTGTACCTACCGTGGCCAATAAGAACTGAGGCTATAATGATTGACATTATCACTAGATGCTGCATTGCTATTATACAATGTAGGCTAATGATATAACAGTCATATTTTAACAAGCATCTATCATATTATATGTCCGCTATGTATTCCTCACATTACATTTGTATTTATACATGGGCTTGGTTTACTATTACTTTATGTTTTATTTACACCTTTTGTATATACTATGTACATATTAAGTTTCCTTCCATCTTCTGAATGCATTCACTTACATATGCATGTACTGTACACTGTATATATTGACTATCTCTACAAACACTATCTTTTGATATAATATGAATACAATCTACTGATTAATATTGTGATCTTACCATCTTTGAATCCATACGAGTACGGTATAATAATATGTTATATTAGATATACAGTATTTGTCATATACGTATACGTATATTATTGTAATATATGCCACAGATTGGTAGCTACTCCCAATAATTGCACTACTATCTGGAAGTTGATGTGCTTGTAAAGCATATTTTCTTGTGACAAAACATTTGCAGCTAAAGTGATATTTAAGTGTACTATTACCTTTCACTGCCATGATCTCTTCATAGTGTGGTGTAGATAATGTTAAATATGGTCAGCCAGGTGTATAACAATCGGACTAGATAGAGCAGCACATGTATTTTATTGTTTGGTAGTACAGGAAGTGTATTACAAGGCAAGAGAGAGATTGGATGAGCCGTTCTTTTCATGTTAAAAGTATTGCAAAAATAGAACAATGTCATGTTTAGTAAAAAGAAGCTTATAAATAATATCCATAAAACCAATCACGTGTATAAAGAAATAAAAACTATACAAACAACTTGAGAAAACATTTATCTGTAGGCACATGGAACAGGAAGAATCATTTTACTATGAGATAATAAACTCAAGTTTGGCCCTAGGACTATTATATACACTAATTTACTCAAGTTGAACTACATGTATGCGACAGAGGAAATAAGACTATCCGCTATCCATACTGCCCAGAGAAGGGGTGTGGCTACGTTTAGCAGACGCCAACTGTCTCTGTTTGTACCTGACAGGTATTCTGGGTAGCTTTGCACGTCTTAGTTTGGTCCTAGCTGAGAATTCCACGTTAGCCTCACAGTAATGCAAAAGGTTGTCTACCATCTCAAGGACATTGGTTGACCTCAGCTTACTTCTCCTAGCAATGCACATGAATGCCTCTATGAATGCTTGAAATGATAGTTTGGTCTGTACTTCACTTTGAGCACCCATCCACCTGAATAGATAGTAACCAATACCAATGATGCTACATACAATGTATATCAGTAATATCATGACGGTATACAGGTAGGACCAATTGCATCAACACAGAATTTTCTTTTCTCGGTTCAAAAACCGCAAAATTTCTAAACGGAAACCAAATGCAGCGGTGTGATACGATTCAGTGTTATATTTAAATTGCATCTATCTGTTTAGCGTGGCCATTTCCAGTAATGGCTGATGTCACGTACGAACACATGCACAATGTGCCTATTTCAATATTTATAATTCAATGTCATCCTTGCCATTCATACTCTGCTGCAACCACCATTTCCATCCAATGAAGATTATTTTGTTGTAGTGTTAATGTGTTTCGTACAAATTCCTATGTATCATTATAAATTATATAATTAGTATTAGATAGTTACACTTTTTATATAAAATAATATAATGGCCACAATATTATAGTTAAAAGCGGTGTGTGATAACTCCCAAAATTGAGTATGAAATTGGCGATTTGATTCGGTGATTTTTCCAAAGTTGGGAAAAACCAAAAAACCGAGCAGTAGCAGACAACTTCGGTGTCATTTACTTTTATTTGAAAATACAGCAAAAAACTTAATCAAAGCGCAAATCAAAACCGCCCAGCACTATAATATACCCAACACTCTATTGTATACGACGTACATGTATAAGAACATGCGAGTACGCATCTAATTATATCATATAACGGCATTGCAATTGTACATTTACATGTACATGTACATCAACTTGTACCGATTATTACTATACAGTCATGTTGACTATAAAAACTAATTCATTTCAGATGGAATTATCCTCTCTACATGCAGGAGAAAACAAGTCCAAAGTCAACACAATATTCCTAGTTTTATTTTCATGAGCACCTCACATTGTGCATATAATGTAGAATAAACATGATATATCTGGAAGAGTGTGCACTGCGTACATATGCATCTTTCTGTGTAGGTGTACATGTAGATGCTTTACAGGTGCTACTATTGTGTATCTGTGTACACGATGCCATGATATGACTGTAATATTAGAGAGAGACTAGTATGAAGAGAGTAACTAGACTTACTTGCGTTGTATTTCTATATAAAGGATATCTATAGCAGCTACAGTCAGTGATGAACTCTGATGTACTAGGCTACATTTCCTTGCAAACATTCTAAAACTGTTGGCACTCATCATAGTCTCATGGATTCCAAGGGAGACCTATAACAATGTGAGTCACTAGTTAGTCCAGTTACTAACTCATAAGTTACTAGTTGGTAAGCTATCAGTAAATAAGGCACTACTATTAGTTAGTAAGATACATGTACTTGTTAGTAAGTTACCACACATAACAATCTAGTAATAAGTATTCAATAACTACCCACGCATACTATATACATCTCAACAGTTAGAGTTGTCAGTCCCTGTGTTTAACCCCATGGGTGGCAAAATGAAGGCAGTAAATTGGACCATCTTGAAAGAGTGGTCTAATGTTGTAAGACATAGCAAGGTTGAGAAACAAATAGCAGTTTACAAACTACTCTTAAATGGGGCTTCTAGTCAAATATTGTCTTGATATCAAATTATAATAATTTTAAATACTTGTGCAATGTGTAGCTCATAAAAGCATTATTTCGTGGAACAGTGGTTACATGCATACAGCATATGCAGTGATAATCAACGTGTAATTCATGTCATACATTTAACTTATGGTATTACACATAAGTGTGTGAATGCCATTCAATGATACGTAATATTGTAAGCCAACTCTGCGACTAAAGACATTTATTGTCTTGTGTTAGTAGTTGTGTCCTTTTTCTCTTTTTAGAAAAGAGAAAAGACGACTTCAAGTTATAGGCAATACCCATCTCTGCATTCTATCAACCTAGAACACACCTGATAGAGCGATGCCAGACGCTCGAGGATTCTAAGCTTGGAAAACTCATCTTCGTATACACCAGGGTAAATCTCATACAGGAAGTTCTGTGGTTCAGAATCGTCTGCAAACAACGACTCGTAACCAGTGAGCTCTTCACTCGGTACGACTTCTTTCTTCTCTGGAAGCTTATAGTGTAGCACCTTAAGAATATAACACTACCAATGAATAATATGCACTAGTACAAGACACAACTTGCTCTGTTTTAAAGTTTTTATTTTTTATATTACAATCGCTATTTTGCTGTCATTTGCAAAGAAAAATGGGGTAAAATTAACTAGGACTACCTACGGTCGTTCTTGCAAACTCGTGAGGCTACAGCAATGACAAGAGTCCAAGTGTACAATGAACTTCGCCAATACCTAACTTCACGCTCACCAAATGAGAAATCGGGAGAAGAACTGAAGAAAATTTGAAGATGTCAGTGAGTGAATTCTGTATCCAGCAGTAAACAAGTACCCACCTTATCTCTTGGAGCTGCTAAGATCATAGTCTCACGTATCAATGGCTGCTTAACGTATCTGTCTACATAACTTGGCACCTCTTCAAATATTCCAGCTGACACTTCCTTTTCAAATGTCATTGAGAGGCTCGGATTAGCATTGATCTCTAACAGTATGGGCTTCAGTTTATCGGTTAGGATGATATCAAACCCTGTAACAGGAATACATTGTCCATCGATATCAAGAAGAATCGAAATTTAATATTACTCGCCACCTAGTGTAACTCACCACCCAGCATCATTCACCACCCAGTGTCACCCACCACCCAGTGTCACCCACCACCCAGCGTCACCCACCACCCAGTGTCCCCCACCACCCAGTGTCATCCACCACCCAGTGTCACCCACCACCCAGCGTCACCCACCCTCTACTGTAACCCACCACCCATCATCATTTACCACCCAGTGTCACCCACCCTCTACTGTAACCCACCACCCATCATCATTTACCACCCAGTGTCACCCACCACCTAGCGTCACTCACCAGCAACTACCCAGCATCACCCACCAACCAGCGTCACCCACCACCCAGCATTACCCACCAACCAGCGTCACCCACCAACCAGCGTCACCCACCACCCAGTGTCACCCACCAGCCAGTGTCACCCACCTATTAGTGTTACTCACCACCTAGTGTCACTCACCACCCAGTGTCACTCACCACCCAGTGTCACTCATCACCCAGTGTCACTCATCACCCAGTGTCACTCACACTCAGTATTACCTAGTATCTGGAAACACTTGACTTTGTTGTCAGGTTTGATAGTCAGATTGTATGCTATCTGCAGCTCAGGGATAACAGCTAGCATAGTCTTCACTATCACCTTCTCTATCTCACACCATAGCTGTCCAGTATCATGACCTGAAATAACATGTAAACTACATTGCGGTTTCCTCAAATAACAAGTAGGGAAATGAGAGAGAGTGGACAACTTCAAATTCAAATAACAAGTAGGAAAATGAGAGAGAGTGGACAGCTTCAAATTACAGCTTATAGCCTATGAACACCACTGACAGATGTAATATACATGTATGTATATTTAATATGATACATACAACGAATTTCTACAGGTATTATACTTATTATACAATCATGTACCCTTTTCCCAGATAATTTTTATAATCCCACATTGATGCATGGATAACAGTGGATACTGGTGGATAGCATATAAGATGTAACTGAATTGCTGAACTATATCAACATAATTCAAATAATAACTGTGCCTGGTAAACACTATGTGCAATATTCTACCAGCTTGTAGATATTCATAGATTGTACACTCATGTAGATATGAGAGTTAATTAAATTTGGGTGAATTTTATCTTCTTGTTTTATAAACTTCACATCCATTATTGCATGTTCTCCACAATATGTTTTATCGAAAGACGCTGCCTATATTTAGGCTTATTATTTTGCACATTATACACTGTAGTATAATTATAATATAGAGTAAACACCATATGTGTAGAATGTACAGTATATGTATAGAATAGTGTTTATTGCACTGTTGGTTCAACAAATAAGGAGTCTTGGGCCCAACTCCAACGACCTATTATTTGGCAACCGATGCATTATTACAAAGAAACTCGATTGATTTGATAAAACGCCTTTGTCACTTGACTTTTTCATCTTCTGTGAACTACCTAACCATAGTCCAGCCCTGCAATACTTTGCATATAAACATATACTTGTAAATGTCTGTATCGGAAGGGAGTTAGCGAATGTAGCAACTGTTTATGATGTAACCCAAATGTAAAACTCTGTCCCTCCGACGACACCTACTATAAAATGAAATGTAATTTTCCAATCCAACTGCGGAGCATTAGCTCCAATCCTAATTAGGCAATGGCATTATATCATAACAATATGTAATAATATCTAATTATGTCATTGTATAGATCACTGATTGTGTGATTTAATTTACTTTTACTTCAACTGCCTGTTCTGTATCAGTTCAGTAGTCAGTCAGTTCAGTAGTCAGTCAGTAAATAATAACAACTATTTAGCTATAATAGCGTGTTATGTAATCACGTTATACTCCTCATGGTATACGTATATGAGCTGGACTACAAGATACAATAAACCAAAGTGTGGAATGTATTTGTATACTTATTTATATTATGCGAGACGCCATAATTATAATTTCTTCCATTCAGCTTCAAAAAATTTTCCGGTTGAAAAGAATTAAATAAAAAGTCCACTACTACATTAAACTTGTCTGAGGAAAGTAATGGGCCATTGGGTGCAAATAACATTTCTATTTTAATAATAATACACAAACACAGCATTATAGTGGATTCAAAGGGTTGAATCAGCCTATTTCCTTCACTTAGAGTAAACTAACACTGGCACCTACATGTATGTTTGCTGCCCTGAACTATTGATTCACACTGGCATATCGCCTGTGTACCTACAACTGGTAGTAACCAATGGAAGAATATATCTCAAGGTACAGCTGGGGGCAGCAAGTTTACGACTGGCTCTGTGATGGGGAGCGTGTATGTGTAGTAATTCCAAATATCATGGCGCTTTCCCTACAAATCCTCTCAGGTGAAATTGTCCCAGGACTTTGCTGGTAGACCAAGTAGACCTGCTGTCTGTTTGTACAATGTGACCACACCTATTACGACCAACACACTGGTGACAGGTAGACCTGCTGTTAGTTTGACCATACCTATACAATCAGCACACTGGTGACAGGTAGACCTGCTGTCAGTTTTACCACACCTATACAATCAACACACTGGTGACAGGTAAATATTTAATCTCAGAGGAAAAACAAACAGTAGCTAATATAATATTGTAATCATACCTGACATGTTAAACATAAGATCAACAGAGTTATCAAATATTCCATATCAAGTTTGAAACATTCATCACCATAACAGCCTGATGAAGCACCCAATCCACATTTGGGGAGAATAAAACGACCAGCAGCAGGCTGCTGTAGAAATATTTCACTGTGTTGCTGTACTCACTAGCAACTATAGAGCCTGCATGACTAGACCCTGCACGACAAGACCCTTCATGATTAGACCCTGCACGACAAGACCCTTCATGACTAGACCCTGCACGACTAAACTCTGCACGACTAAACTCTGCACGACTAAACTCTGCACGACTAAACCCTGCACGACTAGAACCTGCACGACAAGACCTTCCAGTGGCCTCCTCGTCTTTGGGTGACTTACGAATAAGCATAGAAAAATAAATCATAATCTGAAGTAAATAAACAAAAAAATATCATGTGTTTCTTTCAAACTGTCTCAGAGCAGCTTTGGTTGCTACAGAACATAATTATCAACTCTATATTGTGTGCACAGTATGTAAGCTAGCGAGGCAAACTTATATTGTGGAAGGCCTTACCATATCTATACACTCCACTGTTTAGTAAAAGTAAAGTAATAACATACAGATCTATGTAGAATACACACATAAACCATTGGGAGTACGATATGCTAAGCACATGTTTCAATTCAACAATTCATACACTAATTCTCAAACTTTCATGTTTATTATATCCGTCGGCTATCACTGGCTCTATGTGCATGTATGACTATCTACATTAGCTTGTATATGACATGTATGTAGGCAATATGCCTATAATACACACATTAATAAATACATCAGATGGAGGCTTACCCAATTTGGAAAGTTGACTGAGAACACTGGTTATAGAACGTTTAGATCCGTCATTCAGTCTGTCTGTATGTACATACTTTTCACTGAACTTATTTAGACTGTAGTTTGTCAAATGCATGTAAGAATCATTCAAGTTCCTACTCGTTGGCTCTTTGTAAGGGACGGTGCAAAATCTAGCAAGCCCGTCCCTACTTATGTAAATATTCACCGGATTTAGGCTAAGTAAAACTACATATATTCTCAGATCAAACTTTGTTCTTTCTAGCAGAAATGGGTTGCTAATGTATTCCTGTACAGCGTGGGTCACTTGTGCCTTGGGTATAACATAGTCATGGGGATCCCTTATTAGATAGATGCCTTCACCTTGTGTACCAGCGTCAGGTTTGACTATAAAGGCAGGTGACTTTTTCTTCAACTTCTTCTCCTTGTTCACCCTCTTCTCATATGCAACGTCTGCACAGAATTCGTGGAACTGTTGAGGGAGGAACCATGTTTTAGGATAGAAATCATACTCTGCTGGAAACAACATCTCCAGGTTATACAAAGCTCTGGTCAGATTTATTTTTCTTAATACTTCACTCATCTGAGGGAATTTATTTACGGAACCGCCTTTGTGATATGGATTGAAATGTTCTATCTGGTGCGACTGCCAGTAAATATCACATATGCCCAAAGTTCTTGGAGTTAACCACACTTTGAACCCAAGATCGTCACAGATCCTTTTAAGGCTTTTGCTAATATTCCGACATTTGGAAACATCTACTGAGACTTGAGTAGCTGAGTCTATACGCTCTTCTTGCTTAGCAGGTTTCAGCCTCGAGCGCTGCCTGGTTAGTTTAAAAGGATCTTTGCGAATCTCTTCAATAGTGAGTCTAGATCGTTCCAAAAATGATGGAACTGATTGCGAACCCTTTGAGGTTATTGGAAATGGGTGAGCCATTATCACTTAACCCTTACTTCAGATGCTATAATGGTTGTCTATAAAAAACTAGTTCTGGCCGTTTCGTTGGCACTAAACAACCAAAATCACTTGCCATACTTAACGTTGTCCATGTCACTCATTTTATGATGATGGTCATCTGCTAAGCTACAGATTATCAATGCGCCAACTGAGGTTATTAGCAGGCTACATCAACATACCAGTCAAGCCTCCTGCTATAATAGAAAGAGAATAAATAAATAAATTAATGATAACAAATCTTAAGTTGAATGATACCTCCTCTTACTCCTTGATGATACCAAGCCCAAATAAAATTAAAATTGATTTACATCATTTAAAATTTCCTGCCTTAATCAATTATAACAATTTATGACTAGCAACACAACTTCAACTTATGAAAAAAGTAGCTAGCTAATTAGTAAATTACTACTGACTACTCCTTGTTTGTTACTACTATCCCGAATTCGTTAGCACGTTTACCCTGTATCATCGAGCTTTGTTTAACAAAGCTAACAAATTAACAAAACTATCCGTGATGTGAGAGGAGATTAAATTAAAGAGCTGACAACAGTGTTAAGCAGATAGGTGTATAGATTGAAAAAATAAAAAAAATATATATATATATACACATTCATGCATAAATAATAACAAAAAAGCAAAACAAACATTACCTAAGCACAGTATTATCGTGTTCCACACTTTTACCTCATTCGAGGGTCTCAGTGGAAAATTATTAAAAAAAAAAAAAAAAAAAAAAAATTGTTAGCGTTAGTAAATGTGTTTCATCTCCTTAGTTTGGGGTGATCTAAAACTAGCATTTCAGCATGTATTAGCTAAATACCCTGCTCGCTATAACTATGTATAATGTATAAAACATTAAATAAGTGTCAGTGTGTTCAGTCAGGTAAGAATTCTTTTGCAAGGAATTTTGAATTTGCCAATAAAGCAATCATGTTCTAGCAATTCTAGCAGTTGCTAAACCTTAATTACCTACTAATAGTTAATTAGAAGTTGCAACATTGCCAACACACGGTCATCATAGACACTAAAGAATTGAATATTTAATATCAAAGCATGTGTGAAAAGTTGTTGACATTATTGCTAGGTGCAAATAAACGGAATCCAGCCTCCAAACCAAAAAACCATCATTAAAATAGCCTCGGACCACATCGTTTTGACTTGCAAAATTGTGGTCAAACGTAAGTGTTCAAAATTTATAATAGTTTAAAGTTAGTTTCATATTACACCCAATTATGTTTCAATAGTTTTCTTTTTAGCTTTGAATTTCTTTTAAAATTTGTATTTTTGTCTTTTTCATGGGTCGAGATTAGCCGGAAACTGATTAAAAAAAATTCAGCAAGAAAAAATGGAAGAAATCGGATTGTCCCCAGCGCCTAAGGTAAAAACCTTTTCTTGTATGGCAATCTTATCAATGATTGCTAGAATATATTTATGGCTAAAGCATCATTATATTTTCTCTGAGAATGAAGTGTCTTTTGATCAATGTTTCTCATTCTATTAGATGTGGATTACGGATGTGCATCTGATTCTGTGTGGTTCAAAACCACTGAATCATTCCAATACGAATACATTTAAATACAATAATAATCCATTGGTAATTGGTTTGGTTCGATCATACACTTTCAGTTCACTCCACTCATGATAATGGTTATTAAATCATTGTATTTGTGAACTAGTATGATTTACATACGGTTCACTTTTTCTTTGATCTTATCATCTTTAACTTTTCAGAGTAGCCTTTTTCAGTAGTTATTTTATTACGCCTAATAAAGCACCTAAACCACAAATGCTCTACTGAGTAAAGCATTTGTGGTTGCTTGAGGAGGATAGATCGGATAAAGGCCTATAAAATAATAATATAAATATTACAACTTCATTGTGTGATTAGTAGTATGAACTTACTATGAAGTACATGTTGACTTAGCTCTATGTCTGGGCTCTGTGACTGTTGCATTTATCATTAAGATTTACAAGGAAATAGTCATAGGCCATAGGGTGGTGCCAGTCAGTAACTGATAAGTATGTGTAGGTTCATAATAACGGAACAAAGTTGAAATCAAGTGTATTGTGAGTGTAAACCGTTTGAGTTATTGGTCGGTAGGCTATTTCAGATCTCAAAGCTTTAATATTAATGATTGCATCTCACATCTGGGCACACATGAAGACTGATTTTTGATTTAAAAATTGATAAAATAGAATCGAAACTGTTGTGAATAGAGTTGGAATTATCAATGGAATATGCGTTGTCGTTTTTCTAAGAACTTTTATTTCCTCATTTTGTCACTTTGATGGATTAATTATATACATTATGATAGAACTCAGTAGGTAGTTATCATCATCAGCAAACTTGTTTTCCTCTGATGATTAGGCCTATAACCAAATAATTGTCAAAATATTAGAATAAGAGCAAAACAAAATGCATATGGTAGGCTACGAATTTTTATCCTGAAACTTTTTACCCACACAAGCATCTTCAGTTTTGACCAACTTTGACTACCATTGGCATTCCAATAGGAACATGATATTACTAGATTATCCACAAATACATTCTGAGCAGTTGTACGTCTATTTGCAACTCTGTAGGGTCAGGTTCATAAGGGTAACTAAATTGGCAAGCCTCGTCACAGTGTGCTGTTGTTTTCTACTTAGTCCTACATTTCACATCTTACTTTACAGGAGGAGACACAGTTGTCTGAAAGTAGACCAACTACAGCTCAGACAACCAGCCACTTAGACCCTCTTGTTCTTGAAGTAGAAGATCTGTACGCCAAATATAAGGTTAGTAGATCTGATAATCCTACTCTATATCATGTGGTACAGATGGTGGCAATGACTGTATAAATGTTTGTGTATGCACTGATGGTCTAGGTGTTGGTGGCCAAGTGGTCTAGCGCTAGTCACTCTGGTCTTGCAGCAATTATGCAAGTTATCTGCGAGGACGTAAGTTCAAGTCCCGCCAATAACCTGGAGGTTTTCGTTCCGATGAAGGTTTTCCCTCCGTGCCATATCGGACTACAATAATATCTAGCTCTAGGAGCCGTGGTGACTCCTCGACTAGCTCTGCTATTGGGCAGCGACGATAAAATATTGTCTCTGGCATCACGGATATTATTATCCACGGTTGTACCATTTTCTACTACATCTTACAAACACTTTCTATATTCTCATTTATAGAAGTTACAGAGGCAACTAGAGTTCTTAGAGGTGCAGGAAGAGTATATCAAAGATGAACAAAAGAATCTGAAAAAGGAGTATCTTCACGCTCAAGAGGAAGTGAAGAGAATACAGAGTGTGCCTCTTGTCATTGGACAGTTCTTAGAGGCAGTCGATCAGAATACAGGGATAGTCGGTTCTACCACAGGTATGCTTATGCTACTGCTGCCACTACAGTCAATGCTCATATAACTGTCATAGTAAAGTAGTACATGTAGATACGTTGCAATGGAGATCATCTAAAGTAAAGTTTCAGTATCTACTACATGTCCTATGTATAACATTGCGAGTGTTCAGTGTACATCACTAATAACATTTCTATTGCTTTTCTCAGGCTCCAACTACTATGTGCGCATATTGTCAACCCTCGACAGGGAGCTGCTGAAACCAAGTGCCAGTGTAGCGCTGCACAAACACAGCAATGCATTGGTAGATGTACTACCACCCGAAGCTGACAGCAGTATTACCATGCTGGGGGCAGGTGAGTTAGCCTCCTTCAGTCACACCTATAAAAGCATGATACACTCTGTACACCTTGCCGACTCAACACTATACATTGTGTGTACAATAATATTCTGCTATACATTTAAGTGTATCTAATTTGTAGATGAGAAGCCTGACATCTGCTACTCCGACATCGGAGGAATGGACATTCAGAAACAGGAAGTAAGAGAGGCTGTTGAGCTACCTCTTACTCACTTTGACCTCTACAAACAGATCGGTATAGACCCACCTCGAGGTGTGCTCATGTACGGACCACCTGGCTGTGGTAAGACTATGCTGGCTAAGGCTGTAGCTCATCACACCACCGCTTCCTTCATCAGAGTCGTAGGCTCCGAGTTTGTACAGAAATACCTGGGAGAGGGTCCTAGGATGGTGAGAGATGTGTTCAGATTGGCTAAGGAGAATTCCCCATCTATTATATTCATAGATGAGATAGACGCTATAGCTACTAAAAGGTGAGTTCTACTACACTACATGGATGTGCTACATATAACTCCTACATTGTATGTTACTGTCTTTAGGTGATTCTGTTGTTCTTGTTCTTATGAATTAAATTGTTAACAATTGTACTATTTATAGGTCATAGTTCATGTGTCACTATTTATAGATTATATGGTTCATGTGTTACTGTTTATAGATTATATGGCTCATGTGTTACTATTTATAGATTATATGGTTCATGTGTTACTATTTATAGATTATATGGTTCATGTGTTACTATTTATAGATTATATGGTTCATGTGTTACTATATAGATTATATGGTTCATGTGTTACTATTTATAGATTATATGGTTCATTTGTTACTATTTATAGATTATATGGTTCATGTGTTACTATATAGATTATATGGTTCATGTGTTACTATTTATAGATTTGATGCTCAGACTGGTGCCGATAGAGAGGTTCAGAGAATCCTACTCGAACTACTCAATCAGATGGATGGTTTTGATCAAACTGTGAATGTAAAGGTGAGGGACATTTATCTTCTCATCAGCGAGACTATAGTTAGGATGATACCCAACCATATGGAGTTGTCTCCTTCTTTGTTTGTAAGGAACACCTACAGCTGTTGGTTAGTTTGTCAGCACCATCCCTTCTGGTCTTACCATCATTACTGTTGACGGTCATTGAGTAATGATACTCGCTCAGCTAGTCAGACTAACATAGATCAACATAGACATCCATCATTCACTGTTTCCTTCTCTTAGAGAACGTAAATACTGTTGCATGTTGTGTGATAGTCCTTCTATTATCAATAACAGTTACCTATATGTCAGTGTCATATGCATTTATACATGTTATGTATTACTGGGTAATTGTGTATCGTTAGGTGATTATGGCTACAAACAGACATGACACTCTTGACCCTGCCCTGCTCCGTCCCGGTAGACTCGACAGGAAGATAGAGTTTCCTCTTCCAGACAGGAGACAGAAACGTCTTATATTCTCTACTATTACCTCTAAGATGAACTTGAGTGACGAGGTGGACCTTGAGGACTACATAGCCAGACCTGATAAGATCAGTGGTGCCGATATCAACGCCATCTGTCAGGAGGTACCTTAGGCTATGTTTATACTAGTTACTAAATAGTACTAGCCATCTGTCAGGAGGTACCTTGGCTATGTTTATACTGGTTACTATAGTACTAGTCCTTTGTCAGGAGGTACCTAAGGCTATGTTTATACTGGTTACAATGGTACTAGTCATCTGCTGGTCTTCACAACAACTTATCGAGAGATGGAGAGAAGATATGGGGCAATAGTTATATGTTGGTTGGTTTATTGACCACTAAAACCTACCTACAGTGTATGTTGCGTGTATACCTATCCACAGTATATGTATATGTACATGTATACCTATCCACAGTGTATGTCATATAAGATTGTTACTGTTTTAGGCTGGTATGCAAGCTGTCAGAGAGAACAGATATGTAGTCCTACCCAAAGACTTTGAGAAAGGATACAAGAATAACATCAAGAAGGATGAAACTGAGCACGAGTTCTACAAGTAAACTACTGGATGGGTGCTCTCTGTCTACCCTCCACCGGTACCACTAGATTGTATAGCATCTTAGCCTATGTTTTGTAAATTATGTTCTCTATAGTGATAAATAATAAACAGCTATCATGTTAAAATTTAAACCTACAATTAAGGTTTTATGTCTACATGCTGCAGTCCACTATTTTAATATTACAGTATATAATATAGCAAACAGAATCAGATATATATACAGTATATGTTCAGTGTGAATAAATTAGGTGTTGATAGAGAGCAGGAGAGAGAAATCATAATCTTAGAAATACAGTCATAGTCACTCGGGTAGACTAATGAGCATAACCAGAAGTTGTCCTCCCAATTTGACTGAGTGCTGATAATTTATTTAGAAGTTGTCCTCTTTTCTGCGATTTCCTTGAGACAAGAGAAAACAACTTCGCTTTATAATTAATAATGCTGTTATTCAGTTTAGCAACACTGTTGAGAGTTTTTGTAGCTACTGCAAACATTGTGGAAGGGAGAGAGAGAGTGGTGCATGTTATTTGATGTATGTGCATGTATAGAGAGCTCTCGGCCTGCAATACATCTCTGCATGTACATGTAGTAGTAATAGACCATCACTAGGCCTGAATTTGAACAAGTGGTTTGGTTTGAATGAAAATACGTATTTTTATGACAACTGCACATTTAATTTCAATATGTTCTCAATTAAAAATGGTACACATGTTATCAAGTAGGTATTCGGAGCCATGTATAACAATGGTAATCTACATATTGGTAATTCTATAATAAAATTGACTTTATTCCAGGTGCTTACGTCAGCAACTTGGCTAAATCTAATATACAATTAAACACAAAACTGGAAATGAACATATTTATTTAGCATTCAGTTACTGATTAGTGTTTGTTTTAGTTTTTAAAAATAGATTAGATTGACTTGAAGTGTTGTAACCTAAATATTTACAGAGTGTGCTATATACACCTACTTGACTACCTGAGTGCATGTACCATGTACAGAGTGTGCTATATACACCTACTTGACTACCTGAGTGCATGTACCATGTACATGCTTGTCATTTCAATTGCTTTCAGATTTAAATATTACATAACTAGCAACAATATTCTATACCGTAATTGATTCCAAAAGTGTCTTTATTATTTATTATGTAATATATACAATTATAAGGTACATGACTGTATATTTCATCTACAAAAAAGTTGCTAACAAATTTTTGGCTCAAGTGCAAGAGTGTGTAATAGATTTTCTTTCATTCCTTCAGAAGGTTGTACCATGATATAGCGTGCAAAGGATAGGAGATCTATAAACCAAATACAACATAATAACCTCCCAGGTTAGGCTCCCAGTGGAATTGGCATGATGGGATGGTATACACACCTCGCCAATCATATCCTTATCATGTAGCAATAATTTCACCATAGGACGTCTCTATAATATGAATATTAAGTCGGCGTATGTGATATAACCCGCATTAGGTATACCTTACGATATTTGCATTCATATGTTTGCCTGCTCCAACGTAGATACAATACTAATACACCAACACAGATGCTTTCTTGTGTCTTTCGTTAATACTTGAACCAGATGTAAATTCATTTTTCTCTGTTTCCACATCAGCCAAATCTAGAAACTGCACTCTCTTTCCGCCATGTTTGGACTTCTTACTTTTGACCCTTGCTGGAAGACTTCGAACACTTTCAACGGTTTCAACTGTCAGTTTCGGTATCTTTGGTGATGGCGGGCGACCGGCAAAGAATATATTGTGAGTTGGTAGTAGCGTCTCTTCAAATGTTGTAAATACCACAGGAGCTGAATGTATCACTTTCTTTCTATTGGTTGCGCATTTTACGCATTGATGGCCTCTGATTGGTCGCGTATATTTAAAGGTACAGTTTGAACAGTTTAGTTGTGACCAGTAATCTGAAAGACTTTGAGATCTTGTGAAAGGCTTGGCAATCTTTAAACAGTTATGTTTAGCCAGATCATCTGCAGACATCTTGGGAATGCCCCTATTAGGCAATGAGGAACTGTGTATACTCGGTAGCTGGAACATGCGAGGTAACTTACTGGTTTCATGTGACGTGTAATTTTCCCTGGAGATACTTTTGGCAACCTACATAATATATCGACAAACAAGAATAAATATTTAAATAGACGGTTGGGCAAGTATTTAAAGTAAGAGACATTTTGAGTTAACCTGACAACAATAATATATATTCCATTTTGCTCTGTGATCAATCCTGAAATACTAAATAATGGTGGTTGAATTAACTTGCTTTGCTTGTAAAAGCAGATCTAAGTGTGTTACTGTAAACAATAAAGGTAAGCAGACACTGTCAGCATATACAACAAGTGAAAAATGTACTTGGCTAATATAAAAAATTAGCTTATACTGCCAGAGGAAAAGTGTGTGGATGCCAGTAGGCATATAATACTGATAGATCTCTACCTTACTGGACTCTGAGCACCTGCTAGAAGTCGGGGCTGATTCCAGAGGGTGAAGAGATAAGTACATTGGAGATCTGAGGTACTTTCCTCTGGGGGTAAGTCTGCTTCCATCTTCTCTAATCGTCATCTCACTGACAGAGGACATGTCACTTCGTGCTAGTGCAGCTTCTTTCTCGCTCTCAGCCATGCTGGAAGAAATTTACCTGCAATATAATAAATACATGTACATTGTAAGTACTCACTGTGTGCTTATTGTATGATCATGGTAAACAGCAAGAGCATGACTTGAAACCTGCATGCTTCTAGACTAATTTTAATGTTGGAGAGCCCCAAGGTACTGATAGTATATCTACAATGTATATTAACCAAGTGACAAGGTGGAGAAGTTCTAAAGTTGGGTGTATAACTCAGCCTATGATGACTGTATGTGTACATGGCCTGTTTATAAATGAGCAAAGCATGTAAATTTGCTGGATTATCATGTAATATAACGTCGTAGTGCAGGTACTGCAGCATGTACATGTGTGTGTAGTACTTGTATACACAGACATACATGTATTTAGTAGTATAATATACATGTAATAGTCCTGTATGTACATGTACATGTACATGTTCATCATATATGCATGTATGTTGCTGGTACCTTATGTTACATGTACATTTATGTAGACAATATATAGTAGTTTATAATTATTATTTTTATTGGTAGAAATTTCTTGAGCAATTTACATGGTAGATACACTGAACTGCTAGCCTTGTGCAGTCATCGCTGTCTCTGGCAGTTTGAAAAGTCTGGTTCAGTGTATTTATTTCACACCTTTTAAATTCGCATACAGTATCGCCAAGGTGTGCTCCTAGGTATATCTCTGAGCTGTACTGATGAGGTGTCAAATTACACCGGAACAGTACACTGTGTGCAGATTGAGTATTGTTATTATTGTATATTGTGCTAGCTATATACCTGGACAGTGTACATCATGCTAAGCAGTGTTAATATTGATAAGCATATACATACATGTAATATATATAATATTGTAACATGTAATAACTGATATACAGTGTAGATGTGTATATGTACAGTGTAGATGTGTGTCAGGGTCTGGTGATTACCTGTAGACAGATCAATAGCCTGATACACAGACACCAATAATTGATCATCCAAATGCAATGAGATGCACGAAGGCATGTAAATTGTACATTTAAAGGACCCCTCTCACCGTTTTTGTTTACACTTTGAGACACCCACGTGCTCGCTAGAGCAACCATCATGATTGGTTACTTGCACTGTATTATAATTGGCTAACTAAATCGCATGTGCATGTACACGTGTGGGAAAGTCCATCGGGTGATCGATGGGAATCAGTTGACTGTGGACAGAATAGAATATAGTATTTTGCTTTTGCCAAAATGAAATTATTGTTGCAAGATGAAAATGCTATCGAGAGATGATACGATACAAGGTATATGGCAAGCATAGCAAAAATTGCAATCAAGTCATTGAAAGTAACTTTGTTTTCTTTTTGATTTTAATTTAATTTTTAATTTTTATGTACTATGATCTATCTATGTCACAGTGTTGTGTAATTAATATTTAAAAATATCTGTACATGTGAATATAGCAATGATGATTATTGTTATTTACCCCTTGCTCACATTGATACATAATTGATTTGTTAAAATAACATGCTAGTTACTTATGGCTAATTATATTATACATCATTCATATATCATATTACATGTACTTTACTATTTTAAACTCTACTAAAATGGATAAAATGCAAATTGGAAATAAAATATTGGGATTATAATAATAACTTTATTAACTAGGATTGTTGCTGTCTACATATATGTAGGCCTATATGCAGTACCTGATCAAAAATTTAATTTATTGAATTTCAAAATAATTGCATCATTTGATTGCAGCCGTAAGTAAAATAAACTTTTGATGACACTATATTCAACTCATTTTCTTTCTCTATTGTAATAATAATACTATGATGACTAAAATGTGTGTAATGAATGCTTCTTTTTAGTAGTTTGTCAAGACTATGGCCCAGGAATGTGAAGTCCCATCAATCGCAACCTCTTAAAGCCATACTTGAGTGACGAGTATTGTACCTTGGAAACTAAGTTGACTCGTTTTACATAGGTATACATAAGGTAAGTGCATCATACACTTTCAAGATTCAGCAAAGTTTTCACTGTAAACACTGCTGCATGTACATATTACTTTCCTGTACTGTGGTTTTTGGAATGTAGCCTAGCAAAATCAGTGTCGGTTTGATTTGTATTCATCATTTTCAATCTTGTACATTGTACCTAGCAGTTATATTCTGTTGCTTAGTGTGGGCTGATTTTAAGTACCATCTGTTGACGTTAATATACTTTTAGGTGATCCAATAGTATGGTCACATGTTCACATAATGTTGTAGAAACATCGACCAAGCAACATGCTTGAACTGAAGTACTTACCTACAATTTGAGCAGCTAAATCAATCGTGAGGTTTGTAAAGTATTGACTGGTACCTTCAAATATTAATATTCTGACACAATTGGAATTTTTTTCATTTATATATGTATTAGTAGTTGGCCTGATACTTCATGTATGATCTTTCAGTGAATAGAATTTCTATGAGTACAGTACGTGTTGTATTTGATGTCTTTGATAGCCAATTCTAGTTTGATTTTGTCTATATTGTGCAGTTACCTTAATGATCTTTTCTATTTATTAATTTGATTGTTACTGCCACGTTTCAAGTGATCGTAATCCACAAGCTTTAATGTTAACAAGAACTAATATTATGCACTCATGGTTATTTGCAATTAGCCGAGTAGAGTTAGCTTGTTCCAAGATGTCATTATTTTGAATTCCAAGATTACTCATTTATTGTATGTTAAACATTTTTATGTGTTTGCAGTCATAGTCAATTGAAAATACACGCGGCTCAAAATTGATACTTTATAGACTATTGTATTCGATTTGACATGTATTTTGTGCTATTTTTCTTATCTTTCCCAGTCTTTAGGGAGGGTTTATTTTACTAGATGAAACCGCAATTTTCCATTTGTAAATACATGTAAGTGCTGTTGTTATAAACATTAATTTACTGATTATCTGCCAATACAAACTCTAGAAATATTTTATTGCCCTCTACGTTTTATGACACTGAGCTATGATTGCAAGATTGATTTAGGCCTGTTAGTATACTTTTGGCAAAGTGCTGGAGACTAAAATCAATAGCCATGGAATCACGTGTACATGTATAAATCCGCCTGACTATGATGCATGCACATTTCAACAAAAATGTTTGAAATGATTTGGTCTGTCGTACTCTCTGAAAATGTAATCGTCATTCTTAGTTATTAAATATGAGAACATCAAATGACTATTCAACTTCAATATCTTGAAACATTTATTGTTGATTTACGTTATCTGTTTATAACAAAATACAACAATGAAAACAGCGGAAACCAGGGTAAAATACATGTGTAAAGTATTGAACATGAACAGTGTATGTATAATATACATTGTGGGCAGAATTAAGTCATAATGAGATACACAGTCCATGTAGGGCGCCAGCAGAAGTTTGTTTTCAATCGTAATCGTTCACCTTGAATGCTGAGGCACTATAACGCTTCACCTTTTATATAGTTACTTGATGAGGAAACCTCTTGGAGTACGGGTGAAATGTACATTTAGAACACTTCTTTTGCAATCCAATATGTATTATCTGCAATTCAAAATGTAGAGCATTTCATTAAGAAAAATGGTTGTGACCCTTACCAAAATTATATTGCTATTCCGAAGAAAAAACATCAATGGTTGGGTTCAACTCCCACAACAGAATTTTCCACCCTGTTGAATAGCTGATGCCGGAGTACTAGTACTGATAACCAAGTTGATGTACATAACATATTACTGCTACAACACTTACCTATGCTTTTTCCAACACTGAAGATAAAGATGATATAGTGCAAGCTGTAGAATAGTTTGAATTTCCACGCCAGTGTCTGGTAGCATGGAATTGGTCTAGCTAGGTTCCCCTTCTTTCATACAGCTTTGGAATCTCACTGTGCTAAAAAATAATGATAGCAATATAATATTTATGGCGCCAAACACAATTCTTTAACATGGCTGCCCAATAGCAAAGCTAGTCGAGGGGCCTCCACGGCTCCTAGAGCTGGATATTATTATAGTTCAATATAGTACAGAAGGAAGACCTTCTTCGGAATTCGAACCTCCTAAATCGCATAGGTTGTCGGTTTTGTTAGCTAAAGCATGATTGTGTATTTCACATTTTGCAAGAATAGACTGATGAAATCTACCTCAATGAGTTTATGTTTGTGCATAAATTTAATTCAAGAAGAAGGTTTTAGTGCTATATTGTAATGAGCTACATAACAAATTATAAACACCTACCAGTAGAAAGAACTGGATGTAGAAATTGAGGTTGGCATTCGATTTACAAATTCTTCATCAAAGGTGAGTGTGCGTCTTTACCCTGCTCACCAGATCATTCCTTCCTTTCAGCAAACAATCAAATGCAACTACGTCTTTATCGATGTCAGGAAAGTTACTTGCTGACTGCATTGGAACTAGTCTGTAATCAACACAGTGAGTACATCGTAAGATACAAATACAATAAAAACATAAAATTCTTTAGAAATGAAGCGTGGCTGTTTTGATCAAAAAAAAATTTTGACCATGTGGACATAAATAAAAGTACACTAGGTTAGCTCAGCTGCATTAGAGAGGTGAATTTGTGTCTAATGAAGTTAGTATCAGGTCCCACCAACTTTTTAGATTTAGCCGGGGGGGGGGGGGGGGGGGGGTTAAAAGAGTGAATAAACTAAATACAGTAATTCAAATATCTTGAATAGACCAGATCAGTCAATTGATTATTTTAGAAATAAATTTATGATAGAATTATTGTTTGTATTTACATCCAAATTTTGCTTGGCTAAATGAATCAACTAACTATATTTTTGCAGAATATGTGTATTGTAAATTGTATTTGAATATGCATATTGTAGATGTAAAGACTTATTTTAAATTTATTAATTTAATACAACAATTACAATACAATAACTTCACATTTTTGTAAAGTTCATTGTCAAAACTCAATTGAATATTATATTCAATATTAAAATTTAGTTTCACAGTATTGTAATATAAATATGTTAAAATCATAATCACTTAGATTATTATAATTATATCACATCATATAGCCCAACTAATGTTATAATAATATGAAATATAATAATCATATGACTTACTTTTTGTGTTAAAAGTTATCCAATTTTATTAATTATTTATTTAATATTTAATTTCAATCTTAGTCATTTGTTTGTTTTTTAAACAAAATAAATAAAAATGAGTACATATAATATATGTACTCATTTTTATTTATTTTGTTTAAGCATTTAATATATGATATATTAAATGCTTACCATGCTCATGCTGAGTATTGTGATGGCTGACAATCTGGCCATAAACTAAGCTCATGTTTTTCAGAAAATGAAATTTATGAAATGAAAATCCAACTTTCGAATGCCATTCTTAGCGTTTCTGTGTACTATGAATTTTCAACTCAACCCATAGACATGAACGGAGATAGATAGTACAGTATCTAATCTTGGTACTTGCAATAACTCTGTGATCAATTGTATTGTAAACAAAATACCACGTGCAGACCGCTAGCATGGTCATGTGACTTTGGTTTGTTTATAAAATTTGATATTAGTATGATAATCCATAGTTTCGAATAAACAATGGCAGCTATAAAAATAAAACTTCTTTCAAGGGTGTAATATAAATTGAAGGGTGCATGGTTGCAAGTAGTATATGCCCATGGATTATTTTTGCATATTTCAGGCTACTTTTGAAAATATTTGCAAAAAACTAAACCTCTCTCTATACAACTTTTTCGAGGCTATAAATGGCGACGCCCAGGAAATTTTCTTCGTTCAAAATTTTATTGATTTCCAATAATTATGTTGGAATAAAATAGTTTTATAGCATAGAAAAAATAGCCATTTTCAGCAATAACAAGTAGCGCATAGTAATACTAGTCTAAAAGAGGGCCAGAGTGCCTGTGAGTCTGTCCAGCAGGTGACAATTGATTGATAGTGACTCACTATCAACTATTACAGGCCACCTTAAACTGCTGGGAACGGCACAGCCCTTTGATCGGTTTACTGTGCAGCTGCTTGTCTAGCCTTCTAAAATTTCTTTTCATGAAAATACTGGCCATAATAATTATTTTAATTTTCCTTTGTTTAAAAGCCCAACAGGCACTTATTGAGGTAGAACAGCACAACCTTCCAAATAGGTGAAACTGTTACTTCTTGATCCCAACACTGAAATATGGATCAACTCCGTGACATTTCAGCTTACTTCAAATCACACCATTCCAATTCATGCCCCTGTGGTCTGAATGTGGAACAGTTCATGAATAAATACAAATATGAATCCAAGGAATTTAAATCAGATAAAGCGGAAGATATTCTGCTTGCCACAAAAATTCCCCAAAGCCATGAGAAATACCTCGTACTTATCAAGAAACACTTTCTGATATTATCCCAAAGATACCATCCAGACAAAAATTCCCCAGAACAAGCTGTTATCTGCGGGGCAACTATGGTTTCACTAAATAAAGCGCTCTGCACGATAGAACAGAAATACTACCAGAAAACAGAAGAGAAATCAACGGCTATCAAGGATGGCAAAATATACAAATACAGAGCCAAAGAAATCATCACATGCCAACATCACGAAAGTGTAGCTGCTTACTGCCACCCTTCATATTTAGGGGAGTGGAAAACTATTCTTGAAAGAGAATTCCTGCATAAACCATCGAACATACAAAAAGGTATGCAGTTTGGAAACCCCAAGCAGTCACTGTACATTAATCTGTATAACACCGGCACAGTTTTCATCCAAGGAAACCTAGCCATTTCATACTCAATAGAAAACATGGAAAGATTGATTTCCCTCCTACCTATACCTAGTCCAATGGACCTAAGGAAAAGATCCACTGCATTCAAAGATGCAGTCAAACTATTCCCAGACCCTGTCTACCACAAACAAGAACTGTTGTCGCTAATGGATCACTCAGAAGATGCCACTTCAAATAATAAGCAGGTCAACGAAGAACCAAATACCCGACAATTGGTCCAGCATGTCTCAACACTAACTAAAGACTCAACACCAAAAAATGTGTCCCCCAGTCTTTCATCAGACTGTAGTGAATTCAAATACCAAGAAAATCACTCTGCAGTGGAAAGTACACCCACAGAAAACTCTAAAATCCTGCAATCACAGTCCTTGGAACTGCAAGACCAAACCATGCAATCAACCCTCTCCATGGCTATGACCATGATTCACAAACTAGAACAAAGACTAAACTCTGTAGTTAAAGAAACCAAAAAATCCCAGAGCGAGATGCAAAATCGTATAGCACTCCTAGAAAAAGAAAACCAAGAGCTAAAAAGCAGTCTCGGACCAAAGATAAGCTACCTACTACAACAACATCAACAGAAAAGCTTCTCTCAACCTAAGGAAAGTATCTCTACTCAAGATTCCACCACTGTTAATTCAGGTCCTGACCATCATGTGACTGAGAACAGCTGGAAAACTGTCAATCACAAAACAAAAAACAAAACGCATCAACAGTCAACAATTGCCAACAAACTCCCCACTACCGAGGAATCAAACACCATCAAATTTCAAGTAGACAAAGTGGCAGTCATTGAAAGCATCAAAGAAACTAATAAAACCTCCTCTGATGACAAAGTGAGAAGAGAAATAGGTAGCCACATCGACAAAGTGATCATTGACCGGATCACTCATTACCCCCACAATAAGAGCAAGCTGATGATTCAACTGGCCTCCAAACAAATGAGAGATAATGTTGTGAGCAACTGGCCCTCAAACAAGATATTCGGTTCCTCAAAGGCAAGGTTCCCAACTAAAGATGCGACTAACACAGTCGGAGTAGCAAAAGGTGTACCTCTTGATATGCTAGACTCTGATCTCCAGGCTGACCTGGACAAATCGTTCCAAGAGACCAGATACTACCGCATGACAAAAGGACCATCAAAACAAAAACTAAGATCGGTGAAAATCTACTTCAAGACCTCAGATGACCTGGAAAAAGCAATCAGCGATGGCCTTAAATTAGAAAGCCAAAATCAGTATGTGAGAGTGGAGGCACTAAAATGGAAACCACACGTTAGACACTGCACAAACTGCTGGCGTCTTGGTCACTCTCAGAGCCAATGTAACAGCGAAAAAGCATGTGCTCATTGCGGAGAAGACCTCAACGTTGGGCCTCATATCATATGTGCCGAGCAACCAAAATGTCGCAACTGTGGTGACGAACACAGCGCCGATCAACGAGACAAATGCAATGAATACAAAAGAAGACTAACAAAAATACAACGACGCCACGAAGAGCTCCACAATGGCTGTTAAAATCTGTCAACTAAACATCAACGGAATGTCCAACAACACCATAATGGCACTAGAAAGATATATCTGGAAACAAGAGATTGACATAGTCTGCCTCTCAGAAACTAAACTCCACGAGCTGCCACACGGAGTTTTTTCGAATATGAACTGCATTTTGAGACCTAATGTGGATAATCCGAAACACCGTGGTGTGGCTTTGCTTGCAAAGAATAATATGCAATTCACAAGGTACCCAGAGCTAGAACCACTGTCTGCGGACATGTTAGTTAGCATCATAAAGATAGGCGGCCGACGGTACTTTGTCTGCTCAGTGTATTCCCCTCCCAATGACAGCAATAAGCTCCAAGAAATTCTTGTTGCTACACAGAACATAAAGGAAAAAATGTCAGCACTAAAAGTAGAAGGTCTCATGTTGATTGGTGATCTTAACGCTCGACATGGGACTTGGGGAGACCACAGCCAAAACAAAACAGGTACATCCCTCATGGAGTTCCTACAAAAGTGGAGATTCGAGATCACCTTCAACCATGGAAGCCCGACATTCCTATGCGACAATGGTTCAAGTTACATTGACCTATTCATCACAACGGAAGGCTTGTCAAAGTACGTCATAAACCAATACTCAGATGACTCCGTAGAACTTTTCACTGGTGCCCCCCACAGGGGACACGTGCCAGTCATAACAGAACTCAGTATGCAAAAGCCTGTCATTACACCCAAAGAGTACTTCAAATGGAACGAGGCTGACTGGTACTCATATAGTCACACGTTAGAGACAATGTGTGAGCGTCATATGACAGGCTTCACCACATCAACAGATCCTAACGATGTCTGGAACACTCTGAAACACATCTTAACGAGATGCAAACAACTCTTTGTTCCATCAGCAAAAGCAAACAAACACAACAAACCATACTGGAATGCAGAACTTTCTAAGCTGTCAGCTGATCTCCGTGATGCAAGAGCTCGGTTCAAGTATCGTTCTACATATGAAAATGGAGAGCGGCTAGACAGCATCAAAAAGCAGTTTAAGGACGCATTGTCTGCAGCCCAACAACAATACTTGGAAATAAAATCATCAAAACTAAATGACCATAATGGTGAACACTTCTGGAAAGATTTCAAAAACGTATTTCATAAAAAAGAGAATAACCTGATTGGAGACCTTCGAAACACAGACAACGGTGTTATCCAGGATGATCAAAGTAAAGCTAATTATATGTTCAACAAGATATTTGGTGGTAAACCCATCACCACCAACCCCCAACATCCGCCCAATACTCAGAATGCCCATATACCAGCCTACGTCCATCAAGTCAATCAACTGAATCAACCCATCTCCATCCATGAGATAGAACAAGCAATAGGAAAGCTGAAAACCTCAGGGAAAAGCCCAGACTTTGACGGCATTCACCCTAAAATGCTGAAACAAGGTAACAACTTCTTCCTGATTGCTCTGCACAGCTTATTCAACAGGATCATGGCCACTCACGTATGGCCATGGAATGCTTCAAACCTGGTCATCTTTCTGAGAAAGCCAGGAAAGAAGGACTACACAGATGTTGGCTCCTACAGACCGATAACTATAAGCTCACATGTCGGAAAGACATTAGAGAGGATACTGGAGCAACGTCTTCGCTCACTAGTCGAGTCGTGGTCACTAATACCAGACACACAATTTGGATTCAGACGAGGCAGAGGTACACTAATGTACTTGCTGAACCTGCTGGCCGATGCAACACAACACATAAAGAATAAACAGTCCACAGCTGCACTCTTCCTTGATCTACAAAAAGCCTTCGATACTGTCTGTCATCAAAAAATGATCTACAGGCTCAAAGAGCTAAGAATAAATGGAAATTTCCTGCAGGTGGTAAACTCCTTCCTAACTGGCAGGGAGATAAACCTTAAAGTTAATGATTACGTCCACCCAGCAGAGAGATGCAAAATTGGCCTGCCACAAGGCAGTGTGCTATCACCCCTGCTCTTCATTATCTTTATTAGAGGCATGTTGACAGATACAGATGGCCGAGGCCTACAATACGCAGATGACTGCACCGTTCTAATGTCTGCTAAAGACTCGATGGAGTTGCAGACAAAAATTGAAAACAACTGCCAAATAATCCAAACTTGGATGGAAAGATGGAAACTCTTAATCAACTTTCAGAAAACTGAGATTGTGGTTTTCAATGGAAACATCACACCTCCTGTCATAAACAATAACCAAATAAAACTGTCTTCTTCATCAAAAGTCCTTGGCATCACTGTTGATAACCAACTAACTTTTGAAAAGCAGCGAAGCACTAGCTTAAAAACTTTCAATCAACGAATAAGTATGATAAGGCCCTACATATATGCTGGTCTCAACTGTGAATCTGCAAGGAAAGTATTCACACAGGTTATAATGCCAAAGGCGCTCTACGGCTCATCCCTTTGGGACGTGAGTGCCAAAATATCCCTCTATCCTTACCTCAAACTGCTACTTGGAGCCCACTACAATCCCCCCAATGAATCCCTACATTTACTGATAAATATCCCACCTGTCAGCCTTCTCCACACAAAAGAGAGACTACTGATAGTTCAAGGATTAGTAAAAATTGGCAAAACTGATATGTTAACAAACACCCCTAAAAGCCCTCTCACCAAGTCTTTCATAGCTGATGTGAGGAAACTAACACCTCGTTCTACTCCACTCAATGGCACACAACCCAAAGATATCTCAACAACCAAAATAAACGGATGCATACAGAAGGAGTGGCTAAGACAATGGAGAACTCATCATAGAGATGGGATATGCCCATATGGGTTACTCTCCGACCTGCACCCGGAACATGTATTCCAATTCCCTCTGCCACTGAACAGCAAAAGAAGGGAAATAGGTGCTCTATGTGACTTGCTGACTGGCCAAAGTAGACTCCAACTGTTCCAGTATAGAGCAAAGTTGAGCTACAGCCCAGTGTGCACATGCTTACAAGAAGAAGAGTCGGCCCACCACTACCTCTATGTTTGTGCAGACTACCTCACGGCCAGAAAACTTACAAATCCCAAAACCGATGAATGGTGCTCAATAATAGCCTTTCTCTGCCTCACCAAGCGGCTCATGTTCTGAAGACTTCACAGGGGACGGACCTGGTCATGTTACTCGCCTGTCACAGACCAACTCCTGAGGCATGGATGTGCGGTGACTAGTGACTGGGGCCGCCTGTTGCAAAGATTCTGATATCACAGCCACTGTTACATCCTAAAGTAGATGATCATACAGAAACACTAAACTAAATGTTACAGAATCTCATTCCTTTAAACCTCATTTTAGATACTTTTTCTGTCAATACTCAAATCATTCAGTTTATTCGCCATGCTCAACATACATGTATATAGAACTGTATATATTTTCTTTTTCCATAGCTAACCCGTACGTTTCTCTTAGCCTCCAAGTAGTTATATGTACATTACTAACCACTCACATTTCATCCTAGCCTGCAAATAGAGGCCATTATTGTATTTTATTATTATTATATTTTATCATTATCAAAATAAAAGAGTTCATCATCATATATAAAAAAAGTGCCGTTTAGGGTGTCTTCATCAAAAATTCGTCCTAGGGCAGCACTTTAGCGCATCGCGCGATGCATCATGGGAAGGAGAAATATGTTGAGAGCACAACTCTGAAACACATGACTTTGCTGCTGCCTTCATTTTGACACAAAACTAGATTTGCTGAGCAGGGTAATTAGTGAGAGGGATCCTTTAATGTGCACATCTATGTCATCTAAGTAGACATATAAAATACATGTATATATGTTACTTGTCATACGCACTACCATTGTTACCTGCGGCATGTTGACCTCACTTATTGGGTCACCATATCCTCTCGACAAATCAATTATTTCTACACGTAGATGAACATTGCTCGGGAAAAGGTCTCCGTTATTATTCACTGAATAATGTAGACTGAGTTGTTCGACTGAACCTGCAGGTGCTGCATAACCTATAGTCCTATACACTTTACATATACGTATTGTTTGTGTATACGCTATAATACAGGCATTCGGCATTCGGCATTTTTCATAACCAAAATAGACAAACACATACTGTAATGATGTGACTGAATTATACAAATTGTATCTCAGTCCTCACACCTGTAATAGTACAATGTACACTGTACATGCTATGAGGATTATGCAGCCCCATTGGGTCTAACTTCAGCCCCAATATAATATATAATACAGGATATTATAGCTACAGTATACTATTAGACTAGGCCTATGTACATGTACATGTATTATATACATGTAGTTCTGTAGCACTTGTATCCAAATTAATAATAATTATTATAATAACTGTTATTGTTATTATTATTATTGTATACACACACAGTCAGCATGTGTGTGTCTAATTATTGTTTGTGTATTCCCTACTACATGTACACTTGTACAAAAAACATGTAATTTACCTGTACATGTACATTGTATATACATGCCCTTTATTTGTAGTGACATTACGAGAATTTATGTTCAGATTAATATTTGGAAGGCATTATACATGTATTATTAAACATTGACTTACTTTACTGGTGGACTACATTGAAGAGATAGATTAATGTGTAGAGTGTAGTATGACAAGTACACTTGCTATAATATCAAGTATTTATGCTCACACAGCACAGCCCCACACATATCTGATAGGTAATATGACATACAATGCATGAGGGAAGAAATGGCTGAATGTGTATACAAAGTCAAATGTAGGAAGAGCAGAGCGGAATCAATGCAAACCATAAATATGACTGAATTAATTATAGCAGATAAAACTGTTTTTGCTTCTTGATACGTTGATCTAGCAGGGGCGTAGGTTAGAAAAATTGAGTGGGGAGGCAGAAAGTTGGGTGGGAGGGGGTGCGGGGGGTGGGGTGCGGGCACCCCCCGCAAATGCACGCGCAGCGGAAAATTTTCAAATCTGACTCTCTGAAGTGCAAAAATTAGACATAGCAGCATGCTAGTTCTAGCATCACTACAACAAGTACTCATTACTACTTCTGCTTAATACAGTTCCTACTACTTGCAACAAGAGTGAAAGTGTTACAGTACTATTACTAGCTAGTAGAATTTTATAATAACTAAAATACTGCATGATTGTATCTTTTACACAGAGTCCATAGGCGCAAGTGTATTTTATAAATTAAAATTTTCACATTTTAATAGGTGATCGACAACTATTGTCATTATGAATTAATTATTTTAAATAAAATGCATTTAAAATAAATATCTTTGCAAGAAAAGTGTGGCAGCCTATCAAAGCTATGATAATATTAATAGTATAATTATATTATATATAAATTTAAAATTAAAATATTTCATTATTGTTATATTTATATTATTATATTTTTAAATTAGTATTTTTTTTTACAATACATATTTAGTTGGTAGTAGTGAATGTAGCAGTAGAGTAGTAGCTGTCAGTGGAGTGGCTGGAATGAATAACTAAAATGAATGCAAACACTTTTAATTATAAATATTAAAAGAATGAACCATTATCATAAATATTTTTGAAAGAAGCCAAAAGAAAATAATATTGGAATTAAATTTCATGCACCTGCTCGTAGTCAGTGACAGGGAAGGAACCACCTCATGGATAACAGTGACTTACAAATTGATTCACCTGATTCAACTGTTCACTACTTTTACTTTTGCATTTATTACTTTTTCCTTGGTATAAATAACTATTCATAAAAAATATTTATTCATTCATTCACAAGACCGCAAGTTTTTAACCTTGGCATAGCCATAGAGTCTTTTAGCAGAGCACACAGTTTTATGGACCCCTTTGTGTGCCACTTGCAATGTAGTAATTAATCCAAGATTACTGGTTATTGTTACGAAGCAACACCATAGAGTTATAAGTAGAGTGATAACGCCATAGAGTTATTACTAGAGTGATAACGCTCCGGTCGCAAACCGGAAATGAAGCAAATATTAAGGGAAAAAGTGTCAAATTTTCAAAAGTAGTGTTTTTAGGCCACTTTATTTTGGCAACAGGGGCGGCAGTGCCTCCCTGCCGCCCCTTAAAATACGCCCCTGTCTAGCTACAACAAGTCATTTACTGTACTATATAGGTACAAACAAAAGTTAAGTCATCTATTGTATGTAAGCTATAGTACAAGTAAAAGTCATCTGCTGTATGTAAGTACATGTACAACTAAAGAGTCAACTCATTACCAGCTAATATGAAAACCATGCTTCTGTGCCAAGTATCAGAGTTATGTAGAAGGATTTTAGGGCGTGCTACCCCCCCCCCCCCACCCTAATCTGTTTTCTGATGTAGAGATACATTGTAATCACACAATTTATACTGTTAATAATGGAAAATAAAATGCTGATGTTATAAATGTCGAGATAATAGTGGAACAATTAACTCACCTACTAGTTAAGTACCAGTTGATTCGCTGCCAGAGAGGGTTGTGTATGCATGCGGTACTAAACGTTACAGCTGCGGCGGCACATCATACTCTCAACTATAAAGATTCCCGTGTTTGATCTAAATGCTACCAACACTTCATTATGTTTATATATACAAACTATTACCAATAGTCTTTTGTCCAACGAGTGCAGCAATATCGAGTATCAGTTTGCATTCTTTATTCGCTGCTATTTACTTAAGGTAATTGAGCTCCAGCTATTAGTACAAAATATGTAAACAATTGAACATTGTATGCATTGGTTACAATAGCCAAGTGTTGGCACGAAATAATTAGTAACTTTTATGTTCCAGATCCTTCACTGCAATGTACTACATATAAAATGTAGCCAATTTCCATTTCTATACAAATACAGTTCTTAGGATTCTCGGCTACACGAGAGGCTGTGAGCTCGACGGAGCAACTTTGTTGCTCGTTGGCACGGCTCTATAGGCGATGCGCAGAACCAGTCCATCAGTGGCCAATTATATAATCAATTATAATTTATTTAAATTCAGCTTTGGTTATTGATTGAATGTTGATCGATCAATATCCAATCAATAACAAAAGCTGATTTTTAATAAATTATTTAATTGGAGTCGTTGAATCTAATATTAACCAATCACCATAGCGCTCTGTGATGCCGTAGACTGAAAAGACCAACATGTTGGTATTCACATAACTGAACAAACGGCGCGCCGAATTTCTCTAGAACGAGGCTCCGAAGGCTGAAAAAGAACAATCAGCATCTCGCGTAGCCGAGCTTTTACTGTGTCCTTCAACGATTCTCCCAAAGTGGGAGTACGTTTAGGATAACTGGTTTAGTTTAGTCACCAACTGAGAGTAGTTAATATATAACTGCTACATGATAGAAAAGGTACCCAACAAGTTGCAACTAAATTTAGGGCAAGTAATATAGTAGTTGGATATGCACAATAGTAACAGCATGCTATGCATAGAATGATGTTGCTATGCATGAATCTGTATACCAATTGGTAATTAACGCAATATTTTTGTGTGAATTATCCCCAGTGGGTTTTGGATCAATACTAGAGCAAAAAACATAGATATACATGTAACCCTACACATATGTGTGCGTGGATACTCAACTGGATATTACCCTACACATATATGCTGGATTTACGTCAAGTACCAAAAAAACACTATCCCATGCATTAGCAGAGAGATGGAACAGAAAACAAATTATTATGACTTTTATACACAGATTTGCATTTATTTTATATCAAAACTCACTCCTAATACCTAAAAAGTAGGTCATATATATAATATAATACTAATGTCATGTAGTAGTACAGAATTATACTGCATAGTAAACTGGTTGGTGGAGAATACTGAAATAGTCACTATAGTACAACTGTAATAATAGTAATCTAACAAAATACACAAACAAACAACTGACACTAAAACAATCTATTTGTGAATTCTTTTTACTTGAAGAATGTATAATAACACCAGCTATAACTTGACTGTTCTACACAAAACACACTGGAATAAATACTGTAAAGTCATTGCCAATTTACCCTATGCTTCCCCTGGAGAACATTGGTGAGCAGAACTTGGCAAGATTAGTTAGAGAAATCAGATTAGTGGCCGTTCTAACAGACACTGAAACATAGCCTGGGAGCTGGGGGCCACCTTATCAAACCAGTTATTGAGTAAAGTATAATGATTGTAATAGTATACCTGGTGCCCAGGCTAAGTCTCAAGTGAATCATAATTATACTATATAAAAACTAGACGACAGCGACTAATCTCAACAATATCTTGTACTTCCTGAGTACATGTACTTCTCAGCTCAACCTCTACACACTAAATATACTTATTAGCTAACTATACAAGTATTATAAATAGACATCACTATTATATTATGTAAAAACATGGAAGTATAAAACAATTCTCAAAACTATTATAAATAAATAGGCACACAGACGGCTAAAAGGAATAACTAAAAAGATTCATTTATCAGGATTTAGTGGCCAGTGTTTTACGGGGCGTTGAATGGCGTCTTCTCTCGACGACAGCCTTTGGTCTATATGATCCTGTCATTGAGCCTGAGGACCTCAGGTTACTATCATATAATATATTGGGTGGGTCACCCGACACCTCATTAATGTATGTACCATGCACCTCCTCCACACAGTCTTCAGCTAGAACACTGCGGTACGAGTTTGGACCTAAGGCTTTGCTATAAGCATCGATTCTCTCCTGCAGATCTGTTTCACAGTCATCTTCTGAATGACCTTGACCTTGGACCTCGCTATGAGTGGGCGGAGAGTTGTGTTTGAGAGAGGATTTAGTTCCGTCATCGTTAGTGACTATATGGGAGATGCGAACCTGCCTGTTTCTGTGCTGCGGAGTGTCTTTAGAGCTGATGTTGGGGTCAACATTCTCCTTGTGTGATGTCATCGAACTGGAGTTGGACCGTAACTCCTCCTTTAAGGAGCTCACGGCACTCTGTAGCCTAAGTTAAAAGTATAGGCATATTATTACATTGTATATAATGGAGGGAAATGCACCCACTGTACTGTAGTAATACCGTCAACACGTGTGGATTGAGTGAACACAAACAGCAAATCAAAGGGAAAGCTGTTAGACATCCTTAATATGTGAGCAGTGCGTGTATATCACCATCAGGCTAGACCTGTCCATATGAGGCCTGTCTATGGGGACGTTAGCGGTAAACAAATGCATAATATAGTTTATCTACAGCAGGGATGCCCAAATGTGTCCCTAAGGGACACAGTGTCCCTTTGCATGGATTTTGGTGTCCCTTCATCACTTTTCAAATTTTACGTGCAAACATGTCATTTTGTGGCTGAGCAGTGAAACCAATTGCACTGCTCAAGTTACACCCGAAAATACATCACAATGTTAAAAAATCCACACATTTGAAAATCTCAAAATAAATATTTTGAGATTTTCAAATGTGTGGATATGTTTGCCGCATTTCACCACGTTTAGTAAATGATACAGATGTAAATTTCTGTCAACGATTTAAAGCCTACCAAAAATTGATGGCCTGATTGACCTAATCACAGAGCTGAAGAAAGTAAAGTGAAAAGTGCAGCCACCCCTAACTTATCTAAAATCGCTGTCAAACTGATGACACTCTTTAGTAGCACATACTTGTAGACCTACGTGAGTTTGTTCAGTCACCTGAACTACATGCACATCAAAAACAAAAATCAGACAAGACTGCTAGACAAACATACCAGGCAGCTACTAAAGGAGACATAGACTTTGAGAATGATCCAAGAGAAGAGACAATTCCATGTCACCCACTAATAATTGTATTCACAAGTGAATCATGTAGCATGCATAGAATATTCATTGCAACTTTCATATAATTAACTTGAGGCCGAAACAGACTAGCGGATATGTTTGCCGCATTTCACCACGTTTAGTAAGCGTAACTACTTTTTTCCGCTGGACAACACACTAGCGATGTTTTCTCCATGAAAGGAATTTCTAGTCTTCGAGTGTGTGCCAAGGGAGGCAATTATTGCTATACATGTATATGTCATGTCTCCTACGTGCACATCACATTATAACAACGACTCAACTTAGAATTTTTGTTTACAGACGAAAGTGTAGAATGGAGCCGGGAAAAATTTTGCCCAATCAGAAGTCAGTGATATCGAGAGCTAAACGTAAAATATTAAACACACTTGATATTTGGCGAACAGGGCGTTTTGCGCTCAATTTTGTGACGCCCTGTTGCTTCACCGTCATTTTGAGGCTAATAACGGCGCAAAATTTGCTAGTTTGTTTCTACCTTTCTTCTGTTTTCGTGTACTTCAAAAGTAGATGACTATTGCTGTCATACTTTGGTTGAAACTAAATCAATAAATACGCGAGTTATAGCTATAAAATAACTCATTTTTGTATCATAATTAAATTGCCCATTTAATAATCGCAATAAATGCAGCAGAAAAAACTAAGTGTCCCTTGCTCTGATGCGATTTTAGAATTTGTCCCTTTCCACTAAAAAGTTTGGGCATCCCTGATCTACAGCAATGGTGCCAGGTACTGCACACTGCATGTAAGTGAAAACACCTCAACCAAACAACCAATCATACCGCAGCTAGTTTTTAGATGGATGTTTGACTCGTTTCAGCTGAGGTATGCCGGTGGAAGTCCTATTAAGATAAGTATATACATGTACATGAAGAATACCTCCAGGTAACACTGTACATACTGTGTATATGTGAAAGGATGATGTATATATCTGCTTGACACAGTAATTGTACATATAAATCCCTAGACTATACAATATGTAGTGTAGGAGAGAGGGGATAGAGAATAGCCCACCTTTTATATCTCTCTAGGATCTTAGTCTTCTCCACAGCATCATCTAATGCCTTCTGTTCACCAACATGTACACTCAGCTCATTTAGCTTATCCTGTAACACATGGAGAGTGAACACAGGCTGATATCTGAGCAGCTACATGTACAGCTTAACTGTACAGGTACTCCTACGTAGGAGGCACATACATGTACAGCATGTACATATACAGGTAGTAGCACAGCCAGTTCTACCTGTAATACACTACACAATAAGGTAAATACGTAACAAGCTACAAAATAAATTACCCCCCCCCCCCCCCCGTCTGCAATACAGTTATGTAATAAGCTAACTTTGACTGTCACATGGATAATACAAACTACTTTCAACTATAACACAGTGAATAATAAGGTAGCCCAAACTGTAATATACTAGAAAATATAAAATATACATTATGTAACGCGTTACACAATAACGTATGTATATATTATATAACGTGCTACACATTAAGGTACATTGTAAGCATATATGTAACATGTTACACACTAAGGTATGTATGATGTAACGTGTTACACATGAAGGTACATGTATATATATATATATCGTTGCATTAGTACCAAAACAGTCTATCTGGACAAAATGTAATTAGCGGGAAATCAAGTTTAAAGATTTGAGCCTTTGCAGCTCGCTATCTAAAGGAGCTAGCCAATTAAAACTTTCAAGTCTCACATTACTTGTTCTTCTTAACTGGAAAACACCAAAAAATTGAATACTGGATCATTGGAACATACTAAACCGTGAATGCCATGAAACCAGTTAGCCTGATTAGTCACTGAATTTTGCTGATTAAGGACCAAAATGGGCTATCTGGCATATCATTACAATGTACATAATAATGTTTATTAATAGTTTTAGCTTTTATTATTATATATTGTTTATACAGGTATATTATAGGTTTTAAAAATGTCAGCATTATAAATTGTATCAGTTTTATGATGTTGACCAACAGTAATGTGGCTCGACCACTGGAAAAATGTCAATGTGGTCATGCGCTCTACGACATCTGCTTTGTTCACTACAGAATCTTTTACATAGTCTTCTTTCTAGGCGATACAAGAATTCCATTGTGGTTGAGGTTTATGTGAGTTTATGTTGGAATTACATTGATGGAATTTGCGACTGTTCGAAACAGGGCGTTTCGAAAACAGACAATTTGCAACCGCAAACTCCAGATTTCAACCAATTATTATTTTTAATATTACAATTTTTTGTTTTTGCTACTCTTCTACTTCTAAAAAAATAATTATCTGTGAAGTGTGTTCTTCTAAATGCAATCTACGCAGTTTCGAACTGGCGGTTTTGAACTCCGTTTTTGAACTGGCCGGTTTCTAAACGGTCTGTTTTGAACTGTCTGGTTTCGAAACGTTCTGTCTTTTTCAAAATGTCCCTCTACCAAATTGATGCTGTATTTTCTCTTTAAATGAAAATACATTGTATATTCTTATTGCATGGATTGTAAAAGAAATTTATAAAATTTAATATTTTTACTATTCTTGGTGAATTTGTTTATTTTAACAATGCTGAGCTTTTACTAGAAGGACCTTAGGCCTACATGTAATTAAGATAATAATATTAACCATAACTCGTTTTGATAATTGAATGGCCAGGTTTGAAAGCAAGTAGCCAGTAAGCAAGTGCTAATAGTTGATTCTGATTGTGAGAACACTGTTAGATGCTACTACTATCAATCTAATACCAACAAATACAGTGCTAATACCTCATTTTGTACAGGGCTGTAATGCCATAATTTACTCACAATACCTCTACAGGATGCTATTTATTGTAAAATGGAGAACTCACTAGGTGCTGAAATACTAAGTTTATCACTAGTATAAGAATCAGAGAATACAAAATACTGTCTTTGTAATTCCCTCCACGGCTTGATGACTCATCAGTGCAAAAATCCTGTGATTTCATTGGCTAATGCCAGTTAGCCTGGTTTGGTTCTACTGTGAACCAGATAACCTGATTTGTTTTTGGGCAATAGTTCAATGCCAGGTTGACGGACTAAAATGAAACTTTGGGAACATAAACTTGGAGGGAGAAGCTACCCAAAAAATTGCTTATCTCCAAATTTTAGGGTGCAGCCAGATAGCCCATTTTGGTACTAACGCAACGATATGTAACGTGTTACACACTAAGGTATGTATATATGTAACGCGTTACACACAAGGTATGTGTATATGTAACGTGCTACGCACTAAGGTATGTATATATGTAACGCGTTACACACTAAGGTATGCATATATTATGTAACGCGTTATACATTAAGGTATGAATATGTAACGCGCTACACACTAAGGTATGAATATGTAACACGCTACACACTAAAGTATGTATATATGTAACATGTTACACACTAAGGTATGAATATGTAACGCACTACACACTAAAGTATGTATATATGTAACGTGTTACACACTAAGGTATGTATATGTAACGTGTTACACACTAAGGTATGTATATATGTAACGCGTTACACACTAAGGTATGTGTATATGTAACGTGCTACACACTAAGGTATGTAGATATGTAACGTGTTACACACTAAGGTATGTACATGTATATGTAACACATTACACACTAAAGTATGTATATATGTAACGCGTTACACACTAAGGTATGAATATGTAACGCACTACACACTAAAGTATGCATATATGTAATGTGTTACACACTAAGGTATGTATATGTAACATGTTACACACTAAGGTATGTATATATGTAACGTGTTACACACTAAAGTATGTATATATGTACCTCTAACTTGACCACCTCATCCTCTCTGGCTATCACGTCCTCTACCAGCTCTCGGTGCTTGTCACTCATCTCGTCCATAGAGTCCTGCTGTCTCTTTATCTCGGCGATCAGCTCCCCCTTCTCACTCGTCTCTTGTGCCAGCCTCATTTTCATATCTACTCGTAGCTGTCTCTCCACTTCTTGTGCTTTCCGCATGCAGCGTCTCAACCATGACGTCTTTGCCTACATAAATGTGTGCATGAAGTAAGTACATTGGTAGGTACATTGTAAAGTAGGTAAGTACATAATGTAGGTAAGTATATAGGATAGGTAATTACATGTACATAGAGTAAGTAAGTATATAGGTTAGGTAAGTACATAAAGTAGGTAAGTACATAGAGTAGGTAAGTACAGGTAATGTACTTACTGCTAGTTCACTGAGTATATCAGAGGAAGTAGAGTTGGATGTGTCAGAGTATTTATGGTCACTGGTTGCTTCTGCTGTTTCCACCAGTACATTGAGCTCTGTAGATAACGCCTGCACAAGTACACTGTGCTGTTGTTCTAGTCTGGAGAGATCATGTTTGGTGGCAGTGAGGTGGACCTCTAGTTCCTTGCATCTGGTAATATACGGCAGTAGTGTAGGTATATATACAGTACAGTAGTGTAGGTATATATACGATAGTAGTGTAGGTATATATACAGTAATAGTGTAGGTATATATACAGTGTAGTAGTGTAGGTATATATACAGTGTAGTAGTGTAGGTATTACAGTGTAGTAGTGTAGGTATATACAGCAGTAGTGTAGGTATATACACAGTGTAGTAGTGCAGGTATATATACGGTGCAGTAGTGTAGGTATATACAGCAGTAGTGTAGGTATACATATACAGTGTAGTAGTGTAGGTTTATATACAGTGTAGTAGTGTAGGTTTATATACAGTGTAGTAGTGTAGGTTTATATACAGTGTAGTAGTGTAGGTATATACAGTGTAGTAGTAGTACCTTTGTTCGTTCTGCTCTCCCACCTCCCTCAGATCGTCTGATTGCTCCTTCCATCTCTTTGATTGCCCTTTATAACTAGCAAACTCTCCTTCTAGCCTACAGATAAATATATACTGGCATATTATACTAAAACTAGAATATCATATACATGTACTACATGTATATACATGTACTACATGTATATACATGTACTACATGTATATACATGTACATGTACTGTTACTACATGTATATAGCCTAATATAATATATTAGGCTATATACATGTAGGTATATATACTATGTACGTATACATGTAGGTATATATATGCTATACTATTGTTACACCAATAGTATAGCACATTGCAGTATATTATAGAACATCATATGTTGGCACACTATAGCATAGTATACACAATTCATCCTGCAGATCATGGGCTTCAGCTGAAGGACTCAAATCTATTTACTGGTACTAATGATAAACATCACAATCATTCCAGAACCTGGCTACAGTTCTATAAAGTCATACAACTGCAGTTAGAGCTACTGCTATAATAAAGATATCTGGCTCACTGAAGTGATGAACACTGCATCACATTCACACTGTGGAATACAGGGGAAAGAGAGGATAACTCCTGAGTATCCAAGTACTAACTTTCTGTATTTCTGTTCCAGCCTGATATAATCTTCATGCTGAGCCTTAGCTTGTCTTTTCACGTTCTGAACAGATATGTGGGCTTCCTCCAGGTCAACCTATCAATATGTTAGATATTTGTGTTAGATCTGAGGCTAGGAAGCAGAGTTACATGATTTCATGTAATGGAATAGCCTGAGAAACTCTACTCACCCTGAGGGACTCCACCTGAGTGTCCTTATCAACCTGTAGGTGTTTGAATCTTCTGTGATATTCCTCTCCTGTCTTTACTTCTCTGGCCTGTGATGATAATTAGTATGACATCATGAGTTTATTATTGCATGGCCACAGCAGTGGATTGATGGTATCATACATGTAGGTTTACAATTGTAGGACCACAACCAAAGGAGTCTTGGTTGATCGACATATAACAGTACACTACACACAACTAGCACCACTGCAAGGTTACCAGTGGCCATACATATGTGTGAGGTATGTGAACTATAATATCCCTTTCATGTCCATAATATGGACATGAAGGGGATATTATATGCATACATGTAAATAAATAAATAGTAATACACGACGCATCTTTATGTTTAATTTATTTCCTAATATTTCAATACTCATCCGAGTATCATCATATGATGATGATACTCGGATGAGTATTGAAATAATAGGAAATAAATCAAAAATAAAAATGCGTCTTGTATTACTATTTATAATTAAAATACTAGCCCACACGAACATTTTTCAATATAAATAAATATTATTCATTTATATGTATGTATCCATCTTTATCAGGTGTTTGTATCATAAGTTATCTGTCTACACAACGTTACTCTGACCTATGAAGCACATGTCAGTAAATGATACCATCTTACAGGATAAGCCAGGAATCGTAGACGTCAGTCAGTAGGTCAGTAGACACCACCATGAGCGACCAAGAAGTATACAGTGAATGACCTTGACCGGGCCTCATATCTGCCTTACCTTGACCTCTGTCAGCTCTTTCTTCAGTCTATCAATCTTAGAGAGGTGGTCGGAGTGTGACTTGCTGTAGTTCTGCTCTTGTTGATTGAGTTGAGAGTGAACCGACTCCAGTTCTCTCTTCACTGCAGACTCTGAAGCCTCCGTAGTCAGTAGTTTTACCTCCAAATCCTGTACTCTGGCTTCTCTCTCTTCCAGTTCCTGGCATTTCTTACTCAACTGAATCTGTTGATCTGCGTTAGCGCTCTGTTGCATACGTATGTAAACATTATATACAGTGTAAATATTAAATAATGTTACGTTGTACTAGTAACTGATAATACTGTGTGTAATAGTAACTTGTGGTAGTGGTAGTAGTAGTACTGGTAGTAGTAGTAGTAGTAGTAGTAGTAGTAGTAGTAGTAGTAGTAGTAGTAGTAGTAGTAGTAGTAGTAGTAGTAGTAGTACTGGTGGTAGTAGTAGTAGTACTGGTGGTAGTAGTAGTAGTACTGGTGGTAGTGGTAGTGGTAGTAGTAGTAGTAGTAGTGGTAGTAGTAGTAGTAGTAGTAGTAGTAGTAGTAGTAGTAGTAGTAGTAGTAGTAGTAGTAGTAGTAGTAGTAGTAGTAGTAGTAGTAGTAGTAGTAGTAGTAGTAGTAGTAGTAGTAGTAGTAGTAGTAGTAGTAGTAGTAGTAGTAGTAGTACTGGTGGTAGTAGTAGTAGTAGTGGTGGTAGTAGTAGTACCTTGAGTGTGTGGATCTGCTGCTCCAGCTCCTCTACCTCCCCTTTACTAGCTGCCAGTTTATCACAGAGCTGTGCTGATTCTGCCTCATAGTTTATATACTGATCATTCATCTTCTTAGCTTCTCTCTCCAGCTACAGGTATATAATCATATGATAGTCAATGTGCTAACATACTACAATTCACATACTACATACAATGCATGGAGTAATACATACAATACATGGAGTAATATATACAATACATGGAGTAATATATACAATACAGGAAGTAATATATACAATACAGGAAGTAATATATACAATACAGGGAGTAATATATACAATACAGGGAGTAATATATACAATACAGGGAGTAATATATACAATACAGGGAGTAATATATACAATACAGAGAGTAATATATACATTACAGAGAGTAATATATACAATACATGGAGTAATATATACAACACATGGAGTAATATATACAATACAGGGAGTAATATATACAACACAGGGAGTAATATATACAACACAGGGAGTAATATATACAATACAGTGAGTAATATATACAATACAGAGAGTAATATATACAATACAGAGAGTAATATAAAGCACATTGTAACCATACACTATAACGGTTTACCAACCCGCTGAATCTGAAGTGACTGCTCATGATTAGAATGTTCCAGATCTGATTTCACTCTCCGTAAATCTTTAAACTCTGTCTCCTGTCTTCTGACTTTGTCTTCCAAATCTTGATTGGATGTCAAAAGTTCTGCCATATCTTTATTCAGACGGTCCATGTGATTGGACAATGAACTGACCTATATACATGTACAAGAATGTAAATGCTTCTATCCTCATTGGACAGTAAAGTTACCTAAATATTGTAGAAAACATGCATGCTAGGACATTCACGTGACCCAAATTATCATTGGATAATCAGGTGACCTACATGTAGATATTTCATCAAGTACTTCACACATTGCTACAGATACAACATACAGCACACTGGGGATATTCTAGTAGTCACCTGGTTGCGCAGAGAATCATTCTCATTGGCTAACTGTTCACAGCGATTACTTTGTTCTGCATTTATATCTCTCAGTTCATTTGATTCGTTCTGCAGGGCTTTACATTTGACTTTCCACCTGAGGGACAGGCATACAAATGTATTTATATATAGTACACATAATGGACTACAGATGTCATTGGCGAGTACATGTACATAGACACAAGGCTAGCCAATCTATACCAGACTAGGTATACTGTACTTACAGTTTTACAGCTTCAGTTGCCTTGGATTTCATTTCATCTTTACGTTTCTCTGAAGCACTGAGGTCTACCTGCACAGCCTCAAGTTCCTGAGATACTTTCTGATGTTGATGATTGCTTTCTCTCAGGCTACATCTAGCTTCTTCCAGCTCTGTTTCCAACTATAAAATACCTTGTGAGTCATAATGGGAACATTAGCCGTAGTATACACATTACTACTACAATATAGAATAGTAGTATGTACCACCTGTGCCTATGCACTAGCTTACACTTTGGGGAAGCATAACAACGGAAATAAAGTTACTATAAGTTACGCTGCGTCAGCAACACTGTCTTGAATAACAAGACCATAGCGACTAGTGTAAGGAATCCCTGAAGCCGTGCCCATAATTGGAGTAAACTAACTTTACTTTACACACCATTTACAAGAGAACTAGCGGTCTCGGAGCTTAATGAAAGATATAGGGGGTAGCATGTGGACTATATAGCTAGTCCAGGACTTCTACATCAAACATTTTGTTTCCTTACAATCTAATTGAATTTAACATAAATAAAAAACATAAGCATAAGTTTCAGCGATACGACACTTCAGGCAGACTCGTTACTGACTGAATACTATGCTAAGTTGGACTTGATGCTTGGGCTCCACAACAATAGACTCATATTACGCAAACTAGTGCCGCGGGGTCTAAAAATATTAACACGGTGTAAAGTATACGCCTATATTTTGTTGAATAGATCTGTGGCAACATTGATCTCTTTCTGAACGCTACTATGCTGGAGGCAAAGTGTTTGTAAGTGTGCTACACATATGTAAGTGAGACGTACACATACATGGTACAGGTTATGTTTCTGTATATACTTTGGTGTCAGCGAATCGCCTCATCAGGTAGTAACCTAGCAACTAGGTGAGATATTATTCTGATAATAGACAAAATTCCTACTAGGCCAACTTTTCCATTTATGGGACAACAAGAGTTTCCACCCTTAATGGGATATTCAGAGATGGTCAATCTGCTAGGTCTATCTACTACAAGTAGATGCAGTGCATATTGCATATACATATAGTATAGACAGGCAGAACAGAGTATTACACTGTATATAAACACACCTTGGACTTGTCCATCTCAAGTTTAGATTTGGAAGTTGACAACTCCCTAACTTCAGACAGCAAAGAGTTTGAATTTTGTTCCTTGTGCCTTATATCTTTGGTCAGAGTCTACAAATACATAGGCACGCTACTACATTACTACACCATATACTATATAATTATATTCGCTACTAAAATATAGCACATCATATACCACATAGGTACACTACAACAATAGTACACCATATACCACATACATGTAGGTACACTACATTGTGTTACAATAGCACACCATATGCCACATAGGTATGCTACTACAGCACCACACTAGATACTACAAAGGTACGCTACTACAACACCAGAATATTATGCCGTACAGTTAACATTGAGTAGGACAGTAAGTACTATAGTTGTAGTAACAGTATGCAATATACATGTAGTAGTACTAACAGTAGGTCATATTATACCAAAGTTCATGTCTACAGTACATCAAACCATACCTCAATACTTCAATAAATGCATAGACATGTACATGTACATACGATGTACATAGGTTTACTATTACAATACCTCGATATGTTCGGTGAGCTGCTGTCGCTGCTTTTCCGTCTTCTGTAACTCCCGTCTCATCACTTCTCCCTCCTCTCTGGAGATCATGTGACCTAGCTGTACTCTCAGGTCCTGAATCTCCATCTATTACAACACAAACGAGTATACCTACTTTACATACATTGTTACTAGTATACCTACTTTACATACATTGTTACTAGAATATGGAACGTGTGCCACCTGTTAGTCATATACAAGCACCTGAACAGCACTTGTCTTGTAATGTCTAATCATAACAGCACTAGTAGCAACGCGAGTATTGCTCATAGACATACACAAACATGTATCTCTATTAAGAACATGAGACAGAAAGCCAGACTGTTTGAATGGGAATGACAGGCATACATTATTCATAGGCATGTACATGTGGCTAAACAGATGCAGCTGTCAGAAACACATGCAGACACATGCTACAGATATGTACACCTGAATATCTGTTAGTTTCCCATATTTGCAGACAGACAAACCAATAGACAGACACACAGACAGACCTGCAGACGTTGATTCTCATCTTCAGAGGCACGGGTGATGTCACGTTGTTTCTTCCTTGACTTCTTCTCGGAGTCACGGAATTCCTCAGCCAATCGCAGAGCTCGATGTCTCTCGTCATCTACTTCCCGTAGCTTAGCTCTTAGTTCATCCACCTACCAGTGAGTTTAAGTGGTGATATGTATGGAAGGATTAAATTATATTTAACTATACAACAGTGTACTCACATAAACATGTATTCACAATGACATAGAAATGGGTACCAGTAGTGTAAGTATGACAAGTGTACATTGTACCTGTAGAGTAAGTACATTATAACATGGGTACCTGTAGAGTAAGTACATTATAACATGGGTACCTGTAGAGTAAGTACATTATAGCATGGATACCTGTAGAGTAAGTAGATTATAACATGGATACCTGTAGAGTAAGTAGATTATAACATGGATACCTGTAGAGTAAGTACATTATAACATGGATACCTGTAGAGTAAGTAGATTATAACATGGGTACCTGTAGAGTAAGTACATTATAACATGGGTACCTGTAGAGTAAGTACATTATAACATGGGTACCTGTAGAGTAAGTAGATTATAACATGGATACCTGTAGAGTAAGTACATTATAACATGGATACCTGTAGAGTAAGTACATTATAACATGGGTACCTGTAGAGTAAGTACATTATAACATGGGTACCTGTAGAGTAAGTAGATTATAACATGGATACCTGTAGAGTAAGTAGATTATAACATGGATACCTGTAGAGTAAGTAGATTATAACATGGGTACCTGTAGAGTAAGTAGATTATAACATGGATACCTGTAGAGTAAGTAGATTATAACATGGATACCTGTAGAGTAAGTAGATTATAACATGGATACCTGTAGAGTAAGTAGATTATAACATGGATACCTGTAGAGTAAGTAGATTATAACATGGGTACCTGTAGAGTAAGTAGATTATAACATGGATACCTGTAGAGTAAGTAGATTATAACATGGATACCTGTAGAGTAAGTAGATTATAACATGGGTACCTGTAGAGTAAGTACATTATAACATGGGTACCTGTAGAGTAAGTACATTATAACATGGATACCTGTAGAGTAAGTAGATTATAACATGGATACCTGTAGAGTAAGTACATTATAACATGGATACCTGTAGAGTAAGTACATTATAACATGGATACCTGTAGAGTAAGTACATTATAACATGGATACCTGTAGAGTAAGTACATTATAACATGGATACCTGTAGAGTAAGGGCCCGGCGGGCTCCTTCACCCTGTTCGTGTTTCTGCCTCACAAGATCCAGCTCATTGTTTAGACGCCGTTTGTCTGTTTCCAGATCTGAGATCTTAAGTTGAGGATTGTCTAGGGACATGTGACTAGGTATAGTTGGGGTCGGTAATGTCGTCTGCGACGCCTTAATTGCCTGTCAAACATCGAAGTAAAAACATGTCTCTAGACTAAATCAATAGGTTTGAATAAAAGAGATGTTCACATGGTTTTCACGCTACACTAAAGATTATTTGGAATTTCCAGCATAAAATGCTGAATTATTAATTAAAAAGAGATAAGCTTGAATATGCTGTATCTACATTGTAGGTAGTAGAGAGTAGGTAGTAGAGAGTAGGTAGTAGAGTGTAGGTAGTAGAGTGTAGGTAGTAGAGAGTAGGTAGTAGAGAGTAGGTAGTAGAGAGTAGGTAGTAGAGAGTAGGTAGTAGAGAGTAGGTAGTAGAGAGTAGGTAGTAGAGTGTAGGTAGTAGAGTGTAGGTAGTAGAGAGTAGGTAGTAGAGAGTAGGTAGTAGAGAGTAGGTAGTAGAGAGTAGGTAGTAGAGAGTAGGTAGTAGAGAGTAGGTAGTATAGAGTAGGTAGTAGAGTATAGGTAGTAGAGAGTAGGTAGTAGAGAATCGTGTTCATTATTACATAATGAACAAACCTCAGTAAGTGATTTGGATAGGGTAGCTGCAGTAATACCAACGGAACCGCCAACATCTGTCTCGGCTCTCTGTCTGCTTTCAATCTTGGTGGCGATATTCTCTAACTTCCTTTCAAGACGTCTTTCAACCTAACACAGAAACAAGGTCAGACAGTCAACCGATAGTTCATGTTGTTTCCCAGAATGTGGTGAGGTATGTAATTTAATCATATTTCCCTTACTTACATTCTCGATAGAACTGCTTTGCTTGGGTACACCGCGCTTCATTGAAGAGGTTAGTTCATGTAAACTTCTTTCATGTTCCTTTTCATGTCTGAAATATTTAGAGCAGTACATCATATTGTATTCTACACCAGTCTGAGAGCTGGTAAGCATGATACAATGTACATGTATATTATCACCTTCACTGAGAGAACATTGTAATGTATCAAGCTAAATTTTCTTCCAAAAACCCCGCCAATCCAGTCACCATTTGTATTAGTATAGAACAAGTATGGCATAAGTTTTATTAGAAAGGTGAAACTGATTTCAAGTGATTGACAGTGCTTGCGAAAAAAGAAACAAAGCAGAAAACATAACTAAAAATACATTGACACCAATGATTACATAACACTGCCTGTCAATATGTGTATATCCAGAAATTTGTAAATATATAACATTTATACATCTATAAGCACATTCACACACAATATTATACTCGTCATGCAGTAGAGAAAAGTGTTGGTAAAAAGAGCAGACTTTGTAGTGGAGGGTGGGAAGGTGTTTATATACAGACATGGTTGGTGAACGAATGAGAAATGTGTGAGGTGGACTACTACCGTGACTTGGTTATACATAGAGTATGCGCATGTAACCCTATACCCTACCATATTCTACAGAGCATGTTACACTGGTACATACTACAGTGGGTAGCATACCTAACTACCCTACTAGATAATACACTATAGTGACCTTCTATAGCATACCTAACTACCCTACTAGATAACACACTATAGTGACCTTCTATAGCATACCTAACTACCCTACTAGATAACACACTATAGTGACCTTCTATAGCATACCTAACTACCCTACTAGATAATACACTATAGTGACCTTCTATAGCATACGTAACTACCCTACTAGATAACACACTATAGTGACCTTCTATAGCATACCTAACTACCCTACTAGATAATACACTATAGTGACCTTCTATAGCATACGTAACTACCCTACTAGATAACACACTATAGTGACCTTCTATAGCATACGTAACTACCCTACTAGATAACACACTATAGTGACCTTCTATAGCATACCTAACTACTCTACTAGATAATACACTATAGTGACCTTCTATAGCATACCTAACTACCCTACTAGATAACACACTATAGTGACCTTCTATACAGAGTTCACATTCACTATATTAGCATGTTGACAGTGATTTATAGGTCTAGCAATAGCAAGTATTCTGTACTCAACTTGATAATTAGGCTTACTAAATATCCAATCAGCAAGTATCTACTGTCAACTTTTTATAACTCCATGATGACTCTTGCTTGCCTAACGACAATGACAGTGTTCATGGTAACAGACTGACTGCAAATAGTGAATACTTGATGCATGTGAATAGATAGGGTCAACAGGGTAGAGTCCCATATTATACATACGATTACATATCACCATTTATTCTACAATTTAGCACATGAGTAGATGCAACGTGCATGCATGTAGCAACCCTTGACCCCCTGCCTTATATACACCATATACATGTACATAATATTAATAACAGTTGTCACTGACCTACACTTATATAGTAGCCGTCACTGACCTATATAATAGCCGTCACGTACATGTATATAATAGCCATCACTGACCTACACTTATATAGTAGCCGTCACGTACATGTATATAACAATGACGGCTGACTCACCTGTATCGGTTTCTAATCTCCCTCTCCAGTTCACTCTCCAACCTCTCATGGTCTGCACTGAGATCCCTCACCGTCTGGTGTATATCGTGGAGGTGCTCTTTACCCACCCTCACCTCATCTCTAAACCGTACAGCAGATCTCGGTCTACGCCTTCCTCTCCAGAACTCATCATCGCTTGTATACTGCAACCAGTAAGTGGTAGTAGTAGCAATAGTAGTAGTAGTAGTGGTAGTAGTAGTAGTAGTAGTAGTGGTAGTAGTAGTAGTAGTAGCAGTAGTAGTAGTAGCAGAAGTAGTAGTGGTAGTGGTAGTGGTAGCAATAGTAGTAGTAGCAATAGTAGTAGTAGCAATAGTAGCAGTAGCAATAGTAATAACGGCTGTAGTAACATTTATAGTAACAATTAATAAGCTATACCTACATTGTAATCTCTCAATGGTGAAGTTGTTCTGTAAGATCGTCTTCCCCTGTCTAAAATTAGTCAAACAGTAAGCAATGTGAGGTACTAGAATAGTTAGGAGATGCTTGATGAATGTAGATATAGTGTTATAATTATGCACTGAATAACAAAGACTATATAATATGGAGTAGTATCGCCCAACTAACGGTACATCTTGATTGTATATATGCAACATGAGGTTAGATAACTCCCACTAGCATCTGCAGACATTATGTATCCTCTATGCTTCCTACCGTTATGTCGTTACGCTATGGGACCACCCCTACCTCTGCTGCTGGAGAACTCCAGATCTGAATTCCTGAGAGAGGAGGCTGATGATCTCCTGCTACGTCTTGGAGCAGAAATCTTGTCTTTCAGCTAAAATGGAACAGGATCAAATATAACTAATGGTTAACATCAGAACTTGATGTCTCGTAGCACAGCTCTAGAATGAACTGAACAACCAACACTCTTGTAACAGATTGAAAACTAGAGTTCAAAAGTTTCTGATGAATACAAACCTTGTTAATAGAGCTAGCCTGTGATTTAGCTATAGAATGGTATTCCCCCAGCATCCTGTCCACATCTTGTAAAGTATCAGCTGTATCCTAAAGTACACATTATACAGTATGTAAAGCATGTACAGTGGAACTTGCTTAATTCAACCTCGGATAATTCAAAAACTTGGTTAGTTCAAACAATTAGCCTTGGTCCCTGCCTAGCACTATATAATGACTTCAATTAAGTGAAGTGATCTCACAATTCAAACTCATGCCTAATTCAAACCAATTATGGCGGTCCCTTGGAGTTTGAATTAAGCAAGTTTCACTGTATATAGTCTACACATTATCTTCTACAGTCTACATATTAGAAGACGTAGTAGGTAGGATGTACAATGAAGCCTACAGATCATAGAGTCTAGTCTACAAGTAATAGAACTGATTTTACATTATATTACTACTGTATATTTAAGCCAGAGACAGTGGAAGGAAAGATGGATCACTGTGGTCAAACACTGTCCCTCTCCACCTTTAAACGCGGTCCAGATTAAGCAAGGAGTTACGCTACTTGGTGCACAAATATGCTATTGGTGTTCCCCAGGCCAATCGGGAGATGCTTTTTCCTCCTGGCCCCGTATAAACCATCTATTTATATAGATTAGATCCTATTACAGTTTATGCAATATGCAAACTAGTCTACCAGTTATCCAAAAACCGGGCAGACGGATGGTAGGAAAGTGAGTTACACAACGTCGGGACTGCCAAACTGGACGTAATTGGAGGAACAGGTTATCAACATTGAGCAAGCCATCTTTTCTTTCACTATCACTGTGGTAAAGTATTTGTGAACAATTACCTCTTCTATCTAGCATATTGACATATCAATATGCACCACATGTTTGAGACTGCTTACCTTTAGACTGCTACCTAATCTTCTAGCCTCCGCACCTTTTGATGACTTCTTACTAGTAGCTGATGGAGGGAGATAACTGCTAAGGGAGTTTTTGTCACTTTCACTGTTAGAGCTGTCACTTGATGTTAAACTGGAGTTGTCCCCCATGATACATGGCTAGAACTTCTCAATTACTACAGGCTAAGAACTAAAAAATTATCTAAAGTTGATGAAACTAAGCATTGCAGGCCCAGAAACTGGACAGTCAATTACAATCTTGAAGTGATAGTCAAAAAGTAGGCAGATATTACCTGAAATCTACATTGGTCAAGAAGGGTAAATATTTAGCTGTTGAGCCAACTACAGAGTACATAGGTATTATTGATACTATAACTTCACCAGTACGACTAAATGTAAGCTGAGCATATGAATACATTTCAGCTGTTGTAATAGCGTTACAGTAGCCCTAGTTCACCTGTGATTCACTTGACCGATTTAGTATTTGTCAATAGTTTTCATTTCCGTACTTCACTAATATAGACTAATAAATAGAAGTGAAATAAAACATTATAAAATGTAAACCTATTCCATGACACATTGTTGTGCATGATTGCACCTAAGACCTAGGCTGGGTCTAGTACGCCTGTGAACCATAGTTAGCGCCTGCCTAGTTGGCACTGCTCCCTTTCTGGTGCATGTTGTACAGCTATGTCTTCACTACCTAGTCGGGCACAACAGTGGAATAGGTTTGCATAATTATTTATTATAACTTTCTAATATTTTTGCTATATGCCTATTTTTATTTGCAAAGCATGAAAATAAAAACTCCCAAGTACCCGAGTACTAAACTAGTCAAATGAAAGAAAATGCCAAAGTTGAAATCGTAATCTCAATTGAATCTGTAGAGTCGAGATAGCCAGAGGAGCGTGAGAGTTAGTCTGGCTGCGACAAATCTGAGTCATAGTGATTGTCACTGTCACACCCTGTGGAGCCCACAATGACAAACAATGAATAAAACAGGTGCTAGGAGAGAGCTCAGTTATACCGTTCATTATCCTATCGATATACTGGCTGCTCACTCCGAATGATTCACTTCGATTTTCATAGCTTAGTTAGTTGATACTTACTATAACTAATTTTTAATTACTATATTTAACACTAGTACTATACCTCAACTTTATTTATTTTTATTTTAAAGACTGTTTTTTAAGATAAAGATTAAGATTAGATAAATAAGTCAAAGAGTAAATAATATAATTATAAAACAATATGAATATAAGTTAAAATAAATTTTTTAAATAATAAATGAATAATAATCTGCACAACAAACAGATAAGACTATCATTATCATCATGGTTAGATTATGTAAAGTATGGATACTGACTTGATGAATAATTGCATGCATAGTGTGGCAATTTTCAAGATTATTTAATGGGCTCAAGTCAAAAGGCCTGTCTTTTTTTTGTTCTCTTTGTTTATTCTCTCCTGTAAGTTGTATATAATATATATTTATTTATTTGTGGTTAACAAGTTACCTTTAACAAAATAATGTTATCTGTAAACTTTTAGAAAACCCAATAAATGTAAATTTTAATGTAAATATAAGTCATAACATAATTTCACTACACTATAATTCTTCTCAACAACTTTCAAACAACTTTCTAGTTGGAAATCTACTCGTAGTGAGATCATGTTGAGGCCTTATATAACCCTCCTAATAGGAATTGGACAACGTAGAACTTAGGCTTGCGACTGCTAGTATTTCAAACCGGTCACACGCCGAGTTTGTTGTCCAAGAAACGCGTCGGATTGGCTGCTCTAAACGGGAAAATTGGAGATATCACGACACTCAAAAAGTTGCAACCATGAATCGATTCAGGGATGATGGCCCTCCTCAAAAAAAGTTCAGAAATGATCGCCAAGACTTCAATGTAAGTACACACATCGATTGCCAATAACAAAGGAGCAGCTGTGCGTGTACCCTTCAATGGTGTGTGGTCAACATTCAGCTATAAAAGTAGCAGCTTTCAAAGTATAATAAATATTATCAGTTGAACTGTCTTCAAGTTGAAGTTTGGTAAAGTTAAGACTGAGGAGAAAGAAATTTTCTCATACTACTCTTGTGGGGATAGAAAAAAAACCTTGGTCTGTGACTTGTTAGCCTCCTATGATTCTTATTGCACGATCCTTAGCAAGCTTGTTGACCTTATTAGCTCCAGTCACTATGACGATCACTACGAGTACGTCGATAGTCGAAATTCGTTGGTGACTTACTTGCGAGTTAGTTACTAACTAACTAGTGAGTTGACTAGAACCTGTTTTTAGTTAGCATACCTCTAGTTCTAGCAGTCAAGTAAGATTTACCTAATGGTAGTAGTGCTAATGGTAGATCACGAAGTCAAACATGCCTTGTTCAGTTGTTGAGGAGGTCAGGGATGTGTGCAGCTAACCAAGATGACATGATGATGTTATGTTGCATATTTTGCTGTTCACGGTTCAAATGAAACTGATATTCTAATCTCCCGGCATGGTTTGGGTTCCACTGCAACAAGTGTTTGCTTAAAAATGAGTCTAGCCCTAATGCTAATATGATTAGATTATATCAAATTATATCACTATGACTATTACTATGCCCTAAATATAGTATAGGCCTAGATTAATTTCGCGATTACCATGGTGATTGTCATTCTTTTCCAATTCTGAGGACCATTGATGGTTTTGTGCCGCGGATTCACAGTGTAATTACATGTTCATGTTGCCTTACTAGAACTCTTTAAAAGATAACCTATTTTGCTGGAGTTTTAGCTAAAAAATAACCTTTAAGCCCAGATTTACTTGAATATGTACTTGTTAACAAGAACCTATCTTTTCTCGGCTAGTACCACCATTTGTTGCGTTCGGAATAGCGGACCCTACGCCAACTCTTGTTTAAATTCAAATAAACTTCTTGGGCTCTTCTGTTTATGCAAATACCGATCTATTTCTGTTTGTAGAATCGAGGTGGAGGACGTGGTGATGGAAGAGGTAACGATAACATGAGAGGACAGGGTGGTCGAGATGACAGGTTTCAATCTGGAAATAATTCTGGCAGCAGAGGTGGTGGAAGTAATATTCGATCATATGAGAAGAATGTATGTATACTTAGTGATCGATATTTCGCCGTGTGACTGTCAAAAAAAATTTGCAAATCGATTGAAAACTTTGTTTGCTGGCTACTTATAGGACAGTCGAGACTCAAGTTTTGGTTTTACAACATCTTACGTAGTAGGCTATATGTATATAATTGTAGCCTGATGTAGAGAGGCACAATGCACCACCATCAAGAGTTCTGCATGTACGTGGACTTCGTGAGTACGCCACACAGAATGACATAGTTGACGCTGTAAAACAGTTTGGAAGAGTTACATATGTGATGATGATACCGAGAAACCGACAGGCGCTAGTTGAATTTGAGGTAAGGGTCTTTTTGTGTATTTGCTTCGGTCTCCTAAACTAAAATGGTAATGCATTTGATATCTGTATAAATCTTTTTCACAAGAATTTGAAATGATGATGGTCTGCTTGTTGATGCCGCAACTTGAAATAGTTCTTATTAGTTTGATGCAATTTCGTTGGGTCTCGAAACTCATTGTTATAGGTGTTGCTCCAAGAGAATAAATTTGTGATTGTTTTAAATACAGAGTGTTGATGCTGCTAAAATGGTGGTTAGATACGCTGAATCAAGTGCTATCTATGTCTGCGGACAGCCTGCATTCTTCAATTTCTCAACTAGTGATTCGATCAAGCGACCAGAGTGAGTATGCAAACTCTACTTACAGTTTGTCTGGAATTGGAGAACTCTGATGTGATATAGTAGTCTTTCAGTCAGTCAGTACCTGGAAGGAGTTTATTTTAATGAAGTCTGATTATATTTCAGTGGTATGCCGGACTTTGAGCCAGGAATGGGAGGAGGTCCAATGCAAGGTGATAGTAATATACTTGTCATTGCTGTGCAGAATCCTAAATATCCCATCACAGTGGTAGGTGTCTGCTATAACATCAACTTATTGGTTCTAATCTATTATTATTATTGATATCAATATGCTCAGTTCTGCAGCTAGTATTAATGTGTAATCAGTGTAGCTGTTTATGGTTATTATAATAGCTGATTGTACATGTGGATATGCCAATACATTTTGAATATGTTTATCAAATTATAGGGATTATAATTTGGTTTCCACATTTCAAATTTGTTGCCTTGTCTTGAAATACTGGGTCAGGCTATTTGCATCAGGTCCTTTAATTTGGAATGTCAACTTTGATTATCAAACTATATTGGTGGGAGATTTAGTGGTTAGTTTTGGTCTGTAGGATGTAATACACACAATAACCTCACCACATGGGGAGGTACTGAGGATAATGATCATGAGGAAACAGACCGTCACAGCTCTTGTAGAGTTTGACAACTCCGAATCAGCTCGTAAAGCTAAACAGGCTCTGAATGGATGCGATGTATACTCTGGGTGCTGTACTCTCAAGATTGAATCTGCTGGGGTGAGTAGTGAACTGGTGTATCCCGTCTAACTGCTCCAGTACATGCACAACTTATATGGACATATATGAAGAGTCATCTCCCCTACTTCCATGTACTTTGTATTTGTAGCCTGACTTGACAAGATTAAATGTTGTTAAGAATGACAAAGACACTTTTGACTATACAAACCCTAACCCTGGCGGCGCAGGCATGCAAGGTGAGTCTTATCTTTTATTGGTCAGAAGGCCCCTTTTTCCAGTGTAGTACTATTTATTACATGTGGATAAATCTATAGCACTTCAACAATAGCCTTCAGCACCCACAATGGTTTGCAGTATGCAATTCTAGTAGTAATGACAAAGACTTGGCCAATCGGAGAGCATGACTAAATTCAAGGTATGCCAGTTTTCCTTCCCTTCATGAGAAAAAAAGAACTGATATTATTAGGATCTTCCCAACACTTGTGTGCATGCTGTGTAGGTATAGGTAATGTTAGAGAAGGTAGCACATTATAATTATGATTGTACATATTGTACACAAGGTAATTGTGAGCTTCAGCAGAGAGTCGGGTGGAGCAACATTTCTCATAGTGCTCACATTATGCAAACTACTGGTTTCTATCTTTTGCATGTAAAACAATATGCAATTACTGTCTCCTATTCTTACAAGAACTAGTGCACCCAACATAGACTGGTAACAAAGGGAAGAGGGGGCTGGCATATCTCTCTACACTTTTCATCTCATATGTAGCAACTGCATTAGCCACAAGCAAACAAACACCTTTGATAATACACTATTTACTGTCCTTGTGAATGATTGTACATGTATAATATAGATTACTGTTTTACAGGTTATAATTCAACACATTTGCCCAGCAGTAATGTTGTTTCTTACCTCTGATCAGTCAGAATAAAAACAAAATAATTGGTCGTTGCTATTCATCTGGATTTACGGGTCTAATAGAATAGATTGGCACTGGCAATAGCATATTTATAAATTATTTAATGTTTTCAGCAAAGTTTGCTTCCGTGTATCATATAAGCATTCTGCAGATTACGGATATTATTGGTTAAAACTACAAGTGTTTTATTTTAGTCTATATTTTGCTATAATTATTGCAAAAAAGTGTTTCAATTTTAAAATTCAGCTTGTGGGAATTGATGGAAAAAGCCATTGGTTTATACCTAAGGGAATAGATGACAAAATAGTACATTTTTCCAAGTATGATATAATTTAAGGTTTGTTATAAAATGAAATAATTTTACGATCAATTTCAATGTGTTGTTTTGTTGGACACCTTCAAAATGCAGATGGATTTATCCGCTGCTCAACAACTTCTAAGAGACTAAATCTTGTCAAACGTGTATGCTCAATGTAATAAGCAAGCAAGTGAAGCAAGCAGTGAAGAGTAGGCAAGATATTGCTCTATATTCCAAGACTGATTGCTGCAAGCCACTGTATAACAAGGTATAAAACATTAGCTGTGAGCTCATACAGGGCTCTGAAAACCTCACCCAGTATTAGCACCACCGAAGATATCATCATCGTACATGTGAATGAAGACAAGTGAAGCTACTAGATACAGAGGGCTAGCTATCATCCTGGATTCACCTTTTAGCACATTGGTATCTGTATCATTACCATTCTAGTGCAGAATAATGAATCACTGACAGTACTGTCATGATTGCGTCAAGTATGAATAAGACTTATAATGCTATTGGTTAGCAGTCACTGATTCTACTTTCCTGGACTATAACAAGAGGCAGTGCCAATATAAACGTTACCTACTAGTTATGTTGGTTATTAGTCTGTGAAATACAATTAACACTTATTTTGGCAATAGTTAGTTACCATGGCAAATACTGGCCTTGCATAATGATTCAGTGAAATATGCTTTCAAGATTAAGAGTAACCTATAACAGTTCAAACTGGTGAATGTGTGAGTTCAAAGTGATAACAGCACATCTATATGTCATGTTTTCTCTCCAAGTTACTACGCTCATGTAACATACAACTCATTTCTACAAGTATTAGATCAGTACGAAAAGCAGTATTTTGTAAACCAATAGTGGTGATGTTCTCATTCAATGTTATTACCTTAGAGCAGTTTCGTTAGAAACTTTTTATGTACATATTATATTTGATCATAGCCACACTACTTGCCTACTTTGTAAATATAACATCTATGTATACATTTTGACACATGGATTTGTTATATTGCCTCTATACAGGAGCCTTTGTACTGATGGGAAGCTATCCAATGTCTTCCTTCAGCTCGTGTGCGCACCAACAGCACCACCAGTACACTGGCACTATGCGGAGGTTGTAGTAGACCTCGCCTGCCTGGTCGACCAACCGATCTAGCTCTGTCTGTTGCTGGGTTTGGAAGCAGGCATTTGGTATTGTATAACTATTATTTTTCCCCATATACTGCTGCTGGGCCAATGGAAGTCTTCAGATATTGCTGTCTTCATCAGGTTGAGTATTTTGGTATCTTTTGTGGGTGTTACTTTAAATATAAATGGATAAGGTTGATCGCGCTACCCTGACTCACTGCTATGCAATTTCCCAATTGTTCTGTAGTGCAATTCAATATCTAGTTGTCATGCTTCTAATAACCATTGATCTATTTATTTGTAGGCGGCCGAGGTGCTCTGCTAGGAGATGGTCCTCCAGGTGGAGGAGGTTTTGGCAATGGTAACAGTGGGTGGGATGACGGAGGAAACCAATCTCAGGGTGGTGGGAATTTCTTCAATGACCAGAACCAGAACTTCAATAACCAAAGAGGTGGCGGCGGCGGTGAGTGGTGATTATATGTGATAGTGTTGTTTGCCATTTTACTACAAGGTTAGCTATCTTTTGTGTTCTCCAGCTGACTTATTTTTAATTCTGATTGTACATGTTGTAGGTTTCGGCGGCGGCGGTATGGGAAATGACAATTCATTCAATGGCCCAGGTGGTGGCGGTGGTGGATTTGGTGGCAGAGGAAATGATATGGGAATGAATAACATGGGAGGTGGTAACATGGGCGGAGGAAACATGGGAGGCGGTAACATGGGCGGAGGAAACATGGGTGGCAACTTCAATGTAAGTAGTAGAGCTCAAAAAATATTTTGCCAATGCCGGATAAATCCTGTTACAAATAATAAAATCCATTGCGCCTGTCTACATTTAGCTCATGCACAAAAGTTACTAGACAAAGTTCTATTTGACAACATCAGCATATTAGAAACCGAAAGGGTTATTGTGTGTTTTCTTGGCTCTACTAGAAATAGAGAGAAGATGATATTGCTACATTGTTGGCTCCTGTGGAGCGAGCTATAGTTGGCGAAAATTTTGAGGTCACAGTAACAGGTGCCCCAGCGAATTAATGCTGTATAATATACTGTAATGTTATACTAGCAGGGAGGCTTTGGTGGTGGCCGTGGAGGAATGGGTGGAGGCAGAGGTGGTGGCTTCCAAGGTAACATGGGAGGAGGTAGAGGAGGAGGCATGGGTAACATGGGAGGAGGTAGAGGAGGCTTCCAGGGAGGTAGAGGAGGCTTTCAAGGTCAGTGCCAACATGTACATGGAATTTTAATGTCTTTTGTCTGACAATTGTTATATCTTTTATTCCAGTAATTTTAACTGAAACATCAGTTTATAGCGTGAAACTAGTAGTAATAGAAGACATAAAACACTGAGATTCATCAAACAGTACTTGTCTATTTACATATAACTGGTACTTCCCCAGCAACAAACAATGGATCCCAATGTACCACTGTACAGGTCCTACCACTTCGATTTTACCAGCCACATGAATTTGTGTTTGATGTGATGACTGTATTCCAGGTGGTCGTGGTGGAGGCAGAGGAGGAGGCATGTCTGGTGGCCCCATGGGGATGGGTATGGGCGGACCAGGCCCTGGTGGCCCCATGCCTGGCTCTGTACTACTCATATATGGTCTGGCTTCTGGCAAGTTCAACTGTGATAAGCTCTTCAACATCTTCTGTATCTATGGCAACGTGATCAGTGTGAGTTCCTACTCTATTTGTTTACTGTAACTGTGAGTGAGTGTCAGAGAGTACACTGTACTGCCATGTCGTTCAGACTACAACACTGTACTTGCATTATGAACTGTATGAACAGCAACCACCTAGTATGCTATTGCTATTTAATCCAAGTGTGTATCTCTTCACCTCAGATTAAGCTACTGCGTACAAAGGAAGGAGGAGCTATGGTGAACATGCAGGACCACGCCTCCTGTGAAAGAGCCGTCATGAATCTGAACAACAGCTTCTTCTTTGACAGTAAGCTCAGTGTTAGCTTCAGTAAACAGGACTTTGTTAAGATTCACCCGAGTCCCAGTGAACTAGATGACGGCACTCCATCAGCCAAAGATTACACAACGGACAAGAATAACAGGTTCTTCAGTCCAGATAGTATCAACAAGACCAGATTCTCTCCCCCTACCAAAGTATGCACTGCACATACACATATCGTTATATATTACCTGATGTCTTATCATATGCTATTGTTATAACTACTGCTTAGTTTTAGGTTGTTCTTGTATATGTACTCTGTGCTGTTAGGTCGTTCATGTATATACACTGTGCTGTTAGGTTGTTCATGTATATACACTCTGTGCTGTTAGGTTGTTCATGTAGATACACTGTGTGCTGTTAGGTTGTTCACTTCTTCAACGCCCCACCAAGCTATACCGAGGATGACCTCAAGGAAACACTAAAGAAGACATCGTCCAGTGAGCCAGTAAGGATAAGAATATTCCCAGTTAAACCAGGTGCAAGGAGTGCAGCCGGACTGATAGAGTACTCCTCTGTAGCAGATGCCAGTGAGACTATGGTAGTGTCCAACCACTCTACCATACAGAACCCCTGTAAGTACACTTGTACTAAGTACTACTCTATATGGTAGTGTCCAACCACTCTACCATACAGAACCCCTGTAAGTACACTTGTACTAAGTACTACTCTATATGGTAGTGTCCAACCACTCCACCATACAGAACCCCTGTAAGTACACTTGTACTAAGTACTACTCTATATGGTAGTGTCCAACCACTCCACCATACAGAACCCCTGTAAGTACACTTGTACTAAGTACTACTCTATATGGTAGTGTCCAACCACTCCACCATACAGAACCCCTGTAAGTACACTTGTACTAAGTACTACTCTATATGGTAGTGTCCAACCACTCCACCATACAGAACCCCTGTAAGTACACTTGTACTAAGTACTACTCTATATTATGGTGGTGTCCAACCACTCCACCATACAGAACCCCTGTAAGTACACTTGTACTAAGTACTACTCTATATGGTAGTGTCTAACCACTCCACCATACAGAACCCCTGTAAGTACACTTGTACTACATGCATTGTATATTATATTAGCTTTCAGATTTGGGTTTTTAAATGCGCCAACTTCCAAGTTGTGTTATGTGAATATTTTACGAAACAAGGTAATCAATCTAGTGTCCATTTCCACATCATGTCAGTTTGCCCATAGCCTGATGTACATGTAGCATATGCATAGTAATAGGTGACACTCTCATCATAGTGTAATGTTTTACTGATGCTTCTTGTGATTTGTAGCTGGAAAGATGCCTTTCTCCTTGAAGTTGTCGTTCTCAGCTTCCCCTATAATAGACAAGCCAGGCAGAGGAGGTCGAGACAGAGACAGGGATGGTGGCAACCCAGAGTCGTCTGATAGATAGACAGACTTCTCCTCCATCAGCTAGAGTCTACAAGTCGACCCTGTACCATCTGCAACGTCACTGTGTGGTAGCATCATTGCACATCAGCTACGAAATGCTTATCCCCTCATATTACATTGTACATATTATTCATGTTTGATTTGTCTTCTTTTTTAATGACACACCTGTCTTGAACTGTACAGCTGGTTACACACATGTGTATGTAAATATGTTTCAAAAACAATGACGCTGTATTTTATAAACAATAATTTGCTACCAACTTATTCAGTTAAAATAAACTATACAGTAATTTTACATTCAACTAGAAATCAAGTGGTTTATTTTTCCAAAGTGAAAAATGATATAAGCATAACAGATTATATATACCCTGATGCAAAAGTAGAAGTCAAGAATAAAAATGATCCACTCCCTAATAACCGATTCTCAAGGACAGTTACTAATTGTACAGCAATGAGATATGTTCTATGTACGTATTTTTACAAACCCAACTATTGAAAAAATGTTTAAACAATCATTACTAGTAATATTCTCAAAAAACAAGAATACCAGGTGTGCTATTGGGCATTGGTATAAAGCTGAGTTGTCCTCTCCCTCTTCATGTAGACTTCTAACAATGAGATCTTAGCACTATTACCTGTTTATGATATTATTTGCATCTGTTTACTGTCAATAAAAACATGATAGGTCTAGCCAGTCAAGTTTCTAAGTTGAGAGTAAGAGAAGATGACTTCGTGGGCTGTGCTGACTGGTAGGGGAGATTTGGGTCATCTGACTGGTAGGGTAGTTGGCTGCTACAGTGCTAGTGTTGGTTTTTGTACCTCTGATGTGTAGGTGGTTAGTCAACACTTCCTGTGGTCTGCTGAACTAGAGTGCATCAGTTGGTTGTAATTATATCTTCCTCCATCTTTATCTGTTCCTGTAGATATCACATCACACCGTATTATAACATAACACTAACCACAGATACACACACAGTACACATAATAGTCCAGTACATGGTAATCTATGAATATGTTAGAAGCATGAAATGCTATTCATTCATCTCTAGCTGATAGTTAGGTGACAAGAGACACCACCTACATTGTATGTTGGGTTGGGAATACTGAGAAAGTATGTTGAGGGCTGGAAAAAAACTGCCTTGATTAAATTAGACCGGGAACTGTGATAATAATAATGTAATTTATATTTTCCTAGTGGAACTCCAAGTACTACATTCTCTAATATCTAGTTAACTTTTCCCACTGGCTAGAGCAAAGTCACAACAGCCATTCCTAAAGATTATTGATGGTTATGACTAAATTTAACTCACTGTGAGCTAATGTGGAATCTAACGTTCAAATACAAAAAGTATTTTATATGACTCATGCATTATAAGTATATTACCTACATGTAGATATTACATGACCTACATGTATATAATATGACCCATATACTATATGACCTATATATTACATGACCTATATACATGTATTACATGACATATATTACATGTTCATATATTACATGACCTGTATATTGCATGACCTATATATTACATGACCTGTACATTGTATGACCTATATATTACATGACTTATATAATACATGACCTATATATTACATGACCTACAAAGCATACCTCAGAGTTCTGCTGATAGAGCTGTAACTGCTGTTGATCATCGTCATCATCCAATTCTCTCATTCTTTGTTGGAAGCTGTGAGTGAGATATAAATGTATAATATTACACAAGTCATGTAGGTGCACTGTTAAATTACATGTCACTGATTATACTTAAAATAACTTGAACTTGAAATAAAAACATTAAACTCTTCGGAATGAAACCTGAAGCCAATTTACTCCTGTGAACTGTTGGGTGGAAGGGAAATGATATCTTTCAACTAGCTAACCACTAGACTATAAGGTGAGTCTTGACTCAAAGACTAACAGTCAGGATTAAAGTGAAACCTGTTTTAGATTATAAAATCAGTCATAGAATAACCGTAATGTATCTTTCCATTTATTTTGAGAAGTTTTTAAAGAAAAACATGTTACGTCAAAGCGTGTGTCCGGTAACGAGTATTCTTAACTTATTTAGTCCAATGATCAGCTGACCCACTCTCTTCTTTTCTCACAGGATGTGACATCACCATGAGTACTGATGACAGACCTACTAATAGTCTTACACATTAACCAATCACTGGCTTTCGAGGCATCGTATTACTACGAATTGTCTGTCCCTACGAAGCATGGAACTGGGTACTTTGAATGACTCTGTACGAATTTTGGTTTCGAATGACCACTGCATAAGATACTAAATGTAAGTATGTACAGTGCAGATACTTACATGTATGTACTGTACAATGGGTACTTGGTGTGTACAAGTGTACATGTATAGTACATAAGTATCTACAGTGTAAGTATGTACGTGTACATAAGTATCTACAGTGTAAGTATGTACATACGCTTCACTGTTTGGGTTGAGATCCTGGTTCCTGCACTTGTCCAGTTTACTTTCTATCTGTTTGACGTGCTCTCTGATTGGTTTTGATGTGGCAGACACCATACCTATTATCTCTACATACAATATACAGCACATTACCTGAGTGTGTGGTTATACATTTCACATGTACTTCATACACACAAAAATATATTGTGTTGGGCGGCTTTGATCTGCACTTGTGTTCGGTATTGAAGTCGTCTGCTAACGCTAGGTTTTTCCCAACTTTGGAAAAAGACCGAACCAAATTGCTAGTTTCATGCTCAGTTTTGGGAGTTGTCACACCTTGCTTTCAACTACAAATTTGGTGGTTATTGAACCGAGAGAGAATAAAAACTGAATGATACAGTAACACCGTGCAGCAATAGGAATATCTTAAGAGTATACCCCTGACACATGTACACACCCACACACATGGAATACGTAAGTACATACGTACTATTATATAACACTGTAAGCAATGCTGTATAATGGCTATACATGTAGATTACCTCTTATACATTTATTAGTAAATTCTATGGTATCATGGTCCGCCCCTCTCATTAGGTGTTCCATCAGGAAACTACAATGAAAGGAAACTTTACTCTAAAATGTGTCATGCGAAATAAACATGCAGTGAGTTTGTAGCAATGGTAGTGTAGTACACATAGTTGTATACTTTACTGTTAACAAAGTAATGTATTAGTACATGTAGTTACTTGTACAGTAAATAGTATCTCTACATGAAGTAAGCCAAATGTTACATGTCATGTCACACATCTCTCTTTACACAGACGTTGCACTCACACACGAAAGCTGTACTCACTAGTTCAAATTCATCTGTTTACTCCCAGCACTGTTCATCAAAGCTGCCAAAGCAATCTGAAATGACATAATGAATTGTGATACACTACATCACAACCAATCAAATGTTATGATACACTACAGCACAACCAATCAAATGTTATGATACACTACAGCACAACCAATCAAATGTTATGATACACTACAGCACAACCAATTTAATGTTTTGATACACTACAGCACAACCAATCAAATGTTATGATACACTACAGCACAACCAATCAAATGACTTGAAGTATTTGAAGAAGTTATGTATTGTTGACATCCTCTACGTTACAGCTGTTCTGTATTTATGAACCACTAGCATAGAGCAGATACAAAATGAGAAACCAGCGTACTGAGTGGTTTACCACCAGTTGTTCAGCTGGATGAGAACCACATGTTAGATACGGCATAGGCAGGTAGGCAGGCAATAATAGACTCACCTGTGATGGAGAGTAGAGTAAGTATGCATTAGTAAATAGTACAGTATCTAGGAACTGTAAAGCATCCGCCCTCAAACTCTCTACATCCATGTCTGGGGAGTGAGTCTAAAATAAGTATCACATTAACCAATCAAATGCAGTCTATTAGATTGTTAGTGGAAGAGGAGACCTTTCATCTTACTCAGTACAAACTATAGGATCTATTACACAGCAGCTTTTCTATTTCCTGCACCAACTTCTTCTGCATTACTAATACTGGCAATATTCAACTAGAAAATAATGGGGCATTTATCAGCTAATGATCATTATATGAAGTTGTCTTTCCTTTTCGTCAAAATGCTAGGATTTATCTTATCTTTGCCTCAGTCTGCAATTATACATTCAAGCTGTCCTTAGTGAGAAATTCCAATCACCTTCATGAGAAAGTTTGATTTTCAACTTTGCCAAAGGAGTCGGCATCATGTAAAAAGTTGACTAAACTAGAGATATGAGAAACAATCTGAGATAGGTGAATCATACCTGGAAAATGGGAGGGGAAGAATAAATTAGAAAAGACAACTTCTGATTAAAACCAGTGGTTTATGAATGCGCATGCTTATATACGTACCATGTACTTTTAGATTCATAAAGAGGCCTCCCAAGGGGTGGCAAGCTGTGTTAGCAGTTACTCACCTTAAGGTTTATAAAGAGGCCTTCCAAGGGGCGGTAAGCTGTATGAACAGTGAGATTGAAGTTTAACATCTGCATGAGAGTGAGTTCAAACCAGAGAATCTGGTCAGACGTCTTCTCTCTGTCCTTCTTCAAGTTCCCGACAAACTCTCGAAGGGAGACGTTAAACTCATCAACCTTACAAGCGAGGTACGCACACGTCGTACTGAAATAGGCGAGACAACGGTTAAAATAGATGAATACAATTAATAAACATGGCGGATCTACCTCTTGCTGTACTGATCATTGACTTCACTGCACAGCTAGTCAAACTGTCACATTATCTAATAAGCTAGTGTTGATCCATGATTTGCTGTTTAGTACATACTATACACTGTATGTGTAGATCTACACTCCATGTAGTGTAGATCTACACTTTGTGAACAGAGGTCTACAGTAATCAGTATGCTGTGGCCTAGCACTACTCACTTTAGTGTCTGAAGGGTAGGGCCTATATTGTGGACGGTTGCTATTGGTGGCTATGAAAAATAATGTCCCTCTGCAGCACATGCTGCCATTTGTGAATTTGCTCACATTTTCTACTTGTATATCTTATAGTTTGTGTTTTACCAGCAATAACTTATGTTAGTGTACATGTACTAAAAATTGCATAGTAATGCACGTATATTGGAGTTGTTCACCCTCAATTATGAGAGATGAAATAGTGGACAACTCCTACTCATTAAACTGTTGCTAATGTCCACATTCTATTCTATAGAAGATAACTTGTAGAGTGTAATATTATAATATTATAATGAACAAAAAGAGACAAAACTACGATACACTAGTCCTAGAGTAGAACCGAAGTGGAACCAGATACCACTAGCACACTGCACACAGAACAGAACACAGGCTGCACGTGGCCTATGTGCTATCCAATACCAGCACCAAAACCTCTCATGCAGCCATACTAGTTAAATTAAACTCACAGATATTATAATCTTCAGGTATATTATACTGAGGAGACTGTCTTATCTTATATGGTTGCTTTATACAACTGCAGTGTCTGTCCATGGTACAGGGAGACACGGTCGGTTGCAATGCTCAGGGTAATTGTGTCACAAGAGATGATTTATGTCACAACTTCTTAAACATTTACAAGGCTTTATTTTACAGCATGTGTCATAATATTTGCACTTTTTAACTTAAGAAAACATGCCTATTAAAAGTATATTAATTACTAAATGACGTAAATGCAGTAGTTGGCAATTCAGAAAAAAAACTTAAAAACAAAAAATCAATTTCTTGGATAATAAATGGGTGGGATTTCACTTATAGAAATATCTAGTGTGGAACGGAAGAAGTGACTGCTGGGTGATGCTATGCACATGGAAAATTCTGTTACCTACATGATTATTATTTAGACATACACAATAAATGTACAAGCAATATTATAGACTACCTGTTTATATCATGTCTACTGTTAACCAATGCAGTGGCACTTACACATAGTATACAAATGTACATTGTAAGTATCTAGTGTAGATATATTACCAGTTTATAATGTATATTTTTAGCCTATGTGTACATTTCAACAATAGTTAGAATTACAATGTGTGGTAGTGAATTGATGGGCAGATGAAATTATGCCCACATAATGACAAGATTATGTCTGTGATTGTATTATTTACTTTGAAGAGGCTTTTGACATGGCGACACACTTGAGCAGGTGATTGTTGGCTGACAGCTGATGTGCTCATTATGGATGCACAGGTTTGACTGGAGGGCAAGACTTTATAGAGTAAGACACAGAGCACATGAGGAGTACCTGTTATTATAGTACTGCAGTACCACTTCCATAGGAGGGGGAACAACTCCCATTACATATATTACTAAATTTAGCCAAAATATTACTATGCAACTCTGTGAAAGTACTAAGTATACTATTGCAAAGTGCAGCCCATGCTAAGCAGGAAATGGGAAACACCCACTTTTGTTACTACAACCCACAGTTAAATTATGGTCTCCATGCCTCCTCCCTAGGCCTCTGTAACGGTGTTCTACTTGCTTACTTTTATACTAAATTTTGTGTGGGGTGTATAATTTCACACCAGTGTCAATGTAGATGGTGGAGATATTACTTACAGCTGTAGATAGTGTCATTGTATTCATACCTACATTACAGCATAGATAGGGTCCACTATATATCAGTATAACAATACAGTATATACATGTAATAGTATTGTGTTTATGGTGTCAGATGGTGTCAGTTAACTATGATGAAAGGGCAGATAGCAGAGAGCAATGACATGTTACACTTATCATAGACCTACACATTATCTAGAATACTTATTATAGTCAATAATACTATAGTGTTGTATGCAACGGTGTACATACATAATACCAGTCCTTTAGTATGCAGTGGTGTACATACATAATACCAGTCCTGTAGTATGCAACGGTGTACATACATAATACCAGTCCTTTAGTATGCAGTGGGCACTATCATCACCATTATAACTACTATATATTATATTATAGCTAACAGGATGTGCACACAACTCCTGTTTATAGTAGGTTATGTTGACAGTTGACACACAGTGGCAGTTGATTGATTGACAAGTAAAAGTCATGGAGATTAGCATCAGATGAGCAGCTACTCAAAACTGTAAACAAACATCATCTCATAGGATTAGGTGGGGTTCACCCTAGAGTTAATCCCTGGAGGGGAATGACAACAAAAAGCAAGTAGGCAAACCCCTTATACTGCTGGTTCTTATGATCAAATAGGAGAAAACATTTATAGGAACTAAAAATTGAAGCATGATGAAAGTTATCTCCAAGCACTTGTTTTGGACTGGCAGTGGCAGAAGATAGCTTGATATGATATTATGATATACTACTGAGATAACTGCATGTCACCACCAACTGCCCTTTCATATCGGCTTTCCTATTGGTTAGCTGTAGGAGATTTAGAGAGTTGATTTGTTGACAGCAGACAGGCAGGTGCTTGACTGCTATTCTATGGAAGTGTGCCTGCCTCACTCAGTTTATTTAGCTAATTGTCTCTTTATCCACAAAATTCCAAGTTTATAAAAAATAACAAACTCCTAAATAATGTTAATTAAATATAATTAAGACCAACATGTCTATTATACTATATACATTATGTTATACTACCTTCCACATGTCTATTAGACTATTATTTTAGGTAGAGTATAGAGTATAGACACTATATACCTACTTACAAGTACATGTATATGTCTATTATACTATATACAATATACATTATATATTATATACCTGCCTACAAGTGCATGTCCATTATACTATAATATACTATATTATGCATATACCTGCATACAAGTACATGTAGGCCTACACTTACACCAGAGTATAATATACACCGCTGTACACAGTGTACACAGTATACAATAGTATATAACCTACTGTGTATTTCCATATTTTATTTACACTTGAGACAGAAGCATTCCCTGCCCCCATCTGGTAAACATCAGTAAACAGTTTTAGCATCACAAGGAATTTCCAATTAAATTAACTAGGAGCTTGTAGCTTCCACTATTTGCTGTCATACTGTGATACTACTTGTATAATATATAGTTTTATAAATGTGTATGTGATGTAAACATACATGTATATATACTGTATAGGCTATCTGTATGTAGATCTACCCTATTCAACATACGCACACACACACCAAGTAATGTTATGTTTTGTATAAAGTGTACCTGAACTAGCACAGTATAGGCTATATTGTGATACACAGAGATATGCTAGGCTCCTACTTCACTTTACAACGGCACACCACACACGAAACATATACATGCATATAGACGCCATAGTAATGTAGGCCTATATTCATGTATGCATATTAATACATACTATAATATACTGTAAATAGTTTATATCAGTTTAGGAGTTGTGTACCCCTGTCACGTGTATTGCACTATATTATACATTACTAAGTAGTGTAGTTAATAATGAATCAGAGCAAACAGGACATAAACAAATAGTAAACATTGATTTGACCAGATGACTGGACAGTGACCAGCATCTCACTGGTCAAGGTACTGTCTGTCACTGTATATGGGTGGGCAGAGTATATGCATGTATAATATTATAGTGTTATATAGTGTAAATTGTAATACATTGTATAGTGAGTGACATCAGCTTACCACTATTCTAGGACTAAATTATGTTATATTACACAGAGTAGCTGTGTTGTATTAAACAGGCTGGCTGACTGATCAAGTGTGTACATACATGTAAATACACCGTGTACGTACACTGCGTACATACAAGCACATAATCATCACCATGATAGTGACACTTATGTGGTATCCAGCATAATTATCATACATAATATTATTATTGTACAAATACGTAATGAGGAGCATGTTGAAATACATGCCTGGATGTTGTTATATTAATTTTGTTATTAATTTCATATTATCTTATTTGCATAATTTCTATGATCCAGTAAATCTATAGTTGGTATGATACTCATCCTGTTTGTGGAGAGTAGGGCCTATACTGTTTGGTTTCTTATCAATATAATCGTATATTGTAGTGTATATGACTGGTGGTATTTCAGTGAGAAAGGGATAGTCTACTTGTGGCAAGGCAAGAATTAAGTCTCTTTCAAGTCATTTAAAGTTTCTTTGAATTCATTTCAAGTCCCTCAAAGTCAAGCCATGAAATATTTGACTTAAATCAGAACAAGTGGTCAAAGAAGAAGAAATATTGTTTCAGAGAAAGATTTTGTGTCATGTTGTGAAGAAAGATTGGAAGTTCACATAAACCTGAAAAAAAAGTAAAACCGTTCACACACTGGTTCACACGCGGTGTACTGGTTCACACATGGTACACTGTATGACAGTAAAACATGACAACCATGAAAACAACTTGAATTCCTAATAATCTTGTAGAAGTTCAATAGTTAACAGTAGAGTAGCTCCAGTCTAACGGTGAGTAGATAATGCATGAACCACCAGTGATCAGGTAGGAATGTGAAACCAAACCCATCTACATGAGTATGAACTAACTAACAGTGACGAACTGACAGTGATGAACTAACAGTGACGATCTAATAGTGAAGAATCAAGTCATCTTGTACTCTGCTTTATCTACACTGGTAGTCAAATCAAGTATCAATAAACTGTTATACCGAATTATGTTATCCGACAGCAGAGCAGAGAGAAGACCAAGTAGAGCCAGAATCTCATGAAGGGAGGAGGTAGACTGTCCTTTCACCAACTGATGATTCAAAACTAGAGGTTTCTCAACTGGTATGAATACCTCGAAACTAAAATAGACGCTGGGCACACTATCACACAACATGCTAGGAATAGGAACACAGGCTATAGACATATTCTGCTACTATCATAGTGTTGACTGGTGGTATAGTTTGCTATCTTGTATACACAGTTACTTACGTGTAAGTATGATAGTACGTACATATAAATAGCTTATCAGAAGGGAACGCTCCCACTATTTACTCACATGCAATTAAGTTGTAATTTTTAGCACATTAATGGACATGGAGACTGGACTACTATCTACTGTATCTAATAGGTGGGGCACCAATGCTTCTACTCATAGCTGTGATAGAGAGAGTAGAGTGTTAATTTGGTAGTTTGTCCCCAGATAAGGAGCACTATATACATGTATATATAGCTAGATCATGTGATCAGTATATCTCTACTACCTGGATATACAGCTACCAAGGATCTCACCATGTAGCATGTTAATTGATCAGATAATATTTTTTATAATGTGCTACTTGTCTAAATTGATCAACACAACATAACACAGGGTACAGTAATACTGCAATGATATAATTCACATTATGTGAAAACCCATGCTTGCTTTGTAAACTTGTTAACCCAATTTACGAACCCCATTTACCAACCATAAATCACAGACATTCCAGTGATACAAGCATATATTAAGTACATAATATGGGCCTACATTACATCTGCACTATGTACACCTACACACACTGTTAGGCCCTATATATATATATATATATAGCCTACATGTATATTGAATACTTACATAATATCTTTAGGGTGGTAGTCCATTGCAGAGTACTTTAGATAAACTCTCTTTAAATATATGATAGCAATCGCCTGAAACAGTCAGTACATACATCATATTTTTATATTTTATTTACTTATAATATACATGTATGAACAAACAGACAAAAACATGATAAGTTACATTATAACACGCATATTATTCTATAAACATGTACATGTATGTCCATAGTTATAAGTTAACTATTTTAATATTGCATGGAGCATCTGTACAATTATATAACGCTTAGTCTCCAGTCCATAATATCTTTGTTCTATGGATGTACAGTCATAACTCACAAGTGAGTTATGTACTGAAGTACACATGTACTAGAGTACATAGGTACTCATCCTGAGAAAAGAAAGTGTACAATACTTATTAGCTATAGACGATATTAATCTGACACTAGCTAATAAAAGGTGGTGTGTGGTACATAATACTACAAACCCTGACAGTGGGTGGCATCGGAGGTTTGAAGGACCTGCAGAAAGCTTTGAGTGCCAGCTCAAAATGTCTCACGAGAGAGTCTTGTTCCTCTACTGTAATAAACCTGGAGTTGTGAGCTTGCCCCTGGATAATAAGACAAACTATTTATTTAAATACATAAAGGATGCCAGATTGAAGATATCAACTAAAGATGTTTGTCCTGCTATGCCTAATGCTACTTATATTTGACACCTAAATTCAGGTGCTACAACAAACAATACTAAATAGTAGCAAACTAATAATAAATATAATTAAATTAAATTACTCTTTAGGTAACACAATATAGAATAGACTATAATTGAATAGATGAGTGTTTGACTTGAGTTTACAATAGAATGGGGTAAACAAGTATAATATTATATAATTACTATGTGGTGTATTTACTGTTACTATCTATACACACAATGTAGTCACCATCAATGTTATTATAGCAATATAGCAAGCAGTCTGTTTGCCTAGCCTTACCATATTACACCAATCTCTAAAGATATTAGGACTAACAGTACATATTATTATTAGTACAAAACATACTATGCTGTTATGATACAATGCAGTGTAAGTAAGCAGGTAGTCTACATGCACCTTCTACTGGTGGATATCTGGATACCTGTACTTCTGATAAATTCAGTTCATGTAAAATATTTGTATTTTTATCAATATGCTGATGAAGTGTATAATTACTCTTATGAGGTCACTAACAAGTATGCTACATGCAGTTAATTCACATATCAGGCATACAGGTAGGTAATACAGGTAAATATCGTACAGCATAATGTTTCAGAGTCTTATGTAAGCATACTTGGGGAGATAATTCAAAATATGTGAACTTACATTCACACATAAGGGCCCCAACCAGTATATCCTACTTCAAAGGGAACAAAAACTCTTTACCAAAATCTCACACAAAGGGTTGATACATGCGCTGGTATGTAGGAGTATGAAATAAAGATACAGGTAGTTGAGTTCAACCAAACACTCTGTAGAGTAACTTATTACCCCATAGTATTAGAAACTATTTTAGATTCACTGATTGAGTTAACTCGATAAGCGTAACTGACAATAGCCCAGTATTATTTTTACAGTTTATATATTAATAATAGCTTATTAGATTTAATATTCAGAAAGTAATATAATTCAGTTATAATATTCATATAAAGTGGAAATTGGTAACAGAAGCTCCATTAGAAAACAGCGGATAGTTCAAACCTAATAAATGTGAAGTTATTGTGTAACCATTGAGAGTCATCAGAAATGAGATAATTGGGGACTAGTGCACAGCATATCAAGTATCATATCAGGGTGATGATACACACTTTGAATTGAATAGACTAAACCTCTACAACACCATGTAGGCTGACTAAACCACTACTTAGTCTACAGTCCACTACATACAGTCCACTATGTACTTACAGTCCACTATATACAGTCCACTATGTACTAATACAGTCCACTACATACAGTCCACTAAGTACTAACAGTCCACTATATACAGTCCACTATGTACTAACAGTCCACTACATACAGTCCACTAAGTACTAACAGTCCACTATATACAGTCCACTAAGTACTAACAGTCCACTACATACGGTCCACTAAGTACTAACAGTCCACTATATACAGTCCACTAAGTACTAACAGTCCACTACATACGGTCCACTATGTACTAATACAGTCCACTACATACGGTCCACTGTGTATTAACAGTCCACTACATACAGTCCACTAAGTACTAACAGTCCACTACATACGGTCCACTATGTATTAACAGTCCACTACATACAGTCCACTAAGTACTAACAGTCTACTATATACAGTCCACTAAGTATTAACAGTCCACTACATACGGTCCACTAAGTACTAACAGTCCACTATATACAGTCCACTAAGTACTAACAGTCCACTACATACGGTCCACTAAGTACTAACAGTCCACTACATACGGTCCACTATGTACTAACAGTCCACTACATACGGTCCACTAAGTACTAACAGTCCACTACATACGGTCCACTATGTATTAACAGTCCACTACATACAGTCCACTAAGTACTAACAGTCCACTATATACAGTCCACTATGTACTAACAGTCCATTATATACGGTCCACTATGTAGGGCCTACTAACAGTCCACTAACCACTGTTAGTCTGTTACTATTCAGCTCCTATGGAGATTTAGAGCATTGGAGAGAAAGACTAACCATCGCAGAACCGAATTGCTTTTAAACCACAAATTGTGTCTATTATCATTCTATCATGCAAAATGTATATACTATGGTACAGTCTGAGGTATTTCAAAAAGCTTTAGTTTTAACAGCCTAGCTGATCACACAATATTGGTGTTCACTAGTGAGGTAGGAGAACTCAGTTACACGCCGACTCATAGTCATCTAGGTACAGAAATCATTTACTGCTTTCATACAATATGGAAAATGCCTCGTGCTAGCACACACCATAAACGTAACTGTTGCTCCATGGTATTATGTTATTAGGCCAGCATGCTGGTATGGTCGGAGAAATTCTTCAGTCAGACCTTCCAGGCATGGGTATTTTCATGTGAGTGAAATTGAGCCCAGGACCGCTCAGTTGGCAAATTAAAAGTCCTCGCATAAGCTAACACCCCATATATGGTAGGGTGGCCATAAAATGAAGAGTGCCTTGTGTGTAGCTTGTTCGATACATATCTGTCACTCACCGGTGAAGCTTTCTTTTAGGCTACAAGGTTGCTGAGCTGGTGTAGTGATGGTATGTCCTGTTCACTGTGCTAGCCAATTAGGTGCCATAGAAGCTCGGGTTCAAACCCCAATCAGTGCTGAGTATTTTCATGGATGTGAAATCAAGGCCTTGATTGCGCAACTAACAAATTCAAATTCCTTGAATAAACTGGAATCACATGATGTTGGGTGTTTAGAAACTAGTTTCCTCAAGTTCCATTACACACAATTACCAGCATAAGATGACATGAGGTTGGCACCAACATCACCTCCAGAATAACCATTTCAAGGATCCTGCCTTTAGTACAATGTGCTGTTTTCATAATATAAAAGAGCATTTAGATTAATCTCTAAGATTTTAAACTATTGAAAAATAATTTAATAATGGTTTTAGGGTGGTTGCAGGCAATTGATAACAACTAATAAAGGCCGCCAGTTTTGCAGTCAACTTTGATCACTGAGCCAGGCAAAATTGGAGGATTTGTTTAGCCGTGCCCAGCACGCCGGCTAATTCTGAAAACGTGAAGCAAAAGCTACATAGATTGTGCGCTCAGCACAAGGCTCTATACTATTACAGGCGAAGTACAAAAAGTGATGGAAAGTCGAGACAAGACAAGAACATATTCACAACATAAAATTCTGAAGTGCATTGAACTGACCCTCCGAGTATTTTCATTAAAACGACGAAGTCAGTGTTAAACGAGGTCTATTTACTTTAAGCTTCGAGTTAGATTGTCTGCAACGGTGTTGTCTTCAGGAACATTAGTTACCTATTGGCAAAATTGTACAGTTTGGACGGTTTCTCTGTCCTCTCCACTGTAGTAAGCTAGTGACTTTCTAATTTAATAATAATAATATATTTATGAAAACATAGCATGTGAACAACAAATGTTAAACATTGTCATTTACATGTAGGGCCTAATGCCTATTAAATTAAGGAAGTCTGCTAAAATTATTAAATTTACTATATTTCGTTGATAACCATCACAGCATATACCTCATTTTCCCCATGTTAGGATACAGCTCAGGCGGTCATTACTTAGATTAGATACTAGAGTTACTCTAAGAGTAGATAGCATTATGATCATGATCGATTAACATTATGATGATTATCATAATCCCATCTGATAATCTTAATGCATTTCATATAAGCTATATTTGTATTAACAGTATTACAGTATTACAATCATTTTCATCTAGTTTGATTAATTCACCAGAGTGAACTCACTGAAAACTCGGAATCCTCATAGTTGTGCTCGTTACGGGAAATAAAAGAGGCATGAACTTCTTCTTTCAGGCGTTGTATTTCATTTTCATTGCCAAATATCCAATTAAGCTTTTGTGAACTTGTAGCAAACATTTCTCCAATAAATTGTTCTGTGTTAGATCTAGCTAACTAAATTAAACCTGGTGATCCACAGACGAGATGGACAATTACAACGACAATAATGTTATACAATTCATGATCATGATATTTTACAATTTATTTTCAAAAAAAATGTAAGGAAGCGAACGATTGACAGTTTAAATGGACTCGTTACTTTACTCTTTGTACTCTTAAAACAACGAGCATAACAATTTTCTTCTTGTGTTTAAATGATAAGCGTTTTGTATTATGTTGAAATTTAAACTTATTTATTTTAATTTAATAAAATTTATTGTATGCTAAAAATAGTTAGGTATGTATTTAGTTTGTCTAAAACTCCTTACTTTGTTACTTATCTTTTTGCTATAGGCGTGGCCAAAGCCTTTATAAACAGCGCTGGGCGTGGCTAATAGTGAGTGGGCGGGTCTAGTAGTGAAGACGCACGTGTCCAGACTTGTTGGAGTCGAGCCTAATAATGGTATTGAGGAGATTTGATTGCAGTTTTATTTAGGTAAATGTCTCGATGGTAGAAGGTGCAATTTGTCAGGGAAGGGATATTTTTGAAACACTGCGTTATAGACACTAATTCAATCTCTGGTGTAAGTATTTGACAGTCACAGTACATTATACTTTTAGTATTAGTATAAACTGACATAGTATATGGTTATTGACATCTTTATTCTTGTAAAAATCATCCGTTGCTTAGAATTTATTCTTTTATCAACGATAATTTTGAATTCAATTCAGAATAATACAGTTCATGTGTAATTGTAGTTTTTGTCATTATCAATAATTATTCTACATTATTTTGGTTCTGTTTCAGATAGATTAGTAGGCAGCAAAATAAAGATGGAGTTAGAACTGAAGTGTCAGGCGTGTACAAAATACTACAGCAACCCGGTGTCCCTAGCGTGCTCTCACAGCCTCTGTATGGCCTGTGCTCTTCGACTACAAGCTCCCGTTAGTTCTAACCCACACAGTAACAGCAGAATAGACTTGTGTGACATCGATAAAATGAGTTTATATTCAGATGGGGCAGACTCTGGCGTTAGTATGAGCACGGCTAGCAGCAGACCTAACAGTTATCTAGCATCAAGTCGAGCGGATCTACTCGCCACCCCTTCTATAAATGACTCGTGTACCACTTACATTTTATGTCCAGTGAGTGGATGCAAAAAAGCCACCTATCTAAATGACGAAGGGGTCGCCACTCTCCCTAAAAACAGAGTTCTGGAGACAATAGTGGATAAATATCAAACAGACAAGAACTTTACTGCCCCGTGCCAAATGTGCATGTCGGAAACTAAGGCTTCTGCAACTGTAATGTGCGAACAATGCGAAGTATTTTACTGTGATAAATGTAAGGATGAATTTCACCCTTTAAGGGGGCCGTTAGCGCAGCATCATCTGGTTACGCCGATGCAAGGACGTACTATCCTGAGACAGAGAAACAGGGAGAAGGAATCCAAGTGCAAGGAGCACACAGAAGAGAATCTGACTATGTACTGTTTGATCTGCAAGGAGACCGTCTGCTACCTCTGTATCCAGGAGGGCAACAGGCACCTCAACCACGATGTACAAGCTACTACGGCCATCTGTAAATCTCACAAGGTACGATTACCCAAGGCATACTTGTATTATATTATTACAGTAGTGTGTTTATCTGATATTATTCTATTCCACCAGCTAGCAAACAGGATTTAATGTTTTACAAATGAATGAACTAGTCTTTGATGCCAACTCAACTAGAATATCTGTCTACCTGTAGGAATATAAATTATGAATAATGTCTACAAAATAATGTAAATACAACAGTATAGGAACAGGGCTATAATTCATAGGCCTGTGGGCTATGCAATGTATTTGACATGAGCTGACAAGATAGTAGAGTGCTATAAGAGGGGTGAATACAGTTACAAGTATTGTTTCATAGAGTGTATTAATCTAACTAACTACCATGTTTATGTGTGGCACCAAATAATACTTGAAACAGACTCAACAAGTCACAAGTACTACTTGAGGTGTACTTGAGGTGTACTTGATGTGTACAGCACTGACAACTCTCTCTAACTAATTACCTCTCCAGCTAATTAGCAGCAAGTATCCAAATGTATTTTTTATCCACGAGGCTGTATCAATGTAATTGTAATTATAATATGATAAAAGATAAGCTGGCTGTCTTCTGCATGTATTATAATTATTACTAGAAAATTGGAATTAAAAGTCAACTCAATATATTTTCTGGAAACTTGAATTTCTAGCAGGATTCTAATTATCATATAATTATAATATTGTTATCAACACCAGGAATGGTGATGTTTTGAATAGTGGGGACTATGTTGGAAAGTGGCCAAATCCCACACTAACAAGTGGGAAACTGGGAAAGTATAGGAATGAGTAACCCTGGATTGGATTAGTGTTGCATAGTCACAGTGGGATATAGACTAAGAGTCTACTATATGCTCCACTAGTCTGGTTTTATCCTTAGGGTATCAGTAGCTGTAGACTATACAATACAAAAGTTGCTAAATATTGTCTTTTCACTTTAAATAGTGTAGTATATAATTGGTATAGTAGCTTGTGTAAAGCTAGCCATGTCTGTAATGAATAAATACCTCTAATCAAATATCAAGTGTAGTGTGTGTGTAAAACTACGCCACATCAAAGTGTATGTTTCCAAAGATTGTTACAAAATAATAACATACCTATCAGTTTGGGCTCCTGCTACCTGTAGCTATTTATGTAGGTAGACTGTAACAATGCTTTGAAATGGGGAGATCTTGGGAATTTATGTTAGAAAATAGAAATGGGTGATAACAGCCTTGTTTGTTTGATTCTAAAGTTAAATATAACCTTATTGTCTAATAATAGAACTATAGAGATTTGTACTGGAGTATCAGCTGCCCTTTCTCTCACCTTGTGTGGTCTATTACCACCATAATGAGACATATACACGTCTGCTAAAGGCTGCTAATTATTATAATATTAATGATTTTGAGATTTAATCATTTGCGTACTTTTCTCACTAATTACATAAGTAAATGCAACACATTATTGATTATCCAAACATAACATGGGTACATTCAACTCTCTATTATAGTGAAATGAGAGATTTTGAAAGCTGTCACATCTGAGTACTATTAGGCCTATACAAGTCAAATAGTATATGCTATGTAGTGTACATAGGAAGCTATTATCCTGTGTATAACATAGACATTTTATACATCTTACTCCATAGACATAGACAGTGTGTAGCCTCTGCAAAGAACACCACAGGAAGTACACCATGCACATTTCCAGTTCATCTTGAGGTTTAGTGGTTCATGTTTTAGCAATCATAAGTTCATCTTGGGGTGAATGAGGGTAGCTAACTGATTGCTTTTGCCCCAAACTTGGACTCACATACTGGTATACAAGGCTAGCTGTACAATATACACATACATTATAGATATATAAACTACCATGAAACAATGGTACAGTAATAATAGAGTAATTATGACAAATATTAGGGTACAAGAGATACAATATCAAAGCAAGATAAACCACAAGATAATACATGAAATGTGTTAGCACTGGTGTGAGCTCAACATATATCTGTCAGCCAATTTATAGGATCAAAGAAATATAGCAGCTTTTAGTAAACACTAATTACTGCTACAACAATGTCACCCCATTGTGTTAATTAATAGCTTGTTTACTTATTCCACTACTTTCACTTTGGCATCAAGTGTGAAGCTGAAGGATTTCACTGTGGGCCAGATGCCAACTAACTACCTGTGACAAGTTGTCATGTCTGTGTGTGGTGTTGGCAAACTGACATTTTCTTAGCTAAAGCGTATGAATTACTATAATACATTTCTGGAGCTAAAAAGTTCAAATAGTTAACAGTCTAGCAATATTGTTTGTTTAGAAACCTCCCAATAATGCACATGGAGTATCAGCTAATAGTCTTATAGGGGGTATTTCTTTTATGTGCTATTGTTTTATCCAACACTAGACAAAAGGCTTTAGCACCCCAGCAATGAAATACTGGTGCCAGTTTGGCTTCTAAATATACACATGTATATTATGTTGTGTGTTTTTCTTTGCAATCACTTTATGTAAAGTCAGTTGGTACTCACTGAAATATTTCATGTAGGCCTACATAATAATAAATAGATATTTGTATTCTGTGCACACACCGAGGCATAATATAATAATATCTATATATTATTTTATATAAGTGCACTAAATCCTAGGCTAATCTGAGATATATTAGTAATTTGGTCAGTGCTTTCCATTTACATTCTCTTGAGCTCATAAACTTAGCACCTAGAGATCCTGGCAAATAGCAGCTTGGTTTAGAACTGAAAATTAAAATTCTTTCAGTATCAATTATCCCTTTAGCCTGATATCCATTAGTTATGTGCAAAGTAGGAGGACTATGCTGGAAACCCAGTCTGAAGCACAAATGTGTTCTACATCTTGGATTAGTCTAATCTTGAAGTAATCTCTGGCAGTAAGTGAACCACATGTTGACACTTTACTAAACCACCAATAAAACATGTCTAGATTTGTTTAGTTGTCACCAAAACAAGCACTTGCTCTCACTTGAGCAAGTGCTGTCACCTCCCCATCTTTGTTGTCTCTTGAGTTGTCACTTTGTTTCACCATGGCCTAGACTTGATATTATTATACACACATGTGACTACATAAATGACAGAATATCGGATACACATGTCCCATGTGCCAGTAAGGGGGACAAAATGTCTGCCCAGTGAACTAGAGAGTCTACAGATTTGGGGCCAGCGAGTAGACCTCCTCTAGAGCCCAGACAGTACTCAGTGACAAGCTAATTATCTCGTATCACATGCTATCACTTGCCTCCTCTGTTTGATTGATGCACTAACCCAATGACGTAGTTACCCATGCCAACCCCCAGCCTCATTTCCTGCAGTGCACATATATTGTTAGACTTTTTGTATATGTAGTCTACATTTTTCCTGGGAACCAAGGCTAACCATGTGATTTAGGTGGTTATTAGTTGGACCCTGGCGTACTAATTACAACTGAATTTCTAATTATCATCTATCTGTTTTTATACATTACAACAATGTACAATACATGATATAGTGTCACCAGTGATCTGCTGGTAAATCCACTTTGTATTGGATAATTCCAGTGGGTGAGAGTTTGTCAGCTTTCACATGATTCCAATGTGTCAGCGGATTAGACAGCTTGGAGGGTGGTTGATTTAATTAACTTGTGAAATAATAGTCAAACAATGACATTGAAATTATTAGTAAATGGGGACATTCTGGGGCCCATTGATGTCTAATAGACGGACACTGATCTCTCACTAGTTTCTCTAACTGATCTCTTTCATCTGATGTAATCTGGTTATGTGCTATTCACATCATTAGCAAGTCTCCAGTGGAAGTCCATATGACTAAAATGGTTTATGTACAAAACTCTATTCACTAGGTCTGTTGATCCTTCTGGAAGCCCCATATGTTACCTCACTACCACACAGGGTATTATATCAGGTGTAAATACAACCTAAATACCTAATAACTAAGCTGAGCAGCTCATCCTATAGCTAACACAATACCATATAATATTGTGGTAATGGACACACATTGTTATATTATTAGCTATTAGCAGGGTTTCTGTGTAATAAGCTGTTATCTAATTTTGACTTCTGTATAGAAATAGGCCCAAGTAGCCTAGCCAGTGTAGTAGGGCGCAATAAATGCTTTTAGTGCAAATAAAACCCAGGGGTCTAACTCACTTCTAGATAGAATATGACATTAATACCAATTTAAGTTCAAGACTAATTAAATTAAATTATGTAATAAACCTCAAGTAGAGTTACTTCTATGATGATTCTGGACTTGTACCTTCTCAATAACAATTCTATGAAATGAGAATAACTTTGCCATTTCCTCTGTACTAAAAGATCAGCTGTTGTTCTACTCTATGTACCATTGGCAGCACTTAAGTGTAGATAGACACCTACCAACACACTGCTATTATGTACATGTAGTGTAGTCTATGAACTTTCTCATCTGTATACCTTCAATGATATAATAATTTTAGAAACAGCTGTTTTGAGAAGTTGCCTCCCTTGTTGATGCAATGCTGCTTGAATCAGCATAATATTTATACTGTAATTATTGTCTGTGATTTGAAGGTTGATTATAGTTGTTAATTGTTATTATAGATGTACATATAGAGGGTACATATTTTATACAAATTATAGTACATGTAGGGTATATATATATATATTTATTATATCACATGTGCATGCATTGATCTTGCACTGACTTACTGTATATATGTATAACACTGGATAATTTAAATGACATTATGTGAGATTGATATAAAAGTACTACAGCTACAGTAGTAACTTCATAAACCAAATACTGCTAGTTCTATATAATGTAGTAGAAGGGGGTGAACTAACCACAACAACACCCAATGTGGTAAATTATTTATTGGTTATACATTTGCACCCTGCTTGTTGGTCAGTGAGGATGTTTTTTTGCAAAACAAATTGAAAATCTGCGACTGGTAGTAATATAAATTCAGCCTAGTAGTAACTAGCAAACCTAATAATATGTAGACCTAAATTATTTAAATTTTTTTCGACGTATGATAAAATTAAATTTCTTTCTAGGCTGTTCTGGTAAAGCTGTATGCATATACAGTATATATTATACGATATAACATAAGGTAGCCCATATAGATGAATGTATATAATATAATATACATGTAGCTGTCTAGTATGTTATTGCCCTAAGGCTATTACTCTACTCTAATTACTATAATATTAGTGGATACTTACTGTATACTTACTGTATCTAGTATAATATCTAAACAATAAGAACTGATTGATTTCTCTTCCCTATGAATGGACTGAACTGAATGGAGGTTAATTAAGCCTTGCTATAATCAATCTTTACACACTATTATGTTGTTTATGTAAGTTTTCTAGTTTGTATAAAGTTAATGTACTGTCTATCAAGTGTGTCTGTTCTACACAATAGATATACCTACCTGTTTAAGTGATGTAGGCATGGGTTCTTTTCTTTTCTGTTATTTTTATTTTTATCCAATTTGTATGTTTATTGACTGTCATTTGATACTTTGAGATTTGCGCTCCAACAAACATGCTGTGAGTAAATATTTTTATAAGTTGATGCAATATGTTAAAAGTTTAAATTAAGGTGTAATTAAAGGTCTATTATTACCATTATTCAAGTTTATGTGGGTCTCTAACATGATGCAATAATGATACTAATTGTATTTCAACCGAAGAAAGAGGACAACTCCTACGTACATTGTATCATTACGGTGTGCACTATCTTGCACCCATTATTTGCTTGATCTGTATGAGTATAGGTTATTATTCTGTAATTAGACAGGACTGGCTGCTGCCCAAACTATTATACATGTCTATATCATGTAATACATGTATATTATTACATAGGCTATATCTATCTGTCTACATTGGTACAACTCTATCTCTCTAAATGATACAACCTTTAGCAAATAATTAACTGGTAATGTCAATTTACTGGCGACTTGAACGGCTGGAACAAAGGAGACTATCGCTTATCTTCATGTAATTATAAAACCAACAATTGCCTGCATAGTTCCTTACATTTAATTTTTTTAATTAATTTATGTTGACAAACAAATCAAAACACTGCACTTTTTAGCAATAGCCTACAGTGAAGGGCTAAGTATGCAGAGAAGTAAGGGAGGATTCTCTACCACCCAGTGATGCCTGTATCAGTAGTGAAGGCTATCTGTTGACAGTTAGGATTATAGTTGTAATGGATATGATAGTTTGGATATTGTGTTTACATTGATGCAGTGTAATATGATTATAATCTAATGCTTGGCGCCTTCCCTTAGCTTGAGATACATCTACCCTTTAGCTACCCCCAAGTTGTCCTTGAGATAAAGCCAAGCTACCCCTTATGTTACTCTAGAGATGCACCTTTACTCTAGCTACCCCTCTTGCTACTACTACATCGTCTATCAACACCAACAAGTCAATAGAACACACTCTTAATGGACACTGGAAAACCAGCAATTGATAAAATAGAAAATAAATATATTTAGTTTTAGCATTTTATTGGCAGTTCTTAGCTAGTTGCAAAACATGACTGACTCATATACTCATACACCAAACTGATATTTTGAACTGTGAAGCAAAAAATTTATTTAATCAAAAATTGTAAATGTAATTTGAACTAAATCTCATCACCATATTTTTGTGGAAGTTTAGAAGATGAAAGAAATGTAAACACTAAAACTGTTAGGATTAAGATTAAGTTTAAGATAAGACTGATTGGCTTGTTTTGTTTTTACTGGATAAACTAGTGGCTCCTGCAGTTTCTATCCTTACATCTATTGTGCTCCTTTTGTCAGCTCCGAGAGCCCCCACACGCCCCCTGTTGACTAATTTTATTCAGCCCATAGCTTATTTAATATTTCGCAAGCTCTTTTTCCAAAGCCCTATTATTTGACTATGTATTGTACAAGTAGAAATATACAGTAGATGGCCATATGTTCATCATGGATTATAAATGTCACTGAGGGGTCACAATGTAATCTAACCCTATTATGTAATTCAGTATATTATCGCCCATAATCCCTACTTTGACAAAATGTTTGTTTCAGGGTAGATTTAGCCTATGTTCCTTCCTACCTCATCACAGTTAGAGTCCTATACTTACCCCCCTTAATAGGGCAATATTAGCGTAGAACCTGCTATCCTAGCCTCAATCAGCCTAACCATGGATACATGCTGACGCCTGTTCTTATTGATTTCCTGCGGCAATTATCTGCTGGTGTTGCATTGCAAACCTTTTTATTTCTCTGTTATAGTGCTGGGTGATGTTAGGTTAATTGCACTTCAAATATCATTGTTTATGATACAAAGAAAACATGTAAAAATAACATAATTATTAGTAAAATGTTTCCAAAAGAGAAGCGGCCTCTTTGCTTACCATTCAGTCTGGTACAATATAACATTTCTAATTAGAAATGTTTTATATTTTAAAAACAATCAATAAAATAATGAGTAAGCTTATGAAGGGTTTTCTGGCATAAAGGGAACAGACCCTTTGATCATTTGTCTAGATAGGGTTGGCTAGATTGGGGTCTGGCTGAGGTATTGTATGGCCCAGTGTAGTTATTGTTTACACTATAACTGTGGATCTTGTGACAATACAAATATAACAGTTGAAAATAATGAGTTATTATATTTTATTTTATATATAAACAAATTAATATACTAGAATGTTTTCTCTGGCTTGTTTATATTTGGTCTATCTAGCTTTCATCTCTTCTACTGACTAGCTAGCTTATTGATCTACTTTCTACACCACCATCTCAACACAGTTTCATAGCAGTTGTAGTGGTAGATTGTGGTTTCCCAACTTTTAAGTGCAATAATAATAACAATAATAATATATAATACACTGTGTCCTTTAGTTTAATATTGTGTTTTTCTCAGTGCAAATTAGTTGCTACCAGCAAAATTATTAGTTTTAACCACAAATTTCACACAAACATCGAGTAAACAAAGTAACACACCCACCCATAGAGTCCAGGACATGGTTGGAAGTGGCACAGAATGCATGACCTCTGGTCACTACAGCTATTGTTTGGTAGCTAAGCAAAAAATAATGATTGTCATATACCAGGAGATTAGATTCTACAATATAATCTACCACAAATACGGCAAGTAAAAAATGACATTTGGAATTATTTTATTCCTCTCTGATAGCTGTAGTGGTAATAATGGATATCATATCAGCATAATGTTATGCTGGATAGTATATGCTGTGTTAGTATATGATTATAATTAGCTGCCAATTAAATTATGTTACATAACAAGTAAACTAATTAGTGCTTTGGCAGACTTCATTAATTGTAGAACAGAGCTGCTGCTGTTCTATCTCACTTTGTTTGTAAATAGAGTTGTAATTTGTTTATATTTTATTCTCCAGCCCAACAGTTAATAGAGCTGAAGGTATAATACAGTTACATGATCATAATGTAGTGGACATAACTCCTGACTTGTTATATAACCCTCTAAGTGAACAGATGTGTACATGTATGCTTCTTATTTGTTTACTAACAAACAACACACATGTTATCATTATGCTGTAATCAATATAGCATTGTGTTGGAAGAATTTGTCAAAAGGCTAATTTCCTTACTTTTCCTCCTTGTAGCATGAACTCTCACAAAGTATCCAAACTTTATCAGAGAAGGCAAAGATTGGAACTCAGTTTATACAGAAGATCAAGACTATGATAGAAAAAGTTGAGGTAATTCAAACAAATAGCCTATCTATGGTCCAGGTACCCCTAAGGTACCCTAGGTGCCCCTCGGGTACTCCAGTATAAGGTGCTACCTGTTTACAATACTGGTTTATTATTACACTGATGGAGATACACTTTACTGTCAAAAGGAATGAATGGAATGCTATAATCAGGCTGGTGTTACAACCACCTGCCAAGTACAGTGACACCACTATTAGGAAATCAAAGTCATAATTTATATTATCTCCCTAATAATTATGTAAAACCCTAATCAAGTAGAGGATTACATTACTTGGCAATCATTTCAATATATAACAACATGTTTGTGTGCCATTTATGTACAATACTTTACCACACAACCTACTAGTTTCGATAGGAGAAAATAATATATAGCTACCTAATATTTTAATGTCTGCTATAGTGTAGGCCTATTGTACTGCATATACTGTATATATCAGCGTGTGTATCAGCGTGCAACATGGATGCTTGTAGGAAGATGCAATGGCTTACGAATCTTTAGTATCTCAAAGTTGCGACGCGATAATCGAGGCGGTGAACAGGAAGAGGGAGGAGCTGCTCAATGTGATTGGTCACGATAAAGAGATGAGAATTAACGTGCTCAAAGAGCAGGTAACTATCTGGAACCAAGGTCTATATATACTGACTGTAGAACCCAAGGCTATGATGACCCAATATAACACACAGCTGATTCACTCATCTCGTTAAACTCACATAATGCTGTCAGTCAGCTGGTCGGCCAGTCAGTCAGTGAATGAGTGAGTCAGCTGTTGTGAGTTGAGGTTCCTCTCTTACTCAAATAGCTGACGGAGGTTTATCTGTTTGAACCGAAGCAAATGTTACACACTTTATTCTATAACTCTGCCACTGATTGCGTTATTCCTAGTTATTTATATTAGAGTCAGTTGGTGCAACCTTTACCTTCTACCTCATCTAGTCGTTAGCCCTAGCACCGTTATATCTCTGCCCCATCTAGTTGTTAGCCCTAGCACCAGTAATTGCTGCTGAGTATAAGCTGTTTGTTACTACTTCATTCAAGACGAAACTATCTAATTTGTTCGGAGAATAGGTTTTTGATGTGTAAAGGTAATTCCAACAGTAAGCTCGGAGTATGTGTACACTGAGCCCTTCGCTGGTAGGGTACAGACCTACACATATAGGGATGATGCTGTGTGTTCACATATAAACACTAAACAGTATGATAGTAGATATAGGGAGCCATAGAAATGGCCCATCAAATACTCCCCACTCTACGTCCATTAGCAATGATGGAGACCAACTAAATGGGTATTAGCTAGGGAGAGGTAGATATGGGGGCTATTACTTAGCTCTTGGATTGTCATTACTGTTAATTAACTGCTATATTTTATACACCAATAAATACATTGTAGTGTATAATATAATATATTGTAGTAGTCTATGTATGCATTCACAGACTGAGTACTTGTTGTTATGTTCTGCAGGTAATGGATTGCAAGTCACACTTACAGAAGACGACAGGCCTCCTACAGTTTAGTGTGGAGGTACTGAGGGAACAAGATTCTGTACAGTTTATTCAGGTAATGGTTGTACGACTGACTGTCTGTTAGTCTGGCTGTCTGTTTGTCTTTTAGATCTCCTCTATTGTTCTGTAAGCTCAACCACTGACATATTATGCTGGGTGTTTCCAGCACTGCTGTACTCACCCGCCCTCACACTTTCTCACATCCCAATATAGATTTAGTAACAAAGTATGATACTATAGATATGTCACTCTTCAATTTAAAAAGTGACAGGAGTTTGTGCTTCAATTTCAAACTACTGGTACAACATACCTAAGACAAATTATCCGTTTTTTAAATCTTAAAATCAAATATTGTACTTTAGAAATAACACCAAGCATCCAGTATAATCCAATACTATTTAACTTCCAGTCTCGGATGCCTCCATGTTTGTTTTTTTCAAGTATTTGATTAGACGAATCACAGGGTCAAAGTTGCTGCCATACATTGGCGATAATTATATGAAGTAGTGGGCTCTTAGTCACCTTGAATATGCACCATATGACAGACGACAGACTTGCTGATTGACTGACTTTGTTCTTATATACTGCTGACTACACTGTATACTCTATTTCTCCCTTCACTGGCAGCATAGACTGTCTTCAGCGTCACTAGCTAACTCTCCTATTCATTAACAGGAGATGCTTCAGGTAAATTATAGGCTGGGTTCCTCTGGTTATGTTGGAGGAGATGTTCAGACGCCCCTCCCATACCTTGTTTGAGATAATTAAGAATTATTGATTTATTCAGTCTTTGGAGACACTCGGCTGATGAGATTCAATTAGCCATATCTGAGATACTAACGCCCTAATCTAGACATGTCATTCTTAGCCATGCGTACGATTTATGGTTGGGCACCCTTCCCTAAGGCCCCTTAACTAAAGCACACATTGTACTAGATTGCAGGCTAAAGCATGCAATCCCTGATGGACAAACAGAGAATAATAAGAATGAAGTGGATTATTTGTTAATGTAATGAATTATGTATTGATGACATTCTCAATTTCACTACTAGCTGTCGGTTAGCTGCGACTGTCATCGATTAGATGAACCTAATCCTCTTACCTGTTCATCCAATCAGAACATCCTATACTTCCTCCCTTCCCTCCCATAGCTCCTTCTCAGCCATGCAATGCTATTTCATGCTACATGTAACTACACATGTTTGGAGTTGCCTTCTACTACATGTGTTGAGAGTTATCTTTCCTTTGCTGTAGGTTTCAAATGGCCTTGTAAACAGGGTATCAACAGCCAATAAAAACTACAGCAAAGAGATGGAAATGAGGCCAAGGATATCCCCATACTTTGAGCTCTCATTGGACAACAGGCCAGTTATACACGAGATAGACACAATGAACTTCTTCAAGATGAGAGGTCAGTGTGCTATGCTGTAACTTTATATCCCGAGTGCTTCGCTATAACAACGAGTGTTGATTGAGGGATGTGTTTACTATTAGGTAGTTTGAGTTCCCACCTTAACTGTGTATAATCTCAGACTATTGTTGATTATTACAGATGTGGATGGTAAGATTGTCTTAGCTGTATATCTTGTACTATTTATACCTTTGTCACTTGATTCGAACTGGTTTAGTGTTGGTGTTGTTATTACTACTGATACACTAGTGGGCATGTGTAAACTATACCTGGCGAATATCTAGTGACGGAATAAATGTACCGGTATTTGCAATGAGTGGTACACCAACTCTCTCATTGGTCATGGTTACAGCTAGGTCGCACAGTTACCCAACCTGCATCCTTATTGGCCAATTCCACGAGACCTGCTTGAAAGCTTGTGTCATGGTTGAGCACTGAATACCCGCACATTGTGTATATATTGCACAGTTATATATAAAATGTGTGAACCTATCAACATCCCTATTTCTGCTCCTCGGGTTGGGTTGGCCGCTAATGCATGCTGGGAAGGGTAACTGATGGACTATTGCTGCTCCATGTCCTACTGGAAAGGCACCGATACAATGCACTTGAAATACTAACAACCCATAACATAGCCTTATACTTCAGTATTGCCATATTATTAGTTACGATGTGCACTGTATGAGGAACTATGGTGGAGCTGAGGCTAGTTTAGGTCAGGGGAGAAGCGCCATAAGCCCGTTTCTCAGTCTGTTCCGCGTGTGACCTCTTGTCAATGTCATACTTATCTTGTTTGACTAGCTGATGATGTTGTGATGTCTCTTTCTCAATAGTACCATGAGTTCAGTTTCTATTTCTCTAGAATTGTTGTTATTTTGCTCCAACTCATTTACACAGCATACTAAACTAGCAGTATTTATACAACATAATATAGACTAATAGACTACAGCTATTATAATAGAGCACCTGTTACAGTCCCCAGTTCTGTGCATAATGTAGCATAGACCTATGGTACGTGTGCACAGTACATGTGGGCCTGCAGGAACTGCCATATTGGATTTACCTATCTCAATCTTTAAATATACTAGTTAATCTCCTCTAAGCCTAATATTATGATAATCCTATTATAATAGTCCAGCATGTCCTCCATTTATTAATAGGTATAGCCTGATTCCCATGTATCTGTATTAATTATTCAAATGTTTGCTTTTAGCCCCAGGACCTCCTGCCTTCCTCCCAGAGAGGTGCAGTGCTGAGAATAACACTGTCACACTAGTCTGGGCCCCCTACTCAGACAGTCTGGTAGAGGCTTATGTGCTAGAGATAGACGACGGTAGCGGCGGAAACTTCAGGGTAAGTTGACACCTACTTCCTGTATGACGTCATATATTCAGCGTATCGGGGCCATCGACACTGAGCCAGCCCGATTGTTGGTAGTTTTATACTCCCTGGTACTAACAGTCATACAACTACTTGTACAACAGTAGTATAGTGAGATGTGGGCCAAATTTTAGAGTATATAATTACATAACTGTAGTAGTTTATGGGTGCCTTATGGGTTTGTTCTCTTTCAACCAGTTGATGGACAAGTATAAATAGAATTTTTAGTAGATTTTGAAGATGTTACATAAATCATATCTGAGAGAGTGTTTGAGTGTGACATGCATCAGACTAGATGACCATCAGAGATAAAATCAAACACTGGTATACAATACAGTAACTTATAATAGATATAATAAAGGGGGATATTATAGGCACATAACCTGGTATGTTAGTCAGTAGCCATTATGAATAATGTTATTACATGCTGTTTGCTTTCATTTCTCCCTTTGATCTCTCAGCATGTTGTACATAGATTAGTGTATTATAGGATTATCTAAACAATCAATTAGAGTATTAACATTTAACTTTACTTTCAACTATCTCCTAATATATGTTATGCATTCACTAGTAGTGAGCCATTGCATACCCATAATATACCCATATACCCACAATACTTGCACTAAATGGTATCTATACTATAATACAGGCTACTATTCCCCCATAGAGCTCAAACACCTGTATGATTTTATATCCATATTGATTGCTCAATGCATGTCCCCTTCAGCAACCAATATTTTTAGTTTCATAATATCAGAATACAAAAGAGATTTACATAATATTATAGTAGTTGTTGGTATTGAGTAAGCATATCTGCATACTAATATAGTTTTACATAATATATCCATTATAGTTAACTGATATTAATAATACTTATTACCGTAACAATTAGTGGGTTGCACCTGCTATTATACCACACCCCCAATCTTCTCTACCGTGTATTGTGGGGGTTACCTTACCTATTATTTTAGGGTTATCGCCCCTGTAATATGTGCATGCACACAATGTTATATTCTACCATGTAATAATTACAGGAAGTGTATTGTGGGCCAGAGTTGATCTGCAGCGTAGATGGGCTACACTTTGATAGCATGTACAATGCTAGAGTGAAGTGCTACAACAGACAAGGAGAAAGTGCATACAGCGACTGCATTTGTCTAAAGACAGCAGAAGGTCAGTGTAGGGTCATATTTTCCCAATATCTCATTACTACAGTGTTATACTACTACAATCTCACATTGCTACAGTATTATACTACCACATTACTACATTACGACTGTATTGTTGACTGGTGATGCATATGTTGCAGTGGCCTGGTTCACCCTGGACCCCGAGACAGCCCATGATGATATACTACTCTCTGAAGACGGTCTCACAGCTACTTGTAATAACTTTGAGGAGAGAGTCGTGCTCGGTAGCTGTGGATTCTCTAAGGGAGTTCACTACTGGGAGTACAGAGTAGATCGGTACGACAACCACCCCGACCCCGCCTTTGGTGTAGCAAAGCTTGAAACTTGTAAAGATGCCATGCTAGGTAAGCAAGTGTTGATTCTGTAGTCTTCCTGTATTCATGCATATACATTGTGCATTGTGTTACATATGTATAGATGTATTTATATATAAGTGTTATACATCTACATTACTTGTACAGGCAAAGATGATCTCTCATGGAGCATGTATGTAGATAACCAGAGAAGTTGGTTCATGCACGGAGGTGAACACATGGAGAGGACAGAAGGGGGTGTTAGCAAGGGCACCATAGTCGGTTAGTAGATCGCATTCTGGTCCTTAGACTATATTTCTATGAGATATAAAAGTTTAGTGTAATCATCAGTAGTACAAGTCATATACTACACGTATGTGGAATCAGTGCTTTACTTGTTATGACTAGTAGAGAAGTTATCTACACATATTTCCATGTAGGACAACTCCCTAGCCATTGTACTTTTAATACTTACTGTCTATAGTTATGATAAAGCATACCATGTATCATGTTAGACCTACATTGTAGAACATCTATATCATAGCTAAATTATGTTGTTACAGGGATAAAGTTAGACCTCAACAAGCACACGCTTTCTTACTATATAAATGGTCAACCGCACGGTCCAGTAGCATTTGATGATCTCAACGGAACGTTCTTCCCAGCGGTCAGTTTAAACCGCAACGTCCAAGTTTCTCTCAGGTCAGGAATTATCGCCCCTGAAAGCGACGAAGAGAGCGACTAAAGGGAGACAACTCCAACTCTACACATCTTTAGAAGCTGTAGTGCAGCTTTAATTATATAGCAACTTGTATTACTATTTATTTTATTCGTTTATATATTTAGTTTCATCAGCAATGGTTGATCACACGTGTGGGATACATGTGCTTGTTTTAGATAATTTTACAGCATTGCTATTTTTATTTTGTAAATCGGGTATTTCTTGTGTCATTGCATGCATGATTGTATTGTATACTATCTATAATAGCGTATTATATGATATATTACAATTATTATGCATGGCCCTCATTATATTATTATATATATTTGTATTATGAAACTACAGCATGCTAGAGTTTAGCCAGAGTTTTGTTTAACTTTGTAAATAGTTTTTGTATGAAATATTCAGTTTGTCAACTTAAAACTAGTAATTACAATATTATGTAATAATATTATTGTTTATAGGTGGTTGTCTGTATGTCTAGCTATTACGACATTGTGTTATTTGACATGGTATTGCCAAAAACTAATTTTCAATATACCTATTGATACGGCTTGTGATATATGTATTGGAAATTATATAAACATTTTATAGTAATATATATTGTACAATTTTATATATGTTACAAAAATATTTTAATTAATATAATAAAGGAAATATTTACAACCCATGAATATTAATTGTAATTCATTTGTACACCAATAATAGATAAAAATACTAAACTTCCTTGAGCAATTTGAATGATGGAGAGTGATACACAATAACGGCACAGTATTCTTTTGTCCACCTCGCTGTTATTGTGTACACTGTGAAGTTGTCTTTTCTTTTCCAATAAGGAGAGAGGACAACACCGCATAGCGATCACTAGTTTAGTTAATTCCTATGACGTAACTCCATAACCTATACATCGTATACTCAACTAGCCATGTACACATAGTGCTGCATATCTCTGTACGATCGGATGGCATCTACATTAGAGATGAGCTCCCTCACCGACATTTCCTATAAAGGGATATATATGTACATGTACATAGTTACACGGTCGGTTAAAACCCCACCTGATCCTACCTGTTTTATGAAATGGAACCACAGGCTATTACTTCTTATTGCACACAATTATGATAGAAACTTGAACATGAGTTAATGTATAATCATAATTATGTGGTCTGTATCCAAAGGCATTCGTAAACTACAAATTCTTGTATGTAAAATTGTCTTCTCTTGTCTAATTTCATACTCTTGCGTTCATCTACATGTAGTTCAGCCAGAAGGGTCAATGTTGTCAATGTGGTCAATGTGGTCAATGTCAAGATGGAAAACTATTCTAAACACTTAATCACTTAGTCTACAGTTTCAGGTTTAAAACATTGACAAGATGGGTCACACCCTGAGAGAAACTAGAGAAGAAGAAGGAAGACAACTTCGAATTAACATCAATAGCCATGTCAGTGCCTATATTGTCTAGCCTCCACGATTTACATCAATTGGTAGGCGATTACCATCATGTGCATTTGTACGCATATTACATGTAATGCGCGTACATGTAATACGCGTACATGTAATACGCATATTACATGTACGCGTATCACATGTACATTACATTAAAGAAGTGGCTTCCCCATTTCGCCTTGCGAAAACTTGTACTGTTATGCACTTGACCTTGCTATAGGCAAAAGAGTGAAAAAGATGTTGGCATTATTATCTATAATACAATGTATTTTACAAACGAATAGCAGTGTAGCGTACAACTATAGCATGTGTACTGCACACTACATGTATATGTAACACCGGTTTAATAGATAGCCACACTGATATAGCCACATTGGAGACCTAATAGCTTACACATGTTAGAGAATGCTTATGTGCATATTATAGTAGGTTAATGGACACTAGGGAACGATATCAGGTAGTATTTACATGTATACATACATTGTAATACCTCCTTTTAAAATGGAGGTGGAAAGATTCAGCCTAGGGTATGGGTGTAGATTAGATTAGACTAAACATTGGGTGAAGCATCGCATCATTATACTGATTTAAAATAGAGACATTTCTCTCTCTATAAGGGAAACTTGGCAGGCATGCTATAACATTAGTAAGATGCTACTGCACACGTATATCTTTATGTTATCTATTTATCTTCCTACTTACCTCACAACATAGGCAGGAGGAGATAACTCAACACCAGACCAACTCTCCAATCCATCACTATAAGCAACAGATTAAACTCATAGGAAGCACGTGCCTCTTATCAAGACTTTACATGAATTAATATTATAGCATAAAACACTAAGCAAAGTATATAGAGTGTATTAGCTGAATTTAAGCGTAACATAAACGTGTCTGGTTTAACGCAGCCTCACTTACAACTTGCAGTCGTCGGTGGGTCAACTTTTCATAGATTACGACAATTTCATTGGCTATTGATACCACTCTAGACTGCATAGTAGGACCTTTTATAGGAGCATATAGGGAGAGTAACTCCAGTTTAGCCTAAATATAAGTAATTGATCGTATGTAGCAGGTACACAAATAATATATGAGTTAATATAGAGCTGCTGCAATACGTTCTCTCTCAGAGGACAAATAATCTCAGAGAGGACAACTTCTAATTATTATCAAATATTGATAGCTTTGAGTGCCCACTAGCACGAGTGTTTAGCGCCGCCCTGAGGATCAAGATAGATAGGATGAATAAGGAATGCATAAACAAGGAGTAGTTTATGAGGAGTGAATGAATCATTGAAAACTCAGTCAAATCATGCCTAGCAATAACACCATACCAACTTTAGCCAAAGATGGAGAACATGGTATAATTAACGAATAATGCCCATTCTGTGGCTTACCGCGATAACTTCCTCCAACATAACCTCATCTTCATGCCGCTCCGACGGAGATGATCTGCCACTATCGCTCTTACCGACGCTCCTACTCTCAAACCACCTCCAGTCACTTTCGTCTACAGAGATATCCTTATCGGCCACTCTGTTCTCTTTGAACTGTTGCAGTAAGTCTATAGCACTGATAGACTTTGCTTTACTTAATTCCTGCTTCATTGATGCGGTTTCCCACCATGTGTTGTCATCATCCTCCCCGCTTACATACACATTAGGGTCACTGGACCTCAGTCTATTTATTTTAGTACTGTCACTACGTTTGATAGAGATGTCAGCCTCAGGACCTGCCATAATGGAGTCAGCAGATAATCGTGATTTTGGAGAATTTAATGATTCCAGTTTTTTCCGTCTTTGAGTTTCCGGGCGTAAAAGTTCTGAAGTTAGTGAGACGTCGTCTTTGCTCTCCGCTAAACTAACAACCGAAGTGACTCTGAAATGTAACAGTTATAGAAGTGAGGTCGCAGTATGCAGGTAAAATGCTATACATGCAGTATTAGATATGCAGATGTGTAGACGTGTAGATATATTGTATACATGTCTAGATGTCTAAATGTCTACATACAGCACTAGACTAGTACATACATTGTACATAGACAGTAGATGCATAGACACAAGCATAATATACATAATAAATAACAGCATTAGACATGTAGATATGCTAAATGCTTACGACTCAATGCAGATGGGCACTTACAAGGTATATGCATACCTATGTACATGCACGACTCACTGTACGTGTACATTTATAATTTTACATATAACACAAGTGTATATTATGTTACTGTATGTATGTATGTATATTACATTATTATGTTATATACACAAAGTGTACACCTATTACATCTATAACAGTATACACAGTATTGAAGACATCAAACAGACAAGATTCATTCTGCTGTCAATAGAGAATATTGATTGTATATAAAATATAATTATTGTTCATTATGAATGGTAAGTCAGCTGAACTCCCACCAGCCCATGTTATAAGACATCTCTATAAGGTCATTATACTCTTCCTCTATTGCATGTCTATTCAAGTGTGATATTTATATTCCACCTAATTGATTCCCATATAAATACGAGACACATTTTCTGTCTCACATTTCACTACTAGGCTGTCCACATAAAACGATATACAAGTAATATACGATGACGATGGCGCTAGGACTGGTGTTGAAATGTTAGAAATAAATCAAACTCTCACAACACTTCTTGTACTACTGTATTGTGAAATTACTAACCTACACCAGCACCTTACAACGGATTACTGTAGTATGCACATGTATAGCAAGCCCCAGCATTAGTATTTTATTATTTATACTACTTGTAATGTCAAGTACTAATATAATACTGCAGTCAACTATGACAACATAATGTACTACAACTATAATGTATTGCGTATTGCAATTTAGGTTCACACTATGACATAAACACATGCATGTACACTGTGTTAGTTCATTGTAGCTGCTACACTACTTTAGAATTGATTATACTGTGTTCTATGTTATACAGGAACAAAAACTACATACATGTACATAATTATTTAATACAAACCTAAGCTTATAGGTAGTTACCTTTTTAGACCCAAACACTACAACATTAGTGGAGTGAAGAATCAGGTAATGTGTTGTAAATTGAAAAGCTTGAATATATCCAATGTAATAATAATAATAATAATAATAATAATAATAATAATAATAATATTATAGCACAGGAGTGTGGAGTTTGATGTATTATTACAATTTATAGACTACTAATTAGCATGGGGATGTTGATACTCCACCTGTTTGAGCAGGGAGGGTGAGATCTGACTTGCTAGTAGGCAGAAGCTAGGCATAAGGAATATAGCTACAGTGAATATAATACTAATGTATATTGTGATACAGGCTATATATTGATAATGCAATAGTACACCTATACTGACTGGTAAAGTTGACTGACCTGCTACTAGGTGTCTCTGATGTCACAGGTGTCATATTAGGTGTGACAGCTGGAGGTATAGGCGGAGTGACAGGTGGTGTCACAGAGGACATGACAGTAGGGCTAAGTTCTTTTTGTAGATTAGCACTACTCAGGCTTAGATAAGGCACATCTCCTTTATGCTCTATTTCCACTTGCATTTTATTTTTATTCTGTTCATCCTATGGATAATAGGAATACAGCTAATTATGAATGGCATAATAATATAATGTATACATGTACATGTAAATAACGGGCCTACAGCTATAAAGACTTGTGTAACGTGCATGTGCATGTATATTACGTCTAGTCAGTAGACATACTCCTTGCTGCTGTGAAAATGAGGTCATCCACTCAGAGTCCATCCTTTGCTGCTCATGCAACATTCAACTGTTTAATAGGTTTGCATGATGTTATTATAAAAACCACAAGTAAAAAAAATTAAAAAAATACTGATAGGCCTACATAAAGCTATAATACTGTAATGGTTTCTGTGATTTGGTGCGGTCGTCCTTGGACGACTATCGACCCAGAAATGAAGTGCCTATGAGTGGTAATAGGACTTCGCATTACATGAAAGATCGAGCGGTCTCAGTAGCCCAAATACTACCAAAGACGACCCATCTGATCTCAAGTCCGACCTTCAGACTATACAATGAAAGAGAGTAATTCGACCTAGTAGGCGGTTCGCTAAGCGAATGACCTAGTAAAAGGAAGAGAAAGTCTCTGTATCAAGTATAGATGTGTCTTTATTGAAAGCCAAGTGTAGACTGAGACAATGAACAGTAAAACAGTGCCCTTTATATAGTATAAGGACTTCCGGCCGACGTGACGTCGAGAAAAGACGACGTGTGGTCGTCCGGAAGTTGCGCAACAAGATGGCCGCCGGAAGCCCGACGGCCGACCCAAAATAGGTCGGGTTCTACAAAAGTTGCTTATAATGGTCCAATTCATGTACAAAATGAATATCAATGGATTCTGAGAGGTCGGGCCTCTGTCCATGGGTATAAAAGGCATTAAAAAGACTTAGTAACATTCATGCAGTTATATATAGTTATATAGTGGAACAATACATGAATAAGTAGTGAGTATGAGCACATGGAAATACGTATATAGACATGCAGTAATTAATGGTTTGGACATGCAATACAGTTAAAGGTAAGTATGCGAACACTAATTATGAGAATGTGAGTGTCAGATGAGTAGCGCTATAACAACTACTGAGCACTTAAGGTTTGATGGAGCTTCGTCCGGGAGTTGGAGTCGTATACAAATGTCCTGTACCATCACAATACATGCAATGTACAGGTATGGAACAGGTTTGCTGAACATTCCATGCCCACCATACCACAGACAGCACAGCAAGGTCATTCTGAGTATGTTAGTTAGCACTTACCACGATTACTATCGTGTCTTTAGTATGCGGCTCCGGAGTGATTGAGCAGTGTCGTCTCCTCCGCCGCGCGGACTTAGTGTTTCTATAGTAACTGTTGGAGTGAGGTCTGGAAGAGGATGTGGTTGGAGTATTGGTGACTGTCACACACATGTGTTCATCCGCTATTTTACCTGTGGAGAGTATTCATATAATTATGGGTGATATGTTTTGGTGGTGCGTACTAGGGAGGTAAATAAACAACGTACAATGTATGTGATGTCATACTATCTACATTGTAGTAATGAAATGTAGATGCAGTTAAGCTTAGTAAGTGTAGTTCACTAAAACACATGTGCTGCGATGTAAATGGTGCTTGACTACCTATTACATGTGTATGAGAGGTGATATTAGCAACATAATTATATGTACATGTACATGTACATATACATGTACATGTACATGTATATGTACATGTACATGTATATGTATATTTACATGTACATGTACTCAATCTGCATACAGTGTACATGTACATGTATATGTATATTTACATGTACATGTATATGTATATTTACATGTACATGTACATATGTGCATGTACATAGAGAATCATGTATTACTTTACCGCTAGGGCTACTAATTACTAGCGATATGATGTCACTACGGAGGTGTGATGTCATTGAGCGAGGGGTTCATATCAGATGTCACAGAATGAAGTAATGATGTCACAGAATGAAGTAATGATGTCACAGAATGAGGGGATGATGTTACAGAATGAGGAGAGATGTCACAGAATGAGAGGATGATGTCACAGAATGAGGGGATGATGTCACAGAATGAGGGGATGATGTCACAGAATGAGGGGATGATGTCACAGAATGAGGGGATGATGTCACAGAATGAGGGGATGATGTCACAGAATGAGGGGATGATGTCACAGAATGAGGGGATGATGTCACAGAATGAGGGGATGATGTCACAGAATGAGGGAATGATGCCACAGAATGAGGAGATGATGTCACAGAATGAGGAGATGATAGGCGTATTTGGAAACTGTACTGGTTCATATAGCACCGGTCTAACTATCCGAATGCAGCTTGAGCGTTCAGGCGTGACTAGTGCTTGCTCTGAAGGGAAATCCCCTCGCTAAGTGAATATATTTTATATTATTATTGCCAGGCACGGCTATTATCGAATAAAATATATTGTTATTACCCCAGATTGCTATTTATAAGCTTGCACGGTGCAATATCCGAATACGCCTAATGTCACCAAGGAAACAATAATATCCAACTTACGGCTTAAAGAGACACTGCTAACCACTATGTATGGCACTCTCTGTGTATTGTTCTGTGAATTGGATATTTCTATTTCACTTCCATCTGCTGTAGATTTTGAACTGCATGCCGAACCCATTACCAACCTGCAATATTATATAATTAAATTTAATTTTTTGCAATAAATTACACATCTATGACAACAGAGCCACATATACATGTATGTATATGTAAAATATTCAAACTTATAGTACAGTATAATACTATCATACTAGTGTATTGCTGAGAATTATTTACAGGTAACAGGTGACAGTTCTGTTGTTATAAATGTATGACGTTATGCCGTATGTCTTTTAGAGAGCACACAGTCAATCATCATAAATAACATAATATACTGTATGATACTAGTATGATAAGTCATACGATATGCCATGCGATATGTTGTACGACATGTCGTACGATATGTTGTACATGTTCCTCTTTTTAAACCCTAAATATTAATACTCACATTAAATGAATTCACTGACACAGAGTATACAGTGTATATCTACATGTATATCCCAACTCACACTAGTATATAATATTATAGTTTATACATAATACAGCTAAACTGGTGTCTCCCACTGAACTGTAGTAATAGAACAGTAATATACAGTCTGTTTACTCCAACTCCTCAGTATGTAGTTATAGGATCTATAAAATCTATTGTATTCATATCTATTGTAATAATACTATAATTATATTTGTTTAATCATTTATATATACATCAATACTAATATTATGTTTGCTTTAGAAATCAATATTAACCTATAAACCATCAATCTATATACCTACAAACACATTGTATTTCATATTATTATTATTTCCATGTACATAATAGTTATAATAATTATCTTTAGATATATTTAATTTCCATATGTACAATGTATGAATTGTTAATGATATGGCATTAGTTTGTTAGTAATTCCCAGATAGTGATCCTCTATATATGTTATAAACCATGTTAATTCTGTAAAGCAGGAGTTGTCAGCTCTTTGAAGTAATTACTCAACTTCCTGTGGTCTAGCCCGCTAGAAGAACTGTTGACCTTTGACGTGCATGTGTACATATGCCACATACATATGCAGTGTGCACATGCACCAATAAACTAAGAGGTCAATAGCAGTTACTGCAATCTGTAGACCTTCTTGACTATTAGAAATAGAAATTAACAATTAACTGATAACTTGAAGTTGTCTTTTCCTACTCCACTTTCTACATACAATGTAACTGCAGTCATCTAGTGAAATTAAGAATTACAAAAGTTTCTAGAACATCAGAGATGACTTGAACTTTTTCTAGCTATGTAGAAGATTGATGGAGTGCTGACATATCAGTGCTACTGGATTAGAATTTCGGAAGAAGACAATTCCAAATGAAGTCAATTTAAGGTAAATAAGGTAGGATAACTTCATGAGTTACGATGTATTGGCTTACCTTAGCCTCCCTAGCCTGTGGCTCTTAGTGAACCTGCTACTTCCATCCCTTGTTTTAAGACATAGAATGGAACTCATAGGTTTAGACTAAAGAAATTAATAACCAACCAGGTGAATACAAACATGTTTATGTTACCCTTGAACCAGTAATATTCTGTATTTGATTCTCAACATATTCATATACACTAACTACTTTACAGTGTTACTGTAATTGCTGATTTTACTTCACACAAACAGTATACGTTGTGGATTTAAAGCAACACTTTGCCCAACTACATTAGAGCAATCCAGAAATTATACACATGATAGCTGATATACAGAGACAAAACTTGTATAATTGTTCATTTACTTGTTGAGGGATATACATGTGTAGGCTTTGTAGGGAAATTGTAGACATATTATCTACCATTCTCCATTAGCTTCTGAGATACACTCAAACAGCATTATCAGTGAATACAAAATAGAAACAAGTGTGCATACAGCTGTATAGTCAGTTGGAGTTATCCTCTTTCTTTTCTTGAAGAGTGAAAAGGGCAAAAGGAGAGGAAAACTTTATATCAGGATACATAATATTCTTTATATTTGATACATTTACCATTTTATTAACTAAAAGTATGATGTGATGACATTTACAAATATAATGCTGTAATAACCATGTAATCGTCCAATCAACGAGTGGGTACAAGTATACACTTTTATAGAATAACATATGAGTTGAAGTAATTAAGTGGGTTCGCAAAATAATACAGAAGTTACACAATGCCCGGGTTCTTTATATCATGTTATTGTCAGCGTCTCCATAGAATATCTTGGTGTGATGGTCACTTAGGCTATCACTTCTGCAATTAAACATGTAAGTACAATCTATACGCATATAGACATAGACATCAAAGTATTAGTACATAGACATACATGTACATAAATACATATACATAGACATACATATACAATGTACGAGTATATATCATACATGGTATCGTTTGCTACACGCTTAGACTCTGTATTACACAATGTAGTGTTACAAGTTTTAGACTTCTTATAGTGATATGGGAAGCTGATTACTACAACATGTAGTAGATTAGTGCGGAAGTAACTGCAATAAGATACACTTTGGGCTCAACTACATTAATTCTTACTCTCTATTGCATATTTGTATAAACAGCAGAAAGACCTGACTAAAGATGCAATAGCAGTCATGTAGATGACCTACAACTTCCCTTTGACCTACTTATTCTAAGGGCCTACCTGTGTGATGACATGTAGAAGTGTTTGGTCGCAGGTGATCTCTGTGTAACATGGTCTCCATCAGAGTTGAGTGCTGTCTGGTTTCCTACGGAGTGATATAGTTGTAGTGTTTATACAACGCGCTTGAATACAATTTATGCTAGCAGTGGAATAGGTTCTTATAATGTACGGACTCAACGGCTCATACTTGAGTCAGAAATGGGGCATATGGGGATCTCATAGTGATATCCGCTGTAATAACCTTATACAGCAGGTACAGGGAAGGGTAGCATACAGTGTATTGCAATACAATGCATGCAGTACACTGGAATACAATTGTAGTGCAATACAGTAAAATATTTTCGATTTAAAATACAGTCATCACATGTATTTGATGCAATGTGCAGCGCAATATTAGCACAATGCAGTTTGGACATTTGCAATGTGTATGTGCACTGCAGTGCATGCGCATTGTTAGGATTGCAACGCAATGTAGCACACAAGGCTGAGCTATACAATGTGACCCTGCCACTGCCAAACACAGTGAGGTAAAGTGGTATAATGAAATGCAATACAGTTATAACTCACTATGGGGTCTCATGGCTGCATGACAGGTACTCTGTCTTCTTACACATCCTGTTTGCCAACGCCTGTCTTGAGACTCCTTCAAGCTAGCTCGATTTTTGCCTCGCTGTGTTGACGTGCGTGAAGAGGAAGGTAGTGTGCTTTGTAGACTATAGATAGGTGAGGGGGCGGTAATTCTACTCCTTTGACGTGTTGAGGCGTTGTTTGCACTTCTGGACATTGAAGTATCATCAGCTGACCTGGATGTTCGGCCTGTAGCCCTTGCTTCACAAACAACGTGCACTGAACGGTACTCGGCCGGGAGATGTTGCTTGTTGTTCAATCTACGAAGAACAAGTTAGTGCTGGGACAGTTTTACACTGAGTATATTAGAATGGTTAAGTATGGCTTGGTCACATCATCACACTAAGAATGTAAGTTGCGTGCCAACACACAGATGCACAAGTTTGCAATTGACGATGACGACGATGACAAGTTGACCAACGTGAGAAGTTGCCGTGTGGAAGTGGTTCTTTACAGACTTATCACAGCACTGAACTGAACTTTACAAAATGCAGGTGTACTACCCTCTCAAAAGTGCAGCTAAAGTTGGAATTACAAATGCTTATTTAACTGAACAATCACTAGTTGAAGTCAACACGCTGAATGCCAGCAGTTCACCACAGACGGCCATGCAAGCACTTGCTATGTTAGAATTTTGCCAAAACACTACGCATATCGCCGTGAATTTTGGTCGTGTTGCCCAGCCTTAAGACTTGATAATAACTTACATAACTTGTACATGTACACTGTGGTAACTTTTACTCACCCGAAGAATAAACAGTTTATAGCCACCACTTCCTCAATAAGATGTTGATGGTCCAGCGTAGCTCTGTGTAGAAGTACTTTGTAATTGGCTATTCTCTCAATCAACTCGTATTTATTTAGTGTTTTCCCACCGGGAGACTTTCCTGGCTGCTGTTCAGAGAAATAAAAATTGTTTCTGGTACCAGAACCAGAGATGGGAGACTGGAGAAGAATACAAATAGCATGAAATAAGAGAACCGAGCCAGAAGAAATTGAAAGGTGATACAAAGTTCTATAAGGAGATAAATGTACTAACGAAGCAGTGACCGATCTACAATGCATTTCCATATGAGACCAAAGATTGTGACTATAATCATTTGTGGGTCTACAGCTACATATGCATTACTAGCTATAATACATGTAAAAGTAAACTTACGCTATATGCATACACATGTACATGTACATTTATATGTACGAGTATATAATATTGCTACTCATCTACATAACGTGATACACCATTGTTGTGTACAGTGTAAGGATGAATGAGCGTCTCACCATAGTTTACATTCACATGTACAACGCAAATGCAACATGCTGTGTACAGTGCATAATTAACCAACCTCTGCCTCCAGTAGAACTCTGTATCTGTTAATCTCTTGCTCATAGCTGTATAGAGTTCCCCATCCTTTAGTAGTCAATTCTTCCTCCTGTATGCTGTGTAACGTGAGAAGACGATTCTTAACTAACCTTTCGTAATCTTTTTCTGGATAATAGTGCTCCTTTAATGATCTGGCATAACTACAAATCTGTAAGGAGTCTCACTTAATCATTTACCAGCATATCATAAGACTAAGAGCATTACTAGTATGATGGGTTACTGACTTTCCCTGTAAAATATCTCTGTGTGACTTCATGTGCACATGGAAAACCAACTAAGGTTTGTACTGCCAGCTACACCTACAGACACAAGATATCTAACACTTAATTACATGTACATGTACAGACACAAGGACTGGTGTATGTATTGTACATGTACAATACATACACCAGTACAACTGAATGTGTAGGTGTATCATGCAACCTGGGACTGATAATGACCTTAAAACAGTCAGTAGGAGGTCAGTAGAAGGTCAGTAAAAGGTCAGTAGAAGGTCAGTAGAAGGTCAGTAGAAGGTCAGTTAAAGGTCAGTAGAGAGACACACCAGTAGGTCATTTCCAACCCACATTTGATCTTACCTGGTATATTTTCTTCTGTATGGTTATAAGATTAAGAAAGTCACATTTTATATCTGCTAGACACTGTTCCAATTCTTTTCTCTTCATATCTACAAAATAATATTATAGTGAATTTATTATAACAGTATAGATTTTATACATTGGCTACGTTGTGGCTCTATGACTGAAGGTTATGTAGCGTGCAATAAAATGCAGTACATTAGCGCATATGCACTACATGCAGTACATTGTTGCACTACATTCAATGCAGTTGTCCATGCAGTACATTCAGTATAATGCACTACATGATATACGTTTACATGTATCTATTTAATTATTCATCAGATAATAAATCGACTATAAGTTGTATAATCTAAATAATATTATCAAATACACACCTGAAATCAGGTTGCAGGTGGTTGCTAGCTGGTTGACAGCAGCTGCAAAGTGTGACAAGAGCATGACAGCCTTAGCTAAGGTGCTCCGCTTTGCAGCCACACTCATACTTGGTGTTGAGGTATGACTTTGGGGTAAGGAGTTGATGCATCCAGTAGCTGCAGGTGGGTGAGCTGTGCTCCTGATATGACTTCCTCTCTTGTCAGTATTACCATACAGGCTACTAGGCATACACGTCATGTCAGGTGTCTGTATGGTAGAAATACTTTTAAAAGGAGGACAACTTCTATGAGTTAATTCTTTATTAACCATACCGTTGATATCATAGGTGATATACAATGCAAGTACAACATGCTACAGCATAGGTTTCTAGGAAAATATGATGCTAGTTAGCAGTGCATACATGTAGTAACACTGAGTACAATGTGCATGTATAATGGTTATGTGGATGCTGAACTAGTAATGCTGGTGTATCTCACTATCTGATGATTCGTACCTCCTGTTTGCTATTCTGCAATACTGATACTGAGAGAGCAGACAACTTCTTGGCACTTGTAGCAGCTGATACAGATTTAGATAGCCTGCTACAGGAGACAAGAGTAGATAAGCCTGACATACTTTATTAGTATAATTACTACAGTTAGGCTAAGAAACTGTGTCAGTGTTGCCTCTAGTGTTGTTATGGTCGGCATAATGGTTATTGTAGCGCATAGCGCTAACAATGGAGCCTTATGTTAGCTATGATGGCAATACACTATTATTAGATATGTGACAATGCATACACTAACCCAAGGGCAATGCATACACTAACGTAAGAGCAATGCATACACCCAACGTAAGGGCAATGCATACACTAACCCAAGGGCAATGCATACACTAACACAAGGGCAATGCATACACTAACCCAAGGACAATGCATACACTAACGTAAGGGCAATGCATACACTAACGCAAGGGTAATGCATACACTAACGTATGGGTAGTGCATACGCTAATGTAAGGGTAGTGCATACGCTAATGTAAGGGTAGTGCATACACTAACGTAAGGGCAATGCATACACTAACGTAAGGGCAATGCATACACTAACGCAAGGGCAATGCATACACTTAACGTAAGGGCAATGCATACACTAACGTAAGGGCAATGCATACACTAACACAAGGGTAATGCATACACCTAACGTAAGGGCAATGCATACACCTAACGTAAGGGCAATGCATACACTAACGTAAGGGCAATGCATACACTAACCCAAGGGCAATGCATACACCTAACGTAAGGGCAATGCATACACTAACGTAAGGGCAATGCATACACTAACCCAAGGGCAATGCATACACTTAACGTAAGGGCAATGCATACACTAACGCAAGGGCAATGCATACACTAACAACACATGCAACATATATTATGATATTACTATAATTGTTATAGCCCTTAGTAAGACAAATCCTTCACCATTTCATGATTTCACACATACATATATTTGATGGTACATTATAACACCATTGGTGACTATAATTGTTTACCTCGGGCTCCGATGAGTGGTGCTGTTTAATGTTAAACATATAGAAGGATAAAGACAACCTACATTATTGTACCCTGACCCTGACACTACTCTGCTATGTTATATACATTGTAATAATATATATCATACGAGTTCTTACATAACTGTACATATATACTGTATACACATGTAGTTTACTGCATGGCGCCATGTACATGTGACAGACGTGGCAAATCACCAGTTAGAAGTTGTCCCCTCTCTCTTTCTATAATTCTCTAATTTCACCAACGTACATGTAGACTGTGTCCACAATTCTATCCATCCATTTGTTTGTACATCAACCCATACATGGTTTTAAGTTTTCTTACGTTATCATGTGAAGACAACTACATGTACTTCCAAACATGGTTATACGTTGTAAACTTTGCATTCACCTGACATGCTAGTAAACTAGTATTGTATATACTGCATGACTCTTACAGGTGCACTAAGGTACATACAATTGTACTTGTAGATGTGGAACCTACTTGTAGATGTACTTTTACATGCAAAGTATGTCAACAATTGACACAGTTTATGGTAATGTAATGATATTAAATGGTTATGTAATACAAAGCATGAAGTCTTTTTACTTTGTAAGTACAAGTACATGCAATTTACTGTATATAAAAATATGAACCAAAAACATATCCGCAAAAAATATTGATATTGCTCAATACAATTAACACATCCATTGCTATTTCAAATTTCATGTATTGACAATTATTTACTGCACGATGTAATACATGTACATGTATATTATTATGGTCCATATGCTGACGTAGTGTGTTTTGCTGATACCCTAGTACTATAGAAATGTCAGCTTAGAGCTACAATGTACGTCTTGTACATCTCATTTGTTTGTACTCAGGATTGTATAAATTCAGCAGCTTCTGTTAAAGTCTATTTGGACCTTCTCCTACTTTGGTTGAAGAAAATGTCCAATCTGGTATTTCTTCCTGTCTAGGATGTTTGCAAGAAATGATTTCATCTGCAGAAACTGAATTGGACTCTGCCATCGAATGATTTAGGGATGCTAGTAATTCTTCTTTAGACTGAGTTCCAGATGCAGAGGTAGGTAAGGTAGGATTTAGTTGCACTGAGCTGCCTTCACCGGCAACAATAACAGTGTGTGTTTTCTCGAGAGTGTTACATGTATCTGTGGATGTAGGAAGGGTACCCATTGAATAATTAAAAGGCTTGGCCTTCCCAGAGGCGTAATCTGCAGACACAGGGAGAGTAGGCATTGACCTTGACCTTGCCCGTGTGATGCGGGTAGATGTTGTATCACAAGAAGCAGAATCTACCTCTGCGCCCCACAGCAGAGATTCTGATGGCTCTTCTATAAAACTAGCAGATTGTTGATAGTAAGAGACTATGGTGCTGTCATCGGCCATAGGGCTATCACTAATTCGGTCACCTACTGTATTAATATTGGCATTAATGTCTATTTCATTTGATTTGTTCGAGGTTAACTTGTCATTGGGCTGTGATTGGTCGGGCTCGCTTTGGTGCTGCATATCAGAGGAGAAATCGAATCTCCTAGAGTATGGTATGACAGTGTCATCGACTATCAGCTTAATTATGACATCATCGTCTTGACCTTGATATAGCATCTCCCCAGGAAACTCTATCAGCTGCCATCTACGTGCTCTGAGTAGTAAACCGACTACCTTATTGGATATCGGTATATAGTATCTGAATAACCTGCCGAAGGTGACAGACGTCTGCTGAGTATGCTCGTCTTTGGTGCCGATACCCCTAATGATTGCCAGAAGGTTGCCGAGCTCTTTGTTAATGTGCTTACAAGCTTTCTTTGCCCTCGCTTCTGTTAGCGACCCCGCTGGTGGCTTCCCATAATTCTCGTCTTTTCCTTTGAATTGAAGCATGAAACTTTTCTCTGGATTCCACGGTTCTCTTGTCATGGCCACATTGATACCTAAGCACAAAGTTACATGGTTACACAAGCTTAATGTTTTCAGTAATTGGTCTTCATGATCAACTGTTTAACCTTTACAACACATATTTTAATATTTTAAAATTTTTGTCGACTATATCTTGGTAGGTATCGCTATAATTTTATGAGATCTACAATTCATGTTCACCGTCTTTCCAGTACGCTATGTCAGAAGCTGGTAATTCTACGGCCAGCCGCTGGCATCACAACCTTAGCCCTTGGAATCAACAACCTATAACACTGTAGGTCAAACGATTGAAAGTAAGGCTAATGATCTATACTGTACATTCATAAGGTAACAGTAACCTAACTTCACTTATAGCTATCTAATGGTACATATCAAGATAATTATTGATCGTAATGTATTATCTAATTAGAACAGCTCAAATATAGATTATACAATCATGCAGAAATTATTTTAGCAAGTTTTGACTGAAATAGTAAAGCAATGCAGATTGTAAATCAAGTACAGACCATGTTTATTGGCCAAGGAATTTATTTGAAGACTTTCTAAAACTACATCTGGTGCCAGTTCGAGTACAGTACACACACATGCTCAGGCAACTTTGTACACACAAATAAACCTGCACCTTGTATGTATGTATTCACAAACTGTGCACTGCCCCGCTCTAGACAACACAGTGGAATGAAAATAATACTAAGTTATTAAAATGATTTCCATTACCAATATATAGAGGTGTGTTCTCTATCGCTGTCAAGGACTTGGAAATTTGCACATTTTAGTCTGCTTTCCAACAATCCTAGCTTACATTTACATATTGAGGGAATGTGACCAGTAGCCTTAGGTTCTATGACTTCCTAGCCAGGTATACAATGGGGAGGATGCACCAATGCCCGCATTTCAAATTGTTTTAGTGAGATCAGAATCAAAGACAAAAAACAATTTTACAACGCAGAAAGTTTAACTTTTCTAATATTTGAGTCCATCTAAACCTCTCTTACCGATATTAGAAGGTGGTTGAGTCGCTGGTTTGCTGACGTCTTGCCCCATCAGGGAGATGAAGATGTTGAGTAGAAAGAGAACAGCTGGTCTGGAACTGAGAGAGAGAAAGAACTGTAGCTATCTAGCCAGCTATAGCTTCACAATAACTGAGTATTGGAATGAGTTACATTAGTCTTATATAACACTGTGCTATAAGAGTAATTGAGCTTGGAAAACTTTGTTATTGTTACTGTTCCGGCAGCGGGAGGTAACGCTGGCAGCTGATTGGATAAGATAAAGCATCTGTTCATTCCAGCAAATTCCACTAAGGTAAATACTCTCACAGTTCAGTATAGTACATGCTTGAATAGTAGGGATAGCTGACCTACTAGACACCCACGCAGTCTATTGTGAATTACATAGCAAACACCTGACATGCACCTGTTGGGTTTGTACTAGGAGTACACAACATGCAGTTCAATACAAACATGCATATCATATACTTGTAGTATGATAAATGTACAGCTATAATAGACATACATACATGTACTACAGCTGACCTACAAATGCATGTGATGCTGCATTACACTTAATGTAGTGTTTAATTATGACAATAATATACATGTTTGTTACCTACACCTCTTAATTTATATATTATAGTATAATCTACTTTTACTTTTAGTAATATAATAACAGTAATATATACATATCCATGGGTTATACGCTATAGTCAGTGCAACATGTACATGTAGGCTACATACAGTACACTAGGCTATAAATACTTTGTGTTATCATGAATATTATGAATGAACATGTATATGTAGGCTACAATGTATGCTTGGGTAGGGGCAAATAATTTCCCTTCCCATATTCACTCAACCATGCCCCCTCCCCGCCGATATCCAGCAAGTATGAGTAATGTTGTCAAATCATGCGATTGTGCTTACATTGTAATATGCGTTTACTTTGATAAAATTCTAATTAGCAATTATACAATAACTATACAGTGTATACAATTTTGGAAAATTTTCCTGTATACTACATGTGTATTGCAACCTGCAGTTTTTATTCCTTGTTTACTAAATACATAGTAGCAAAATTTTGATAGCCTAAAGAGGCTGTTTGTTCTTTTTTGAATGACAAAGCCTTGTTCAAGAGCCAATTAGAGTGCCATTTGTTCACTTGTGCAAAGACCAGCATGTTGGTATTTTCAGTCCCGGTGTCATGGGGCGCTGTTGTAACTGTAATTGACTAACATCAAAATGAGGCAACGACTCCAATTACATTCAACTTGATTCAACTTTGGTAGATGGATGTTGAAGGTAGCTGTTGATGAGGGAAGCTGTTGAACCCGTAGTTTATCTCCAGTGGTGGACGCAGTTCCAGGTGCCCCAAAGTCTGCACACTGTCTCTGTAGCCGTAGTGAGTAGAACATACAACATTGACACAAGTATTCTGCAAGAACTCCATCATGTTATAGAACACGTTTTATTTTAGCTCTACAAAAGCTGCCTCTGTAGAATACGCTGAACGGTACAGTTATCGCATGTGATACTGAATTCCATAAAATAAATGATGCACAAACCACAAAATAATATGCGTGTATGAAGATAGGCAAATCATATTTACTGAGAAACTATATATGAAGTTAGTAATGTAGTGACGACAGCAGTAGCCAAACTATCTCTAAATATAATCTATTATATATTATGCTGTTGGTATCGGCAGAATTTCTAGAACTGCTAATGGATATAAATATAGCCCGCAGGTAAGAAATTAAGACGGGTTAGTTTAGCTAGCTAATAGGTCATTTAGGTATGTATTCAGGGCATGGAATTCATGAAATGTGTAAATACATGTGCGAGTTATTATTAGACACAACTTGTGTTAACATTATAGTTGAATATTACTATTGTGTGCCAAATTCTGCTCTCAGCCTAAACTGTATATGGTACACAGTCTAAGCTGTATATGGTACACAGTCTCAGCTGTATATGGTACACAGTCTAAGGCGTATATGGTACACAGGCTAAGCTGTACATGGCACACAGCCTAAACTGTAAATGGTACACAGTCTAAACTACATATTACGGTATACAGTCTAGAACTTGTCCGTTTTACTCAAACAGTTAATTCTTTCTCATCATACAGCTCAAGTCTAACTGCAAGCAGTTCGGAGGGCACCCGGAGGTTACATCCATGAAATGTAATGTCATGCGAAGATATAGCTGATGGTGAATACGTGAACACTATTTATGATAGGAATGCTTAGCACACACATTGTAGAATATACAATGTATAATACACATTGTATGCTATATTAAACACTAATGTGAATCTACATGTATATGAATCTGTACATTGTATTATCTAATGTGTCTTAGTAATATCGTCCATTCAACATTGTGGGCTAGATATAGAGTACCGAGTATGGCCATTCTATGCTATTTTTATAGTACAGTAGGCCAACACTGTAATTTGAAATTCCTAGACTGTGAAATAGCAGAATACTGTATAATATTACAGTTTACCCTTGTTGGTAGGTCAGCTGCCTATTCTTATACATGTATATACCGATGTGCCTTTCATTGTCGTTGTAATACTAGACACAAAAATTTATGTAAATTCATAAGTTGTCCTCCCTCTGCCCTGTGCATCAGATAAACATGAATGCCATAGAACCACAACCACAACATAACATAACTGTGTGTAACCTACAATGTACATAATATGCAATCATATAGTCAGCAAGTTTTCTTGATAAAAAGGAGAGAAACCCTGCACTTGGGTGGGGAGTCGTCCCCCTCCCCAGATGCAAGGAGACTTGCCGTGTATGGCCTACATTGTAACTGGTACATGAGATATGGCATAGAGAAGGGCAGTAGTTACAGTAAGTATGTTTGTAGACTGAGTAGTCTAGAATACAGTTAGCAAGGTGAGTAAATCTCACCATCTGTTTACATTATTTGAAATATTTCCTGTTAATTTCTACGAAGTTGGTAATGGGTTGATTATTATAATTATATACAATGTACGTGTAGGCTATCTACGTATACACCTTATCTAGCATTCTATACAATGTATAATATTGCATAATATACACCTTATTTTATATACATACAACGTACAATATTGTGGTGTTTCAGCTCACCTAGCCTGCAGACATTCACCACTGCATGGACTATAATATACACTTATGCTTGTACAGCTCTTCCTTACATGTTTATTATATTGTCCTTATTATTGTCAATTAACTGCCTGGCTCATGTGCTTTATTAATTAACCAATCATGTCTTTGTACTTGTTTACTGCTATTGTATCGTTATTACAAGTACATTATTGTATACTTTCATTCTAAGTTTTTTTGCCTATTATAAGTAATGGCCGATGTGTTGGATCTTAGTCATTTTAATACATATTCATTTCACATGATTGTAAGCACTTTTTGTGAATGGCCGACCCTTTTATGGTCGGACCTCGGGCAGTTTTCAGCCATAATGTTCCGCAATTTCCGGGGCCGATACTTTATCGTACCACCCGACCCCCTGTTTGGACTCTTTACCGGAAATCCAAATAGTATAAAAGCCAGCACATTTTCTATGCAAAGTCAGTTGTTGATTGCGCTTCAATAAAGCAACATCTCCTAACTCAACCTACAGAGTCTTACTCTTGCAGTCAGGCAGCTCCAGCTTTGCCCTGGACCTTTAGCATCCGAGCTCACCTCATACTCGTATAAATCTCTTACCACACTCTTGATGAGTAGAGTATAAACATCGGGTCTTATAGTCGATCCTTGACTCTTCAATGAACCTAAGCATCGGGCCTACGTCCTCACTTCAACATAGACGCTTTCTACACTCTGTATAGACCATTGGACCTGCGTCGACCCTGGACTCGTTAATGAGTCTAAGCATCGGCCTACATCCTCTACATAACCTATAACAGCCTAGCTAATTGTTCACTCTTTATGTAATGTGTGGAAGTTTACCTTGGCAGCCCACTACCACTACCAAGCACTTCCCACACTCGTACTAACATTGGCACCCATGTGAAACCCAAAGCACAAAACATTACAATATTACCTACACACTTTATATTATATACATACAATGTATATTAGGCATATGTGCTACAATGCATATACTGCTAACTCCGCTACAGGATTAATAGCAATGATAATTACTGTAATAATTCAGCAAAGATTCAAAGTTTAGCCAAAGCACACCAACTACCATATTGCATGTATACACTCAGTTACATGACTGTGTATGTATTATTATATATTGTATCTGCATGCTAATAGGCTTGGGATTTGATACCTACCCACAAGTAAATATATTTCTCCTACTCTGTGCTTCAAAGAAATAATTTCTGTATAGTTTTTCCAATCCTGGCTTAGGAAAGCAGAGGCATGGCTACTGGAGTACATAGAGACTCAGGCTAAGACCACAGAGTAGGTGTTACTCCACGGAGCAGAAGAGTCACACACTATGAAAGTCCGTCACGCAGGCTATGATAACTACTTCTACGGTTAGTGATATTTCATTTCAAGCATAAGAATATGCACCCTAAGGTAATAATATTATATTAACACCTCATCCACATGCAAACTAATTAATAATCACCTTTCTGGTTTATGTACAAAGAGGTGGTAAATATAGGTCTAACATTATGAGTGATCAAAACATAATATTATGCACAAATAAGTTATTGATCATGATTAGAAGTTGTTCTTCCTTAATTCGAGGGAGGACAACTTCTAATTATACCCAAAAACATGGCTAATAAGTTATGTGTAATACAATGAATGGGGTGTCCTCTCCTGTATCAATACAATCATAGGGTTAAATGGAAAGAGAGAGGATAACTTCAAATTATAATTAATAGCTGGTTTTATGCTTCCCCATTTTAAAGCAATAACATACAGTTATAGAAATGGGATAGTTTCCACTTTCCAATTGAAGAACTTTACGTTATACTTATAAATATTTTATTTGTCAACTCAATAAAATTCTAATGAACTCTCTGAAACTGAGTAAATCCAATATAGTATATTATAGTTTATAGTATTTGTATCTGTGATATAATAGGCATATTATACTAAGTAAATTAGAAAGGTGGGAATGCAGTACATGGAGGACCCAAATAATAAATATTGATAAACTTCCTTGTAATAGAAATGGTGGGAACGTCCAAACATGGAATGTTGAAAGAAGGATAAATGGAAATGATTGATTGTAGGATAAACAGAGTTAGTGTTACTACATAATACATATCAGGTATATCACAGAACTTGTGTTACCACTTAATATCAGAGATATGGTAGGGTAGGATTGTATAAAAGTAGTACAACATGTTGAACAGTATAATATATATATTGCTCAAGTACATAATTATCTGACATGGTATTATCTTATATAGATCTGGTTGCCAGCAAAGTAGTATAATTTATAGTAATTAGATATGACCTATATATAGTTAACAGAGATGTAGGTCAGCTTGAGAGAGTATCAGTAGTCTGCAGGAGGACTGAGTAGAGTCTTAACTACTTCTGCATACCTAATCTGACTTCCTGTCTGCCCAGACTCGGCTAGAACTGCATTAACTGAATAATAGAGGAAAAGTGTATTATTATTATTTTGGGTGCACGTAACCATATTATATAGCCTTGCCTACACATGTAGCCTACATGTAGCCTACTTGTATTACATATGCATGTCTAATGTAGCCTATTCAATATACACTAGACAATAGTTTAGGTCTACTATTGGTTTGGCAATGGTAGAAGGGAAAACAACAAAAAGCAGATACTTAGACAGCATGCTATAAAATATATTTCAACTGGTCTATTTTGGAGTTATCTTCTCACTACTCTGTCATATTAGATACAATCTAATATACTAGTAGCGAGATAGTGACCCTGGTACATGTGGGCTTTACCATGAGATACATAAATACTCAGACAAAGATTGTGTATACCAGGTGTAAACTGATACAGGATGAGACAATTCCAAAGTTAGCATGGTATCCTTGACTGTACATGTATAAGATGGGCATATTTTAGAAGCTGATGGCTAACTAGGGGGTGTCCTTCCTTTTTAACATAAAACTAGTATACATGCTTGTCATTGGTTGAACTAACATAAACCATCCCAACATGACAAAACGATTTCATGTAGGCCCACATTGTTTGGTATAAAGCCAAAGACGGTGTTAGCTAGAAAACACAAACTACTAAACTCAAAGACAGATATTGAGAGATCAAGGCAGGCATGATAGCTAGGAGCCAGTTCCCCTCAGAGGTCGATAGAGGTGAAGGTTTATGATAAAGATAGCACCTTACCTAGTTTAGGGTTGACCTTTTCACCTGAGTTACACATGATAGCCTTGAAATCAGCTGCCGATATCAGACCATTCCTCTTCCTGTCCTGAGCGGCAAAGGCGGCCATTATCTCATTCTCACAGTCTTCTGCGCGGGAGTGGGCGTAGAGAATGTTGAGAAATTGGTTAAATGGAATTCCATTCTCTGTTTAACGACATAATATACGCAATGCATTCGACTAAACAGACGACATGTACAATGCAGTTTTATATACATGTATAAGTGCATGTACTTAATGGCCGACTTGACAACTTCTTAAATGTACACGAATTGGCTGTAATAGCAATTTGATATCCTTTCTTGATAGACACAACAAAATTTGAGAACCAGTCAATCTTGACGGTGGAAATGATTTGACACGCAATCGATCTGTACCAGTCACCTATTTACCGTAACAGCAATGAGAGCTATTTATTATAACCACGTTGCATGGGCGGGCCTTGATATTATACAGTTTATTATTATTGGCCAATAACGAAATACCTATAAAACCTTCTGGTAGGCCATATACATCACAATGTTTACAACTACAACAGTGTTCTAAAGCAGCTACGAGGCACATACAGTAAACAGACGGCGATGACCAACCTTGTTTAAACTTGTTCCAGTATCGAACGGATTCTTCAACAGTTGGGCTGAATCCAAGAGACCTCATTGTAAAGCGCAATGACTTCTCATTTACAATATAATGTGTACTATTGTTCAGTTCAAAACATTCCTTGAACTCTACAAGTAAGATTTAATGTTAGAAGAAAGATGTATGCATCAAGACGACAGAGAAGTTTATTAAATGACACCCTAAAGACAGAAATTATCTGCACACACTATTTCTGCTAATACACAACTATCTATTTTCTAAAGAAACAAAATTTTGTACAAATAATTTCGAAAGAATAGTTTGATCGACACCAAAATATTTTTCGCTTTTGATACTCACAAAATTTAAGAAAGTTAAAATTTGCAAATAGTATAACCAATGTTTTTGTGGTACGTTTAAATCTAGGGGTAATAATCTGCCTTGCACTAAGCGATCCGATTGTGAGAGTTTACTGAAAGACGTGTAAATAATCCACTGACTAATACCATATTCCAACCACATGATTGCTGGAGCCAAACGCTAGCTGGACAATTTTTATAAAACTATAGTGTTGTCATTGATGCAAATTACACCTAGCACCATGTCACAAATTGACTACAAAGCTTTAGTGACCATTTAATAAATCTGTAAGTTTAAAATCTGGAATGAATACCAAATGCTATAACGAGTTAACCATATGATTTTATAGGTTTGACATTTAGTCTATTAGTCCCTTACCTTGTATGTCTTCCTCCTTGAAATGCTGCGCCTGTTAATAATAGGAATGCAGAAGTTAGTGACAGCAGACAGGTTATGCAGAGTCACATGATAAGCTGACAACAGCATTATAATGCTACTATTGCTATTTGCAAACAGACTCCATTCAAAATTTATAATTGCATGTACACATGAGATATCGTAGCGTGTTTGGCAAATAATAGCATAGTCTATTAGTACATGTAATTACATGTACATGGTTAGCACATGGAAGGTACATGCACTTCTGTATACGCGTGTACGTACTTGATGCATGATTACTGTTAAAGCTTTCAGCTATCAGAGCATTCTAGCATTGGAATCAGTCGGTCTCACAGGCGATTATATAATATATCTTACATAAATATAGTCTGAACCTAATCAGTTTGGTTTGGATCGGTTCATTCAGTATAACATAGTGACGAAAACAAAAACATTTAGGTTTAATAAAAAATAACAGTTGATAAAATGTTTGTAGCCAATTCATGATTTCGGTCGGAGGTGTTCCTACTTCTCCAGTCTTCCTAGACTACATGCGAAGGTTAACATCAGACAGGTCATTCAGGCAAAAAAGAGAAGTTTACAGTTTACTCGTTTTCTGTCATCCAATACAGGGCGAGAAAAATTTATAAATTATGACTGTGCACCTCTCTGCTACTTGTAAATTCCTAGATGTGACCCCAATTAATGGCATTAAACCATCAAAGTAGAAAAGGTTTCAGCTTGGCTTATCATTAAAGTGATCATGCAGCCTAGGGGTGTTTTATATCGTTGCGCTCCATTTTTCAAGGCGAATCAACTGATTTCTAAGAGTTATCTTTTCAATAGAGCCATTTATCACTAGATTTAATAGTAAGATGGCTCTGTAATTCAGAGTTATCTTCCACAAAAATTGTTTTTTGGCTGTGCATGTAAAGTTGTCATCTCTCTACTTTTGTTTAAAAATAAGTTGTACTAAGAACACAAACCACAGGAATGCAATAATATGACCAATGTCATAAGGCTGCTCTGCACTGACCACAATGATAACAAGAGCTGGTATACTGAGTGGATTGCTAATTATTCTACATTCAACAGCCGAGCAGCCACCTACATGTACATGGATTGGTCCATTTTCTATATTGCAACAAAAGCAAGTGGCTAGGCTACTGTTCTGAACACTTAGGATGTGATGTGTCATGCATTATTGAAAATAAGAATTTCTACTGAAGTAGTCCTACACTAGACACTCTATAGGTAGCCTCCTCCCAACCACACTGGCTAATCAATGAGCCACTACTCATATCACTGCCAGCCCAAGAAGGGATCTGGTGAAGACATCTGCCATTAGCACATGCCTGTATAACTGAATGGGCGTGGTATGCAATGTACATGTATGTGCATTACTTATTATAGTTACTAGGCCTATAGTTATTTATAATAAATTACATATATATCAGCTTTACAGATGTATAAAAATCATAATGTTGTAGCCTATACATGTACATACATGTGCATCTTACTTATGGGGTACAGACATGAGCTATACACTCATGTAGTGCATGTATAATACATTTTTATGTGTATACATGTAGTACATGATTTTTATAATACATGTGCATGAACATACTGTAATAGTTTTGTAATATGATTCATAAATAACATTATACATGTTATGTACAGATACTGTCAGATAGAACATGTAGTGTGCAGTCTTATACATGATATACATGTACATGAACGCGAATTACAGAATTGTATTTAAAATATTATTAATATATGCTATAGATAAGCAATTATACCTTTGTACATTGCAACCAATATTAGCTCACAAGAACATGTGCATCCCTCTGTTGTTTTGCTCATACAACATTGAGTGTCTATATTACTAAATTGTTGCTTTTGACAGGGTACATTCACAATCTCTGGTTTGGGGGCAAATATGTACACAAAAGAAATTTTTATCACCAATAACTCACTACATGTACATTACATGTATTATGAGCCCACTGGATGGAAGAAGAACAAGATTATCACTGACCACTAAACCATTTTGTTGGTGCTTGTTTATAAGTTGGACACCATTGAATAAACATTAGAAGTATTGTTATTTTATGTGATGACCAAATCTGCGGGTACACTATAGGTTAGCTAGCTAGTCTGTGTGCTATGCCTGTAGCCACATAGAATGTTATAAGAAAGAACTCAGATTGTATTTCTTCTATCGTGACTGTATTAGTGAACATGTGCCATCATCATGCTACTTGATCACTATCAGTATAATTTTGGTTACAGAGGATAATAATATTCTCCGTTCTTAAAACATAGGCAGAAGGAAGAAAGTGTTTCCTAGGATCATATGTTGTGGTGTAACACCTGAATTTTTCACTTCTGCAATAGTATTCAAACTTACCAGTAATACTATTTATGTCATTATAATATGCCAAATGAAAATGAAAAACTGCCCTTTTATTTATAGGCCTATGCAATCTAAATAACAAATGCTATGCTCTACTATCAGGACAATTTTTCCAACTGCTATTTGGTTTATGGAGTGCAACTTTTGTAGAGACTGGCTTCCTGATATGCGTAAACATAGTGTTTTTTCACTAGCCCATGTGTGTTTCTACTAAACATCCTGATGGCTGCATGCCATTTGTTTCATATTTATTACCCACATAGGTGTTGGCAAATGCCCCTTCTATTGTGAGGGGATAATTTATGTGCTGCCACACTGAAATGAATGCTAACATTGTTATTTACTCGAATCATCTGTAGCCAGCATAGTCACAGGAAGATTTGGCTTGAATCACTCAATAAAATCACTCAATACTTGTGGCAATGTTATTTTGTTATTGATCACATTTTATTCTCATTAGTGGTTGACCTTGTGGTCAAAAGTCAACAACCCATCAAGTGCAAAGTAATGGTGGATTTCAGTTGTGAAATATTGGGAGTTATCTGACACCAAAATGCACGAGAGGACAACATGCAATAGTCCTCCAAATAGTCCTCAGCTTCTGCTTCTATGCTTCTTTATCACTAAATTGGCCTAAAAAAACACTCAAAATAGCTGCCTGGGGCTCAATGTTTCCTTTAAAACGATATAAAACACCCCTAGGCTGCATGATCACTTTAAGTTTACACGGTTTATTCATTTAGGATTTATCAAAAAATATAATTTTAAATGTAAATATTTCAGTTTCAAAAGAAGGAATTCATGCATGAGCTGTAGATAGTTGTCTATCCATTATTTAAAATAGCAATTTAATCAAGCATATTTTGATAATATTAAATATTAAGTATTTAATATAATAATATCATGTTTAATATTAAACGTACATTATTAGCCATAGTGTAGTATAGTATATTTACGTTTAGTGATCACACTTACCATTAACAATAATATTCAATCAATCAATTTTAATTTCATTTGTTCAATATAACATCATGAACATAATTAATAATGCTTGTGATAAGGTCAATAAGATAGTATTTTATCTTTGACAATAACAACAACTAAATCTCGTCTCATTGAAACAGATTAGGCAGACTTGAAGGACATATATTTTTCACGCCATCTTGGAGCATGAGTCTCTCTTCAAATCTTATATCTATACTCGATCTAATGAAAGGCACACTTGATATTAACACCAGACATGTTAATGTTGTCAATTCTGTTGTCTGTCAAACTAAAAAGTTTCTGCACAGCTTTCTGATCAGCACTGTTCGGGAGCTCCGCACTGGTGAGATCATAGCGGACTCATAAAAAAGACCTGCAACCAGTGTTCGAAGTGGAGCAAATGAGGTGGGTACACTGTGCTGTGCCTGTCATCTTAGGGCACTCCCTATACATGTAGGTTGACACTATGGTAACTCATAAGCCATTGATCATAATTAGAAGTTGTCCTCCCTTATTTAAGCAAAACAAAGCAAGGGAGGAATTATTATACATGGAGTAAACCAATCTTGCAGATTAGTATTGTGTCGCTATCCATTTAATCTTATAGTAGCCAACAAATTAGTGAATTACTAATGAAATAAATTGTGCTTTGGTGGGATTTAAACCCATATCCCTGCGAACAAAAAACAAGTGTTCTACCATTATGCTATTAGATCAGCAGCTACTCTTTGGGAAAACAAGAGGGTACACGCCTGCTGGCCGTGTACCCACTAAAATTGAGGTGGGTATACACCGTATACTCCCGTATAACCACACTTCGAACACTGCCTGCAACTCTGATAGCTCCTCTTTTCCCCTAATCTGGGGCCAAGGAAGGAGCTTAACCAAGACAAGACAAGATATCAACCATAATGATAATCATTTGCTCAACGTTAGCGGTTAGGTATTAAATTAATGTAGCCAATCTGCTCATACTGATACTCTAATGTAATAGCGACAGAAGTCATAATCACAAGGTAGTGTAATTTCAGTGTATGGTTCATTGATATAAGTGATTGTAAAAGTCAAAGTGAGTCAGTCTAGTGAATGTCTGTTACACACTAGCTACTATAACTATAGGCTAACTCAGTAACTGTAGTTTTATATCACTATTTACATTAACATTTATTGAGGTTTTCTGAAAGTTTACAAATAACGTTATTGTTGAAATTAACTTGTTGACCACACATCTAAATATATATTATATACAATTTATAGGAGAGAATAAATAAATAAATAAATAAAAAAGGGAGGGGAGGCAAGCCCTAAATAATTAATAATAATTTTTGTTTATGACAATCACAATGCCAGTGGGAGTATAACGGGATAATTATAATAGGATTAGATGTACGTACCATGGTGTATAAATATTCTATTTTAATCAGTGTTGATACTTTTTTGATGATGGCAGTAACATGGGATCGAATTGCGAAATCAAAAATTAAACAAAAAAATAGTCTTTGAGCTGCTGAAGCTAGTAATAAATTTTGATACTAGACCTCTGACACGCCCAAATAGAGTGGCCACGCCCTAATAATCAAATCAAAATACATCGTTTTAACTCTGTGAGAAACCGACAGAATTCAGGTGACGCAGAATATAGTCCGACCTGTATAAAGCCTTAAGTTCGCACCTAAACATTGAAATTTTTCTTTTATAAGATATAAATACAAGGATTTCGATTTTGAGAACCAGTCCGATTAACGGCTCTTCTATAGCACCAATGAAGGCCACCGTTTATGTCAAGGACGAACAGGTGAAACATTTTTTTCTACTTTTCAGACCCATTTGGTTTTAGTTTTGATGTTTGGTAATAGATTATTCTATTTTACAGTAGTGAATAGTCCCGGCCTGTTAATTATTGCTGAGTAAAGGCTAGGATGTACATATACTGATATAGATAGTTTATACTTGTATAAATTTAAGACACAATGAAGTAAAATATCGTTTAATTTTGATGATTTTATTTAATTACAATAATTCTTTTATTCAACTCCAGTCTAGTCCTAGTCTAAATCTAATCTAATGCTTATGACTGCTACCAGGACCCAACACAATAAGTATAATTATTATAGTTATACTTAGATACTGCTGGGTTCTGGGAGCAGTAATAAAACCGTACCTGGGAACACCCAAGGCCAGGGGAGGGTGCTTGATACCCTACTCTGCTGTTGGCAGTAAACAAGAGACTGTATTCTCATTATTTGTATATTTCGATTAGCAAGAAGAGTAGTCATTGATCTACAGTCTACAGGCAACTGAAGTAAGAATGTAAAATTGTGCTCATTGTATTATTATGAAAATCAGATCCGAATCGAGATCAAAGGGTTGCTAAGTAGGCCTACAATTCAATACCAATATTGAACATGGTCAGTTTTGGGCCAAACGGAGTCTGATTTGTAAGATGTACAGAGTATAAAAAGCATTGTTACATATGAATGAATGAATAGAGAGGACAGATAACATGACTTTGTATAATAAACTAGTAGCACAGTAGCAAAACATCAGTAAGCCCCTAAAGGTAACACAATTAAAGCATACAATCATTAGGCCTACTGATGCCAACATAATAAAACATATCACACTGTAGTGCATTCGAATCATGACAACATAATGCAATCGTGTAGGCCTAAGTGTCAATGTTCGTATGGTGCGTGCCGACACAGGATACAACAATAGTAGTTTCATGATCTTTCATGCAAATGTTGAAATTAATGTCAAATATGATATTAAATAAGTTAAAAGACAGATGTTTAGCAGAAGGTGTTGAACCTGCGTTTGACTACGTAGCAATTTTATTTTCCCTTTCTTTCAGCCTATGAAATTATTACGAAGCATGGGGGTTAAGAGGTTTTGGCTGAAATGAATATGATGAAACTGCATTTTGTTAATAGTGTGCTAATAAGATAATTAACTAAAAAATACTAAAATGTAGGCTACATGTGAGGAAAAAGAGTTCCTGTGCTAGTTACACACACCAGTGCATTTGTAGGTAGTAAGAAAAAAAATGAAATTAAAAAAGGAGTTTACAATCATAGCATCAGATAATAAAAATGGTAGTAGCCTACTGTAATGCAGCTAAGAGTATTTGAATTTCTATAAACTGAGACTGAAAGCTCTGAAGGATTAAATAAGGTGGACAACTGTGAGATAGCACTGCTTTAGTCTTTAGCTGTTGAAGCAACTAGACCAGCAGTTCTCAACAGGCGTCCAGCAGCCTCCCAGGGGGCCACTGCCCACTAAAGCAATATAATTAACGCAGAATAGGAGTGGTCGATTCATATAGGTCGTCAAATCACTCGGCCAATGAGAACTTGCTAACTGTGTGGTTTCACATGGTCAAGGTCAAGATCAGCAAGCACACAGCTGAAGCTGGACATTATCGCACATCTCAAGGTACTGAAAACAGAGATTGAGCGGTATTTCCCTAACCTGCAACCTAGGCTACATCCCTGAACCTGTTGAGAAATTCATTCCAAGCACAGGTATAAGTATAGTTTCAAGTACAAGAGATTGAAGATCTCCTGCAGGATGAGCTTATAGAACTACAAAATGATTCTGGGGCTAAAGATTTTTAGTAATTAAATGCTATTTATTTGGTGTACATGTGAAATTTTCCAATGCGCCTTATGTCTTCTGCGAACAAAGTAGGCACAGTGTTGCAGGTCGTAGTTTGTTGATCACAGTCCATGTAACTTTTAACTAGTAGTTCAGTAAAAACAGGTGTCCACTTTGCTTGTTGGAGAAATGCTTTTAAATCTGGATGAGGCAAGACCCAATGCAAGAACTGAGATCGTAAGCACACTCAGGCGATCCAAGAGATATTTCGACAGCTGAAGTACTGCTTATCTCACAGCTGTCCTCCAAGATCTTGCAACGATTTATAATTTCAAGTCTCAGATTATACATAAAACTTTCTTACAGGGAACTATTAGTAATAAAATGTTCCTTGCCATTGCTGACATGCCAATGTAGAATTCTAACAAAATGTTATAAGAAAGTAACAGGATTTGTTAAAACGACAAAATGAATCTAATCATAATTAGAATGGCAGCCGGAACACATCTTGGTCAATAATCATTTACTGAGTGTTACTTGAGTAATGACCGTGCTATACGGTTATATAAGTCAATATTTATGCTTACACCTAGGCTACATGTGCAGGTGCTGGTAATACAGCTTGCTGTAGCTGCAGTATCGTGTAGCAAAATCAAAATACTTGTGTATGTTGTAGATTCATAAATATGTCTCTACCAAATCCTACAGCCGGTGCCGCCCCAGAGGAGATGGTCAAACAGGTGAGATAGAAGTACCACTTGATATGTATCACATACTCGTGTCATATATACTTGTATCACATAGACCTATTAATAGCCTACTATAACTTGTGTCATATATACTTGTATCACATAGACATATAGCCTACTATAACTCGTGTCATAATTATATACTTGAATCATATATACATGTACGCTATCATATATACTGCTTGTGTCATATATACTTGTATTATATATACATGTAGGCTATCATATATACTGCTCGTGTCATATATACATGTACGCTATCATACGAGTATATACTGCTTGTGTCATATACAGGCCTTCTTGTCTTATCCTTTTGTCATGCACTTGTATCTACTTACCTGTTTATTTCTGCTGTCATAGTTTAGAGAGTTCCTGCTCACATATAACAAGGTGACAGAGATGTGTTTCGAGGCTTGTGTACATGACTTTAGAACTCGCAAGGTAGCGGATAAAGAGGTGGGTGGAAATGGTAGACGAGGTACAATTATACGGTATTAGATAATAAGGTATACTATGATATAATATGACTATGGATGACTGTGATGATAGTTATATTATGATATAATTACTATGGTATGGTTGTTTACCATCAACTGTACTGTATAATCATCCACATGTACATGTATTTAGTACCTCAAACATATCAAATATAATACACAACTGACTGGTTACTACATACTTGCACGGAATTGCCCCCTCCTACTAAACTGATAATCAGTAATATTCCATGCTTCGTATTTTGTTCAACTGTTTTGTGGCAGACACGTTTAAGTTTTCCCGCCTATGACATCATAGTACAATAACCTTAGGAGTTAAAAATAGTTACGCGTTGTCTGATGTGAATTCAACCGTAACAAGGAGTGCACAGCCAAACTGACGTCATAGAGTTATGCAAGCGTAAAGACTATTGCACTAGCCAAATAGAGTGTACTACTAACTAGTAGGCCTACTTGTACATTAGCGAGCTCATATTCGAAGAATGTTACTTCCATCCTACGAAGGCAATAAAAATCCTGCGTACTCTCAGTTCGAAGTCATGCGAGCTGGCTATATGCCAACCCTTCTTTTGTGTTTTCAGTGCGTTCACATCGAAGAGCTTTGTATGTAGTATGTACTAAGTTCTGTATGTCTGTAGATTGGATGTACCAAGCTCTGTATGTCTGTAGATTGGATGTACCAAGTTCTGTATGTCTGTAGATTGGATGTACCAAGTTCTGTATGTCTGTAGATTGGATGTACCAAGTTCTGTATGGACAAGTATCTCAAGATGACCCAGAGAGTGTCTCTTAGATTTGCCGAACACCAAGTAAACCAGAATGAGGCTCAACTCGGTGCTATTTCCAATCAACAAAAACAGAAACAGTCATGACACACGTAAACTCTTCCTTGTTTGTATTTCATCATCTGCTCTATTCCTTTATTCTTCCTACTTGAAAGATGTGCTCATACTTGTGATCAACAGTTCAAACCACCTTATAAAGTCATGTTGATATAAATAAACACTGCTGTTGTAATTATTTGTTGGCATCAAATTAAAGGAGATGTTTAGGTTTGATTTATAGTTGGTGCCGAGTTACTAGTTTGTAATTATGTTGTTGGTACTCGATATTGTTCAAATAAACACTGTATAAACCTAATTGATAAGGTGATATCATATTTCTCTGTCTCTACATCAGCCAGCCTTGCGCAGCTCTGTTACCTCCACTCCAACAGGTTTACAGAGATATGTACTCTATATAGTGGGCATACCTCTTGTATCTCTTTTTATTTAATTTACCTACTACATTGTAGTTCTATTTATTCGGGTTGTTCCAGTTGAGGTCTGGGGCTTGTATTAGACTATTTCCATGAAGGAACAGTATTATGACCACTACTCCTCTACTTATCTGAGTTGCATTCCTTACTTTTTAGCTGACTGCTTCTGACTGTCAAACATACTCTGGATAGTAACACAACTATGACATGGTCTACTGCAGTGATAATAACAGCTTCTACTCCATAGCAAATGAGAATAGTGCATACTGCTTACATGCTGCGCCATTTACACATAACGGAAATAAGTAGCAGTCCAGAGCTAGCTGTTAGCAGTACCACTGATGTTCATCTGGTTGTGTGTCCATGGCACTGTAATAGCCCTGTGATTGACTCTACATGTAGGTCTGTTGACTAATGGTTTAACTCCTTTTCCCCAATATCTGTATTATGTAATCTCTGTTAAAATGTGGGAGATATTTGCTGGTGACTGGTAGTTGAACTCTATGATATCAACTGCTTGTTTATTCCTTTAACTGCTTAGAGCCCGCTGGCCATACATGTATATATTTTAATGCATCAAATGAAACCCACAGCATAATTACCTAATAATTACCACAGATAATGATATATAATTTACAGTACAGTTATGGATATGTTATAATAATATATGTCAACCAAATAAAAGAACCATCATAACATGATAATATATAATATCCATAATACGTTGTAATAGCCCATTCCTAGCACAAACTCTATGCCATGCGCCAGCTTAGCTTGATCTCTCCGCTCTTCGAATTGCTTACCTGTTGGAGAATTTTAGTGATAGAAGGTGCTGCACATCCTGTAAGCACAAACAAACAGTAAGTGATTATTCAGTTGGCACTCAGCTGTAAATAAAGAGTCTATTCAGTTCTGAATAAGAGCCAATTTCAACTAGAATAATAATAATTGTTAAATTGATATTTTCAAACAAGATTTTACTAAACGTACAGCTGGGAAATTGATATCTGAGAAATGTTTTGTTGTTTACCTCACCATGTGACTTACTGTAAGGAATGGAATCTATAACCAACTAATAAATATATACATTTGTAATACGTTTGAAGACAGAACACTGGCATGCAGATATTGTTAGACATTTTCCTGCTACCATTGTACACTATAATATTATAGTTACATAGCAGCAGTAGGCTCAGTACACTACTCTGCAGGTACAATGTACACTACAATCACCTGCATGGTGTCTGTCAGTTCTGAGCCTTCATTATGCCGTAACGGCTACAATGTGTGTAAGTTTTCCAGAGACAAACAGAAGAGAGCCTGGCCTATCAACTTCATTGATGTATCTTTGGAGTCATCTCCCCATCCTTAGTTAAACCACTACTGTCGCACCATTCAATATTTTCAAATAATCTTGTTCATCCTTTTTCAGTAAGATTGATGTGTTGTTTGTGTTTGGTAACCTAGCAGCTGCCAAGAAAACCCTATTTCAAAATTGGCTGATTTCACCTTCAATCAGCCTATGCTGGGAATTTTGGAAGCACTCAAGCAGTTAATATAAAACTGTGCTACAGAGATAGCCATAGGACTTGCAATGCATTGCGTTGTTTTTTGTGGGCATGACTCTAACTTACTTATTCATCATCACTGTGCACAAGAGTTATTTATAGAATGACAGTTAGTGTTGGCTCAATAAAATTACTGGGCTATTTGATGTTAGTAGCTTACCTATGTACATAAGTTACAAGTATAGACTTAGAACAGGCATAGCCATAGGAACTTAACAGGTCTCAATGATGAATGGAGGTCATAATAGCCAATATTCAAATGAGTTTATCTTGGCTGCCACTAAGTTTACAAAGACAAACAGCGCATCAATCTTCATGAAATAAGATGACCAATATTCTTTGCAAATATTGAATGGTGAGACAGTAGTGGTTTAACACTTCCGCTCTCTTGGAGCTAGCTTTCAATTAACCCTCACACTGCTATGTAGAGTGTATGAATATATTGCTCTATTGGCCTATATCCTATTCTACAAACGTCAAACGTTTCTACAGGTTTTTATAATTGAACTGCATTATTCTAGGCTTTTTCTATTATGTAACAAAGTCAATCAAATCTATTGCTGCTCATTGGCTCCTGTTCAATAAATAAATGCAGGTATAGCCTCAGCCTCAGAGAATGGCATAACCTTAGGACCTTAGGTACCTGCTTAGAATAGAGAAGGCAGGAGAATTGTATGGTTCTAATCTTATTTCTACTGTTTTATAACATCAACAATCAGTACATGATAGTATAATATAATATCACTGAATGTACTTACCTTACTTCTTGAGCACCTACCTAACCTGTCGCCTGTGAACTTGGCAGTTAGTAGGACAGGCATGTGCATGTGCAACAGCTGCCATATTAATGCAGAAGAAATCAATGCATTTTACCCTAAGCCATTTTGGAAGGTAGGTATTATTTATACAACAATTATCAGCTACACTAAACGTATAATATACGGGTGAAATCAATGGTAGTATGAGTTGACATTTTACTTTTTCTGTACACTATAGTATATACTGCACATGTTTGTAGGTGTAGCTGATATTACAATTACTTTTTAAACGTGTATATTATGTAATATCATAATTTCTAAAGTTGAAGTACAATGACTGAGATTTATTTTATCAACTTTTGGTAGTCTCGAAATATCACTCTTGCTATAGATGCCGGGTCAAGGCCAATGTTGAAGTTGTGAATGTACGCGTACATGTACAGTATATCTTTATGTTGAGACGGTCATGCACTCCTTTGTACCTGTACATGTATACCCAGTAAACACATTATTAATTATGTATTCTTCTATTTTTGTACATATGTATATTGTTTGAACTAAAAATTATTCAGTGACGACATGCCAGGGAAGACGGGTGGGTCTGTGTATTTTCAATCAGGTAATTAATTGCTATAAAAGTGTATGATATTTGATGTGATTCGATTTACCAATAACTTAGAATTAGTACCTACAGTACATTGGAAACCTGACTAATCAATGGTGAAATATCTCATTTTTTCTAGTATTAACTAAACGGTCATATTATAATTTACAGAACACAAGGCTACAACTACAATGTCGTATTTTTACTACATATCTTTGAAGCAGTTTTCTGAGTTTGTTAGGGGGTTTAGCCATGTTTTTATATAATGTATTTTTAGCAAGGAATTTATAAATTCCTAATATTAATTCTCTGAGCTTAGTTTTTGCACTACTCACGGTATGCTGAAAATTATGCAAGGAAAGTCAAAAGTAGATGGTAATATTATGTATGCTAACATTCTTTTGTAGTAACTCAAGTACAGTTATGAATGCATCAGGGAGTGCCGCCCAGTCATACACCGACAGTAGCAGTCTTGAGTATGAAGATATCAGCAGCATTGAGCTAGCGAGACAGGTCTATTTCATCATAAATGGACATGTATCTCCTGCTATATGTGTAATCGGAATTATGGGTAACCTGATAAACATGGTAATATTCGGTAGTTTACTCCGTGTGAGTCACTCTTCGGTTAACAGTTGTCTGCTCGCGATTGCCTCAGCAGATTTCTTTGTTGTAGGAATATACTTCATCTACAGCATCTTTTGTATCCTCTCTCCACGTACACCTCTCCTCAGCCAAAAGGATATCCTGTACGATCAAGCGGGTACATTCACATACTTCCTGTTCTATGTTTGGACAATACCGATGAATGCCTTCATGACAATGTCCAATTGGAGCACAGTCGCTGTTATGATTATCAGATTTATAGCGGTGTACTTCCCGCTGAAGGCGTCCAGGTGGTGCTCACCTTCTAGAGTGCGGTACATGCTCTACCTTATCATTTTCTTGTCCATTGCTTGCGCTCTTCCAGAATGCTTTACCATAAAACTCGAATTGAATGAAGACGTAGGCTTTGTTTTTCGGTTCACAGAATTGTTACACAATCCGGTATTTGAATACATCTATTTACTCACATATGTCGAAGTCATGAACAGCATCCTGCCTTTCTTCATATGTGTCATACTAAGTGTGTTGCTAATACGAACGTTGAAAGGAAGTAGCTCCATTTTAGTGACGGGCCGAAAGAAAAGTCATCAACAGCAGAAACGCCAGCGGGATCAGCGAAAGGTCAGCCTCATGCTTGTTACAATTGTCACATTATTTATAACCTGCACAGTTCCCTCACTGGTTTGGAGAGTTTTGAACTACTGGGTTAAGAAGGAGACGATTCCCACTAGTTCCTGGATAATCCTACGCAGCATCTCAGATTTATTTCTCATCATCAACTACACAGCAAACTTTCTACTCTATATTGTCACTAACGAAATGTATAGGAGAAAGTTCCAAGAGCTTATTCTCTGTTCCCGAACCAGAAGGTCGGATAGGAGGAGTGTGATTGGTTCTGTGGCAACATCCATAACTGGTACTGAAATGAGCCGACAGAGTAATGGTTGTAGACAGACGAGCCAAACCAGCTCATTACTACAAGGACAGAGGATTCAGGACGTGCAGTTGTCAGTGTGCTCCACAGTTGATTTAACAGAGGCTACCCCATTTACCTGCTAGCCTCTTTTTGAATATGGTATTCAGCTCTATTTATTCCTGAAAGTTTCCGGAGGCTGCAATTTTGATTCCTAGAAGCACATAAAATAAATTGTATGTGTTTCTACGGGGATTAGATTGAATAACCGATAGAGCCTTGTGACATCACGCTTTTTTATTAAGGAGTTTTCTTAGCCCGCCATCCCCAGTTATAATCAGTTATGTATATGAACTGATCAAAGTGATCAGACGATGTAATAGTTATCCCCTCTTGGCATGTATTCTGATGACGACACGCTGCATCATGATGTGGCAGTAATGGAATGTAACAGTTCATTACTGTACTGTCCGTGGAGTATAAAACCTATTGTCTATACTGTATCAACATTTAATATAAAAAATTTATTATACAACATATCAAATGATGTAGCATGCATATGGATAATTATACATCTTCACTTGGAAAGTACATTGCTTACTCTACTACATCATGTACATGTACATGTAAATGTACATGTACATGCACGTGTACATGTACATGCACATTGTACATTGTACATGCACATTGTATTTTATATAATGTAAATTATATAATTAGGAGAGAGGCTTATATTTTCACAGTTGTGAGTTCTTTTGAATTATCTAACTTTTAGATACTGTGTCAATCACAGCTATACATCATATCCGGTAAATGTGTAACTTGTTAGGAAATGGTTTGAGCTTGCTTAATAGTGACCTATTTAAGTGGGTTGTAACCCAATTAAATAGGTCACTATTAAGCACTCTCAGGGGACGTCAATCTTGTTATAATACTCGTACATGCAGTTATACTTTACAATTTATATTTTAAGCTTAAACAATAGGGATTATATTATAATTATATCACTGTTACAATTATTACATGTGCTGTGCTTTTCCATATTCCTGATACTTGCATGATACATGTACATTTACATGTACATGTATATTCAAAATATAGAGGTAGTCAGTAGGTAGTAAAGAGGCATAAGGTACATATTGATGCTACATTTAAGTTAAAAATATTTTTGAAAATTGATATTGGCATCTGGTAGCACAATCTCTACTCTAAATACAATTCCTAGGCTGTATGAAATAATATAACACCTTTATTCATTATTTATATGCAAGTGCATCTGAAAATGGAATGGAGTTGTCATAGGTGTTGCTTTTGTCGAATTAATAGGAGCAAAGTAACAGAGTAAAGAGCCGTTACTCTGTTATGCTATGCTAAGACACAGCACACAAACATATACATGTAGACATACAATGCAGCATTAACTATACCGATTCCTATCCTTCCGTCCCAATCTACCTGTTCAGAGTATAATGTACACTCAATGTCAATAACAGCATGGTGCACAGATAGGTTATAGCTGATGGGCTGGATGATTATGTAACAGAATTATATCATAATTGGAGTACATGATTCTCAATTGGAGTTCATATTAATTAGAACCGCATGTCTTTTAATTAGAGTAGATTTTAATTGGATAATAATTCGACCAATTAGACTGTGTTTTATTAAGTTGAATTTTACTAAATCAAGTTAACGTGATCTTCTCATAAGATAATTGTACAACTTAGTTGTGGTTTGTGCTAGCCTGCATTTCAAGCACTCCAAGCATAGGTACTTGTAAGCTAAGGGGTCATAACAAGAAGTTGTCCTTTTCCAACTTGGGAGAGGACAACTTCATACGATGATTACCAATTTAATGGTGTGTGGTTAAAAGATCCAAGTTCGACTCATTCAACTTTTAGGTAGCTTTTCAATTTACCACATTTGAGTAGAGAGTCTTATAAATTAAACTCCAGTGATTGCTATTTGAAAGTCAAAGATTCAACCACATGAGAAGTCAAGACTACAGATATACTAGCTCAGTATACTTCCATCTCATCATTGAAATACTTACAAGTCATGTAGTTAAGTCTTTACGATATAAAATACAAAAATATATCACTGAATATCAACTGAACAGTGTTAGGCCTACCAAAGTGAAGTCGCCTTACTTACAATTTCTCAAAGACTATTTAACTTGGCTGATTTTGACACACTTTGTTCATTCTACGACTGTTGGAAAATAATGTTTTTGGAGATTAGACAACTCCACGTTCATAGTATTATAATAATTTATACAAGCAAATCCTATATACCAACCAAACACTGGTGATACAGACATGCTTATTATTGAGTATATATTATATGCCCATGTGCTGAGAGAGCATTCGCTCTCTTGTCATAATGTTGTAAAAAGAGGACGTTTTACTGTTTTGACTCCATCTGTGCTTTAGTAGTTTAAAATTGTATAAGATGTGACAGCTGAGTACCTGGGACATATTGAGGTGTAACGTAAGTGCTATTATATACTCTAAGATTATACTGCTTTTAAACAGAATTTCTAGCAAAGTTTCAAGTTTTCCTTCAAATCAACTTCCTTTGTTTAAGTCTATCTTGCCAATATTTGCAGCAATACAGAATACCAGAGCTTTTAGTCTAAAGCTTATCTGTGGTAATGTATTGTCTCTTTTGCTGTGAAAGGAGCATCAAGTTTAGTTCATGCATTCGATCAAGCTGGCTGGTAGTACTAAGGCAGTCTGCTCACATAACGGCCACAAGTATGTAGTGCCTGTCGGTCACAAACTGTACACCATATACTGATATACTACGTGTAGATGTAGCCAGTAGTATGATGTTTACCATTGCCGTTACAGCGTGACATTGAGTGGTCACTTGGTTATTGAACATGGTACATACTGTACTTAGTGATAGAATTCATATACTACTTCTTGTCTATCAGAGCAGGCACTCCTACTACTGGAAGCTACCCATCATAGCCTGTGATTCTAGTCAGAGTGTACCTGAATATTTATTGATTATTTATTTCATTCAACTTTTAAACAAGTTATACAACAACTAGGTTAGTGGAATGCTATAAAGAGGGCGTGGAGTTATCTGCTCTGAGTCCTCTCTACGCTGCATGGAGAAGTAGGTCATGTGACCAGCCTAGTTTGCTCTGATCGTATTTAGTAGCCAGGTTCTGAAGTAGCTCACTCGGCTGTACACACTGGGGTAGCCAGCGGTTTGGCATCCTGAACGACCCCAAGATGTAGCTCCTGCCAGAACCCATCTGCTTGAACCGTCTCTGGTCTTCTCACAAGCCAATGGACCGCCGCTATCTCCCTAAAAGCAGTGGTGCTCCTCTAATAACGTGTGTAACATAACCATTTTCGTAGTCTAGCAAAGAACTGAGAAATGCATCACCATACTATTGTAATGCAGTAATGGCAACTTTGTAGTTATTAGCAATGATAGACTGAGATCACAAGAGGCACCACAAAAGTCTGGGGCGGTGTGGCACTACACAACAATCATAACAATTCTATTATCGTGAACAGGAGCTACTGCTTAGATAAATGGTCATGTACTTGCTATTACTGCTGAAATCACAAACATGATGTACTAGTAAACTACATTACAAGTCATGTGTATGTTATATTTTATGTATAGGTTAACATGCCTACTAATACTTACAGTGTTATACACATGGTGTATGTAATAGGAGCTAGATCTAATAGCGCATGTATATAAACGTTGTAGATTGACAGAATTGTTAACTCACATTACAAGCTCCTTTATCACCTGTGCCCACACAGATATGGCCAGCGTTGATGTAACTTGATCCCCATGTGTTGGCACACGTATCCTGCACCCAAACGTTTACATTCAGTTCATTTAACACTTCCTCATTACCAGTTCCCTGAGTTCTTCCCCATCCTACATCAAACACGTTTGCTATTTGAACAATGCAATCAACTTCCCCACTTTAATTCTCTCCGTCTGCATCGTAAAGCATTGAGTAGGTGTTACTACAGTACCTTGCTTTGAGACTAAGGTAACAAGATCTCAGATTTGGCATTTCACTACAGGGTACTGCGTCAGCTGCTAGGAATGATAATTCAAACTCTTAAATTTATGTTGGAAGATGTCGGTGTAAGCTAGTACATGTAGTTTTATGATAAAATAATATTGCAGTCTTTTACCTATTAAGTATATACGAGTAGCCCTAATTTTTCTAGCATTCTTTTTTCTCTGATGATGACACTTGGTTGAGCACAGTAATAGTAGGAACAAAAATATTCAAAAACTCTTATATTGCTTCTTGCTATATTACTTTTCATTAAATTTATATGTTTTTTGTTAATAATTTCCCTTTGCATGTAATACCAGGCAAGCAGAATTTACTGCTTGAACTAATAAAATTATTAAAAATTTTGTTTATTCGAAAAGGCTTGATGTATTCCTGACGTTTCATATAACCAAGCCAAGTATTTTGTACACTGTCTTTTTAATTTTGTAGCTCCAACATGTAGATTAATTAATCAATTACTGTGCCTGTCATACAAGGTGTCCATGCCCCAAGTAGATTATATACATGTACAATAGCTGTTTATTCTTGTTATTCTCTACAGCTTCCAACAGCACATAAATGGTTACTATATGCGGTTATGTAGACATACCCTCCTACTAACATATCTACCTACCCGTGACATACCCTCCTACTAACATATCTACCTACCCGTGACATACCCTCCTACTAACATATCTACCTACCCGTGATGAAACAGTTGTCCCCTACAAACGTCTCTTCGGTTTCGGCGAGACATATTGCTCTTCTGTAGGTATCAAGTACTATAGGCTGTGCAAGCTTCAGCAGCGCGATGTCATTGGGGAACCCTGACCCATCACCATTATAGCCTTCATGCTGTCAACGAGTCAGTACACGGGGTGACTAAACATCACTGCATATCACTAGAGATAACCGTAGATCACTGTGTATCACTACGCACAACTACTTATCACTGTGTATCACTACGCACAACTAAACATCACGAAGTATCACTACAGACAACTGTGTATCACCATGCACAACTACATGCACATGTACATTGTACATATCACCAAGTATCACTACAGACAACTGTATATCATTGTGTATCACTCTGCTCAAATTCATATCACTGTGTATCACTACGTATCACTATGCACCATAACATATTGCTACATACACCTATTGCAAGTGATAGTGTAGATCAACAGAGTGTAAGTAGGCCCACTATTACAAGCACCTACCATTATTATCTTTTCCACGGCATGATCTTGCTCTCTGCCGGATATGCTGCTCTTGTCGTGTTCCCCTGTCGTCACCTTCAATCCTGACGGAGTATCCCTGTTAACAGTGTATAACCTCAGGTTACTCTACTTCATCACATAGCAAACAAATCATTCTCAAATTAAAGACATGCGCCACACTAAGGGCGTGACTGCGTGCTGTAAATATGGCGTTGGTAGCAGCGCCAACCGTCATTACTATTTAAACTTTCTTGAATATTGTAGAATATGTAAAAATATTTTTTAACTTCTGCTTAGAGGAGACAACGTAGACTAGCCATTAGCATTGTGGAGGATATACACTGTACACACACTATATTTATGCAGATTTTAGCTTTAGTTCCAAGCAATTAGCTAACCTACCCATCCACACAGTGGGCAGCTGTTACCACCCATCTGCTGTCTAATATGCTGCCTCCACAGAAATGGAAGTTGGAGCTGGTAGTCCGGAGAGAGACTTGCCATGGCCAGCTGTGTCGGGCCGCTTCATCACCACCCACAATTCTTGTTATTGGTGCAAGAACTCCACAGTCTGAATTATAGAACAACGGTACTTTTAAACTTAGACACCCCTACATTCATAATACTTATGTATTGTACATTATAATATAGTATAGTACTTGGATCAGTTGTATTCATGCTGGTGTTAAAGACCTCTATTGAACCTGGTGTATTCTCAGAACCAGCAGCTTTGATAGAGCTCAATGCATTCTAGTATTTCTATGCCTTTGGATGAGTAATACATGTATATAGATGGCATGCGTGTACGTATGTACATGTATGTTCATTTCTGCTGAGAGAAACTTCCAGAGTTATACAGTTCAGTCAGTCAAAGATAACAATTTTTAAATCCTGTTAAAAATTCAAGTGCAGAACTCAATGCAAACTGCATGCTATAAAAAATTGTCTGTATCACAAATGAAAAAGGAAGTTTTAAATTTCTTAGTTCTGCACGTTGTCATCGAAGTCTCTCAGTTTCAGCCCGTTGGAATGTCTACAACTTTCTGACTGGGGTTAATTCAGGTTCTAGGCTGGATCTATCAGTCTTACTGATAGACTTACAATGTACTGTATTTGGAACCACGTGATTCGATCAATCAGAACAAATTAATCATGGTCTTGGGAAGTGGCCAATCAGAGCATGTTACTTACTATGCTGCAGCGTTAAACTTACCACCCTGATCAAATGGAGGCTCACAGCACACCCCACCGTTCTCACAGAACAAGCCTTCATGTAGAGATCCTTTACAACTAGCATTATCAGCCACGCAGGTTAGACCTTTGCTGGCGCATGTCAGCCCTATAAAATAAGAGCATATATATGTATATGTCATAGGTCATAGGTCATAGGTCATAGGTCAAGTCACTATCTGATTAACCATGTAGTGATTAAGAACGTGGCAGGATCATGCTTGCCAAGTGTCCAGATTTTGTCAGGACACCCCCTGGTTTTTTGCCTGTCCCTACAAGTTTTTCAGCTGTCCTGATCTTTTATCTTTAGTACAATGTTGCACAAACATCATAAAACACCAGATAAAACCTAAAATAAGTCATTTACATTGAAGAAAGTATCTTAGAAGCCACTAAAAAGCACTAAAATTGGTAATCTGATACTGTTCAGTGATGAGTTTTATTCAAATAATGTACACCCAAACTACGTCCAGCGATTCTGGTGCTTGTTCAGGGATTTTGAGCTAAAATGTCCAGACTTTTTCCTCCTGCTCCTTGGCAAGTATGGGCAGGACTGATGGTGACAGGGCCAATGTGACAAGTGCCCATGTTTTGTTTCTACTGAGAACTAGCACTAGCACAGGTAGGACACACAACAACAATGAATCAGACCAGATAAGGTGATGTTCATCCTGGACTTGTGACAATAACCACACATATGCTACAGTGATTATAACTATGTAATATGTCGTATTCGCAACTACGAAGTTGGTTCCCACACATCAAACCTAAATATGCTATATTAATATAGATTACTTGAATGTCACCTGAGAAGTGCACAAGCCAGTGCAAAACTCAGCCAGTCCCAAGCCTAGATACAGACAGAGGGTTCGGCAACAGGAAGAGCATTCGGCCGGGAAAACTATACCACAAACTCTTATGCCAGACAATCAAAGAATACCAGACTATGCTAGGGCATCCCCTGTGTTAAGCGATGCACATTGCTTTGTCTTGTGCCATTGCTCCCCAATAACAACACATCACATGTAATGTTTCTCTCTATTGGCCAAACAAAACAACCTAACCTAAAATAATGTGCACAATTTCCCCCTGTTTGATTCAATAAAAGACCGATAATATTTTTTTATCACAACAATTTTGTAGGTTTAACCATTTAAGAAGCATAACTTCCATTGACTCAGGACAGGATTAGATGGAGAAGTTTGAGCTAAGCCTATGGCAGACACCCGCTACCCGTACAGGATAGAGCGGAGATAGGTGAGCATAGGTGAGCACAGCTTTTGACAAATACTCACTAGACCATTTTGCAACAAATCCGGTTTTCTGAACGCTGGAATCACTTGTAAAGACGATTCTGACAGAGTTAGCTGTAGCCTCCACCTTTGTAGGACTCGTTCCACAGACGCTGGCGAGGAGGGCATTGGAGGAACCATCATATACCTACGTGTAAATACATAAAATAAGTGATACAGTCAAATGCCTACAGTGCTTCTACAGGTGCTTGTGCAAGTACTTGTGCATAGTAATATACAATGTATTATAATATCTGGATAAATAATACTTTTAACCCTTCTAGTGTTGTTCTGTCAAACTCTGTTTTATAAGTAAAGCTAGATTTTTGGTGGTTGTAAAGTGACGAAGCACAAACTTTTAATGCTGTGCTTTTACTAAACTTGTCCAATTCTTCTCTGGTCTTATTACATAACACCCAAATAGAGTTGCCATCTCAGCTTATTCAACCATACATAACCCATAAATTTAAACTCTATATACTATGATACCTGATACAGTGGTACCATGCGGCCTGATGCATCCGCAGGTATATAGTAGACTTGCACAGGGTATTTCATCAACAGTTACACATTGTCTATAATATATGTGCCGTCAATACATAAACAAATAAGTGTAGCGGGAATAAGGAGTTGTAGTCCCATACATTACCTTGACACTGTCATAGGTACACCCACTGGTGGACTCGAGATCCATGTGCGTGAACTCAAGGTGTACAATTCCCATTGGAATGGTGACTGTCCATTCGCAGTTAGCACTAGATGGATACTCATTAGGGTAGTTTGGCGACTCAAAGAAACCTGTCTCTCCAGATAAGTCACCGCCACATCCTGTTGCTGGTTTAGATGTTGTTGGAGGACGTGCTGAAGAGTCTGGGAACACCAATCAACAGAATATTGTTACTTGTAGCATAATATTAAACATACATTGTGCACAGGTATAGGCATGTCTGCTATTGGTTGTGCTAGTCATGTGATGGGCCGTCCCAATAACCGCAAGAAGATGAGAACCAGTCAATTGTGACCATGAGGATAACGTGACACATTGGAACTCGATGACCCCGATCTCAATCCTGTAGCTAGATAGTATGTTATGCAATGCAAGCCGAAACTACTATAATCTTGTCTGGACGCCGCCTTAACATTATTCAATTAATTTGATTGGCTAATAGCTAAATATTTACAAAGTCTCTTTGCAATATCCAATATGTTCACAACACTTGGTGCATGGTACAGATATGACACTAGGAAGTTAGAGTAGATGTAGTCATATGACAACTGAAGGCAACATCAAGTATACGTAAACATTAAAGCTGGGAATTTCTTCTTTCTGTACATGTAGATGTACTCAGATATGTATTGAAGCACTGTGAGCAGATACAAATAGTTTATGCCTTGGTGCGTTTGTAATAATTATAACATTAAATATAATTTGAACTCATTATTTTAAAGGAGGAATTTAGTTAAGAATTTCTGTATGGGCAAATTGTAATACTGCTGTTGAAATCTATCAATATTTCAGTCAATATTTCACGCCAGCAGACTTTTTCCTCCGTTTGATATTTGAAAAGTCTTCAAAATGCTGAAAATATTTCCAAATTTGAACGATCTTGGATGAGATATGCCACTATGCAGACGTGTCAATGCTGATGCTTTGAGCTAGTTTACTATCATTCTACTTACCGGACCAGGTGGCAGAGAAGCCGGTTTGATGGACACTGCCATCACTAGTGAATACGACCCTCACAGAGTTAGACGAAGCTTGCACACTGGTGGCTGTGCTGCCACAGATGGTTGCGAGCAGTGCATCACTGGACCCATCGTATACCTAAACGCAAACAAGTACAGAAACAACTATAATACAACTACATACGCATTGTGTCATAATTATACATTTATGCAATCTTTATAGTAGAGTTCTTGGCAATCTATTTTAAAATCTGCGAATATCTAATATCACAACGTTGTTGTACAACAATCACACCTGCGTGTGACTCAAGACTCTTTAGGCTTACTGAGGGTTTGGCACTTTTGAAAGTAACGACGCACAACTCTTTTAGAGATCACTGTCTATCTGGTGTTTTTATTTCACGTACACTAAATAAAGGCTGGTTCCCAGTTGGCTTCAATAAACGATCGCTGACGTATTTCGATAGCCACAGCCCACAGCAATAAGGCAACTAGCCAATCATGGCCATAGAAATGATGTGACATGTTAGAGACTTATGGTCCTGATCATGATTGTCACAACAGCAAAGAGTCGTCGTGATAACGCAGCATTATGGGAAACAGAACATGCATCTCAGCGATGCAAGTCATGGGGTCAATGACCTATTCTATTACTCTGGGGAATGTCCACCACAAAAACTTTGGTTGTACATCACCTACTGCAAGTGTATTGTAGAATGTCCACAACATGTAAATAGAACGGTATGCACATGCTGTGCCATATATCCAACACATTCAGCTTGTAGCGGTTTTAAAGTGGTTGCACTTTTGAAAAAAAGCTATTATTGCAATAAGACTTTCTACCATGATCTTTGTAAACATAACACACGTACTCGTAACAAGGAATCAAGGTACAGGAACTCTGTATCTGACCTTGACATAGTCGTAGGTACATCCCCCTAGGTCTTCAATATCCACCTCTGTAAAATGCAAAGCTACCGATCCTGATGGGATGGTGATCGTCCACTCGCACTTAGAGTTGGCTGGGTACGCATTAGGATAGTTTGGGGACGTGAAAGTACCAGAGGCTCCGGTCAAGTCACCACCGCATCCTGTTTTAAGGACATATACACACAACTAAGCATATGAGTTGGTACAGCATTTTGTACATGTTATGTAGAACCTAGTTTGAACAGTGTTTAGTACATACATGTATTCGTATATATAATTTACATTGTACAGGGGGGTAACTTTCCTGAAAAAGTTGAGGCGGCCAAAATTGGACTGGCTAACAGTAGCGGTGTGGGGAGGGTGCGTGCGGGATGGGGGAAGAAGGAGGGTGGGGCACCTCCCACAAGAAAGTTTTTGAAAATTCACACAAAAACAGCCATTTTGATGCATATTTCACGCAAATTTGAGCTATATGTGATGGTACAAAAGTACAAAATGTTGCATAGTAATCTGCAAATGGTAAACTTCAAATTAGTATACTGCAAAATAGTGCTTCTCTGTTTGGCTTGGCCATGACGTATACCATTGTAGTCCTTTACATTATTACATGACTTAGGCCTAAAAATGTACACACATTAATAAGAGGGAAAATAGTGCAAATTTAGTTGCTGGATAGAGATGGAGAGTGGTATTCTAGGGTTCCCAAACCCTGAAGAACAGTGTTCGAAGTGGAACAAATGAGATGGGTGGGAACACTGTGCATGCAATCTTAGGGCATTTCCTATTGTTGAATACAGAATTACAGATGCAGTGATCCTATCTTACAGATGAGATTAGTATTGTCACTGTATAGCTAACAAATTGAGTGAATTACTAAAATGAAAAAAGATTGTCCCGCAGTGGGATTCGAACTCGTGTCTTTATGCATGAAGACCAAGCACGCTACCAATCATGCTATCAAACCAGCAGTGGCTTCACGCGAAAATTAGGCATCAATATACATGTAATTATACACATAGTAGCATCATTTTCATTAGAGTATGACTGTCTATTTCATGTGGGGCACGGTATCTATCAATGTCTTCCGATATTAGCTTAATTTTTTCTTCTTTTAACAAAAAGTTCAGGCGGCTAGGGCCGCCTGAGCCGCCTAGATAGTTACGGCCATGTTGTACATGTAGTTGGTACGTTGTTTAGTACATGTACATGTATATACATGCACATGTATGTAGGCCTATATATAACCTACATTGGTACGGTGTTCAACGTTATCTACATCTACATGTACTTGGCTCGACGTTTCACACCTGTACACATATATAATCTTTAGTTTAATACGCTATTTCACATAATTACACGTACATGTATGTTACTTACCAAATGCCGCAGCAGTAAGGCATGATAATAGAACCAAGACCTTCATCACGACCTTTAGACTTAGTCCCAGGTGGCTGAAGGCTAGTAAGAAGTGTACATTGTAACACTCCGCTGCCAGCTTATATACACACCTAAATCACCTAGTGGTAAGAGTAGACTAAGTTTTAGATGAATTAGGTGGGGTTAATCTTATACGACCCAACTATTGTCTCCTTAACTCACAGATGTGAACTCCAGGCTAGAGAAAAATACAGATGTTTCTGAGGGTTGTACAAATCTAGAGTGGATGTGATCACCTGGCACTCTCTCAGATGCCAAGTAGACAAAGACTCTGTGTTATTGTAAGATATCTGAACAAGTGGCTGCATAGGCAAGTACTAGACAACAAATGCCATGTGTTATGTTCTCAGCTCGTCAGGGTGTAGAATCCAATGTGTACATCAACTGTGTACAGCGATGGTTATATCTTTCTCTACTTGAATACTACTTCAACTTTTAGCCTAATGATAAAAATGATACAAGAAGATCGACAGTACATGTACATAGCTGTCTCTTTGACTTACATGTATATGCATGTATATACATGCGCAAGTACGCTGAAGTTTATATCAGGTGCTTTGGCTTTAGGGGCAAGTGTCAACAGGTGATTGGTTGCATAGGCAAGTAATACATTATATAATAATATACACTGTCATGTGTTATTTTCTCAGGTTGACATGTGGCCACATGTAGCTCTACTGCAATATGTACATAAACACATTGTATTTCTATATGCATACATGACGGCTAGACCGCATTGGTTTTAGCTTTGTAATACACGATCTAATAAGATAGAACAAATGCTATATCTATAGCATGAAAATCTGTTTGCAACCAGAAGTTTAGTATAATAGAATAGTACATAGTTTAACACATACATGTACAAAATTTAATGTACATGTAAATAAATTAGTCAAACACGCAATCCTGTAATGCAATCAACCAAATAGTCTAATTTTTTAAATCGAAAATATTATTTACATTTACATGTGACAGAGAATCATAGTTTAAGCACAAAATATGCACAAAAGCTACACATAATATTATACATACATTTGCGTATACATATAGATACTACAAATACAATATATGGGTTATCCTGTGAATTAGTAGTACAGCCAGTCCTTTGGCTTGTAGTCGAGTGCTTAAAGTGTATAACAAGGTCGGGCCCTTCCTGGATGTCCCTTAAAATAATATAGTTATGTAAGACTAAAATAAAGTAGAACGTATTGGATTGTTATAAAATAGTGAGAAAGTTTAATTATAGCAAATGAATATGAAAAGACTGTTTATTTTTATATTACACAAAAATTTTATTATAATATACTCTGTATTGTCTATTATAATATAAATACTCTATGAGTTAAACAGCATATCATAATATACAAATTATATACAATGTATATTGTATCGACTCATAACATACATGTACGTGCATATGAATATTATACATCCATACGTCATACTATAGGCCATACTAAGTATGTAATAGAGATGTCACACAGTAGTTTGCACAGAGTTCTTGTTGATTATGAGTCTGGAACCCAAGGGTTGACGATCTCTATTGGTATAGTAATGGCTGCCATTCTCATTGATGTCTCCTCGGTGTGTGTGACTGTAGTATACAGGGTTAGTCAATCCATCTCTAGAGCTCTCGGTGTCGGAATATGTGGGTCCAGACATAGCCACTTTCAGTCTACAATAATATATGTTATACACTGTAGTAGGTGTACGTATATGTTATACACTGTAGTAGATGTACATTTACTATGTTATACACTGTAATAGATGTACGTATATGTTATACACTGTAGTAGGTGTACGTATATGTTATACACTGTAGTAGGTGTACGTATACGTTATACACTGTAGTAGGTGTACATTTACTATGTTATACACTGTAATAGATGTACGTATATGTTATACACTGTAGTAGGTGTACATTTACTATGTTATACACTGTAATAGATGTACGTATATGTTATACACTGTAATAGATGTACGTATATGTTATACACTGTAGTAGGTGTACATTTACTATGTTATACACTGTAGTAGGTGTACATTTACTATGTTATACACTGTAATAGATGTACGTATATGTTATACACTGTAGTAGGTGTACGTATATGTTATACACTGTAGTAGGTGTACATTTACTATATTATACACTGTAATAGATGTACGTATATGTTATACACTGTAGTAGGTGTACATTTACTATGTTATACACTGTAATAGATGTACGTATATGTTATACACTGTAATAGATGTACATATATGTTATACACTGTAGTAGGTGTACATTTACTATGTTATACACTGTAATAGATGTACGTATATGTTATACACTGTAATAGATGTACGTATATGTTATACACTGTAGTAGGTGTACATTTACTATGTTATACACTGTAATAGATGTACGTATATGTTATACACTGTAGTAGGTGTACGTATATGTTATACACTGTAGTAGGTGTACGTATATGTTATACACTGTAGCAGGTGTACATTTACTATGTTATACACTGTAATAGATGTACGTATATGTTATACACTGTAGTAGGTGTACGTATATGTTATACACTGTAGTAGGTGTACGTATATGTTATACACTGTAATAGATGTACGTATATGTTATACACTGTAGTAGGTGTACGTGTATGTTATACACTGTAGTAGGTGTACGTATATGTTATACACTGTAGTAGGTGTACGTATATGTTATACACTGTAATAGATGTACGTATATGTTATACACTGTAATAGATGTACGTATATGTTATATACTGTAATAGATGTACACCTATGTAAATGTGTGCGTTCAATGTAAATGTTCAAGCGGATATTAATATTATTTTTGCACAGTATCTGAGATCTGCTGTTGCTAATTGTATATAGACATGTTTATAGTGACTTCCCTGTCACCTAGTGCAGTTGCCCTGCACCCCCAAATGCTACAACACAAGTTGACATAATTTCTTGCAATGATAAAAACTGATTGTTTGCCTGTCTGTAAGGTTGATTATATAGGGTAAGGTAATGGAGAACCTTTATACCACATGTGGGAATACTGTTGCTAATCTCCTCAATTAAAACATTGTTGGTATATTACTTTAGATCTAAAAATAATGGCATTATGATAATAGTGGTAAGTCGAGATAACTATATTAAATTCTTATTGTCATCCAATTTAGTTGAGTGTGTGGCAGGGAGGCATACCTACTTATTCGTTGGCATGCAGATGTATATATTGTGATGGTACGCCCAGTCGTATCTTACATCTGACACTCATTATTGCGTGCATACATGTATATATCTGCTTGTACTTTACTCTTATATTGTTATATATGATTGTATGATTATTTCTAAGTCTTTTAATGCCTTTTATACCCATGTACAGAGGCCCGACCTCTCAGAATCCATTGATATTCATTTTGTACATGAATTGGACCATTATAAGCAACTTTTGTAGAACCCGACCTATTTTGGGTCGGCCGTCGGGCTTCCGGCGGCCATCTTGTTGCGCAACTTCCGGACGACCACACGTCGTCTTTTCCCGACGTCACGTCGGCCGGAAGTCCTTATACTATATAAAGGGCACTGTTTTACTGTTCATTGTCTCAGTCTACACTTGGCTTTCAATAAAGACACATCTATACTTGATACAGGGACTTTCTCTTCCTTTTACTAGGTCATTCGCTTTGCGAACCGCCTACTAGGTTGAATTACTCTCTTTCACTGTATAGTCTGAAGGTCGGACTTGAGATCAGATGGGTCGTCTTTGGTAGTATTTGGGCTACTGAGACCGCTCGATCTTTCATGTAATGCGAAGTCCTATTACCACTCATAGGCACTTCATTTCTGGGTCGATAGTCGTCCAAGGACGACCGCACCAAATCACAGAAACCATTACAATATTATGTTGCTACATGTATATAGAGTACAAGTCCTGTCCATTGTGCTATGATATTCCTGCTGTGGATGTTTACATTACAATAATTGTATTTATGGACCCCAGCCAATTACCTCTTCAGCTTGATGAGACATATAGTGATGGTGATGAGCACAGCTAGTAGTACAGAGATCAATGAGCATATCCAGTAGTACCAGGGTACAGGGCATGTCTTACTAGCTCCACCATCTCCTGCAAGTATACAGTTATGGTCTTACATGTATACAGTGACCGTGTTAGCACAAGAAAGAGAGGACTAAGGCTATTATAGGACTATTATAGGATATGGTACAGAGGGCTATTAAATAGGGTAAACTGTAGAGATGACTATTAGTGCATAGGATAGTTCCAGCATTAGTTAATACAAAATATTTTTGAAATAAAATGATCCTGGACCGGCAATACCTCAAACAACTACTACAGGCTGGTGGCCTATCACCTTCAGCAGTTCAAATTGCGCTAGGTTGTTAGTGAAACTAGCAATAACATAAGGGTACACACTTGCTGACCGTGTACCCAGTAGATAACTGAGGGTACACACTCGCTGACCGTGTACCCAGTAGATAACTGAAGGTACACACTTGCTGACCGTGTACCAGATAACTGAGGGTACACACTTGCTGACCGTGTACCAGATAACTGAGGGTACACACTTGCTGACCGTGTACCAGATAACTGAGGGTACACACTTGCTGACCGTGTACCCAGCAGATAACTGGTGAGGATCTAAGCACCGAATCATAAACTTACCACCATTCTGTGTTTCAGAGAGATTAGACCTGCTCTCCTGAGTGTCTCCTTCACCTTTCTCAACAACCAGCTGTTCAGAGCTTTTATCTATAAACCAAATCATAGATAGTATAAACAAGCCACAACTAATCTAGAGCATTCATAACTATTCCATAAAACACTACTTGTACATTATTATTCAGACAGCCTTTGTCACTGAAAATATGCGTTCTGGGAGACATATAATTTACACACAGTGGTTTACTCACAATGGTTTACATGTTTACGGAAGCTACAGTATTTGGGAAACATAAAATAGTTGGACCTCTGTGTCTAACAGAAATGTGAGAAGTTGTGCGCATCATTTGATTAAATGTGTAATGTGTAATGTGTAACGTGTAACGTGTAATGTGTAATGACATTTCATTAGCTATTCCTCTACATACCAAGGGTATCGGGAACCTCATTGTATGTAATCGTCTCCTCTTGCTTCTTGTCTGGTTGGGCCACCTTTGTGATTGTACGGAAAGGTTGAGATGATGGCACACTAGTCGTTGGCATCAATGACCTCATATCTAAACCAAGATAAACATTGGTATTATATGCATGTAGTATGAGAGATCTGTGTAGAGGAGCGCAATCAGTGGAGTTGCCCTATCAATAGTTTTTATTGCCTTTTGCTGGAGAGCAGAGTGGTAAGACATTTTGGTACAATGGGTCTCTTATGGCGGTATTCCTTAAGAGCTAATGCTTGTCATATTATCCTGTTACTTAATGCAACAATAATGTTCTACTATGATTTCAAGTGTGTACAAGAAGCCAAGAGTGACGATTACCCTAATGAGGAGTCCGACTCTATCGAATTAACTACGAGCTGATTGGACGGGGACAGGGTTTGAAGTGTGGTTATACGGGAGTAGACGGTGTGCACCCACCTCAATTTTAGTGGTTATACGGCCAGCAGGTGTGTACCCTCATCTTAATGGTTAGTTTTCGCTATAAAATCACTGTCGGTTTGATAGTGTAATGGTAGAGTGCTCGATTGTCATTCATAAAGACATGGGTTCGAATCTCACCAAAGCATGATTTTTTTTCATTTTAGTAATTCACTAATATGTCAGCTATTATAAGATTAAGTGGATAGTTATAAAATGCAGATCTGCAAGATAGGATCACTGCATGTGTAATCCAACTACAGGGAATGCCCCAAGATTGCATGTACAGTGTACCCGCCTCATTTTTTCCACTTTAAACACTGGACGGAGAGCAAAGGGAATCGGTAGGAAAGGTGTAGCCATGCCAATTCATAGAATCATTTAATTTTCTCTCATCAGAAAAGCCCTTTTACTCTTCATATGTGGGATACATGTGGGTACCAGATGCTAAATATTAAGGCTAGAATAGAGGCAGTTTAGTCATTTTCGGCTGACAGAGCCTCATTTTAAAGCCAAACAGTGCACGACCAAACACGTCGGTTTTTAGACGTAAAGACCAATATCACGCAGCCCTTTTTAACTGGTTCCAAATTATAGAATTTATTAAAAATAATCTGTCCACTGAGCCAGACCTACAAATGTATGCTGCATGAACAATTGTGTCAGCCTATCAAAGCTCACGCCCTCCCATGTGGTAGTCTACAGCATGCTTCTAGGAGAATAACAGTTGTGGTGTAGAAACCTCCAACATACATGCTCTTCTGGGCTAGATACATGTGTACATGTACAGGGAGCATAATTTCATTTTCCTGCTTCCAGCATGGCCGCTCCAAAGTATGAGCATCAGGGGGTCAACAAGGGGTCAACTGAGAGTCAATAGGAGGTAACAGGGAGTCAACAAAGGGTCAACAGGGGTCAACAGGGGGTCAACAGAGGGTCAACAGGGTTCAACTGGAGTTTCTGGAAACTGGTCACTGTATTGGGAGAGTGTTGTTGATCTTCGACTAAATTTATACCAAACCCATCTTCTGGTTACATGGAATACAATAAGAGGAGTAGACTGAGTGAATAGCGTAGTCACCTGTTGATGGTGACGTGGTGAACTCAGCGGTTGCTGAGACAGTTGGAGACAACTCCATATCTCTAGTTCTGTTCCCTCTTTCTGCCGGATTTGAGTCATTCAGGGTTGAAATTGTTTCAGTAGTAATAGAGCTTTCCAAATTTCCACTCGGTGCATTCAATTGCTCCACACGGAGATAGAAGCCTTGATCACTGGTTTTATTATCAGTCCGAAAATGTAAAGTGATTCCGTTGCCCTCCATTTCTATAACCTGCCCATCTTTTTGTCCACAATAACTACAAGTACAACATAACATACACAGATATTCGTGTGCACCAATGGGCATCTATGTTCTTCATTGTACATGTGATTGGAATGAGTATACGGATACCAGCGTTTGTATACTACATACACATACCATGTGGCATGGTGTACAGGTACCTGTGCTTGTATATTACATACACATACCATGTGACATGGTGTACAGGTACCTGTGTTTGTATACTACATACCATAGGGAATGGTGAACAGGTATCTGTGTTTGCATAAATTATACTACATACCATATGGCATGGTGCATAGGTGTCTGTGTTTGTATACTACACACACATACCATGTGGCATGGTGAACAGGTACCTATGTTTGCATACTACATACCGTGTGCTGCCGACTGCCAAGTAGTCATATCTGCAAGGGTCATCCAGGCTAAACTCCTCAACGGAGAATGACAGCAGCGATATTCTAACCTTGACACTGCCAGCTAGACTAATTCTCACCTATATACAGATATTGTATACTTGTAAATACTTTTAAATACTTGAAAATAGTAAATTAGATAAATTATAAATCTCAGGTAATCTTAGAGCTGGGAGTAGAGTTTAACATAAGAACAGTACATTGGCCATCTATAGGCTGATAGCTGTTACTATTACTTAGTTAACGTTACCTGACAGTTTAAGTTGCTGGAATATTGATTGGGAAAATTTGGAGACTTGATAAGAACAGGGTCAGTTAACTCCAGACTAGCTGGAAGGCTGCAGATATCCATAGCCTTAGAGTAACCTAGGAGATCAGATACATCATGTTATGTGAAAGAGAGAGTAAATGTGTGAAATATAATGGTGAAAGGCATGTACCAAATAATGTAGCCTAAACATTACACAGTATAATACATCGCATGTATGAATCATGACTAGAAGTTGTCCTCTCTTTGTGCCATCATCTACTCTGGTCCTTTCTTGGATGGAGTTTTGCTGACTAAGAACTAACATACATGTACATCTCAATAATATATGTAGAACGCTGACCAACAGCATTCACACTGTGAATACTAAATATGCACTAGCTTCTATAGGAAGCATGCTTCAATTAGTGTGACTTAATCATAGACAAACGCTCATCTGAGCATATAGACAGAAATGTAGCAGAGGAAAGGACATACATGTATAATGGAGGATTTGATAAGCATACCTGTATATGTTAGATAGAATCCTGCAGCAGATCCTAGCCTTGGGCCCAGAGTTACAAGGTGTATAGATAAGGGTAGCTCTGTTCCTACATAGGTGCGGTTGTTAGATTTGGTAATACGACCACATTTAGGGGTGCTATGGTTGATGATTAGTCTGTCCCCACAGTTACATATGACCTGATCATTGCACAGCCTCTTTTTCAGTTTGTAGTACATTATGGTAAGGTTGATGACTTCAAACCTGCAATAATATAGTATAGACTATTAACCATCCACTCCTATTTGTTAAATACAGTCATACTATTCACTGCTGTATGACCATATTTTGGTAAACTTTGCTACTATTTATTGCTCATGTGCATTAGCATATAGGCCTACAATGTGTATCATACACATTGTCTATGCCGGAACGAACTAAAGAAATGTGCCATGTGTGACAACTCCCACTTCCGTTATATACATAACATATGCATATTAGCAGAACTTACATTGTACATGTCATGTTGAATCACATACCAAGTCATCTGTAGATTAACAACGTGTAGTGAACAGCAAAAGTGCTTCTATTGGCCAATGGCCAAGGTAAATAGAATGATGTGATTGGATGAGAATGGAATACAACCCTGTGTTGGTAGTAACCAGAGTCATGGCTCTGGTAGTAACTAGTTGGCTAGTATGTGTAAATAGGATTGCAGGTCAGAACTGTATGTGTTATGTTATAATATGTAAGACTGCTTATTATGATGCTAAACATGTATATTTATACTGTATATTTATAGTATGAAATGCTTAGAACCTACAGTATATTGTTATGGATATGCAAGCTACGTGTAGCTACCAAGCTGGCAGCTTGTTAAATGTACAACTACAGTGTTTATTTATAGGCTATCATATGCTTTAGAGCTATTTTGTATACAAGCTTACTCTCTCCTACTATAAAAATGAAGAACTTATAAATAGATAGCCAATGTATCCATGTAACTAGAAAAAAAAACAAACTCTAGTGGAGAGAGAGCAGTTCAAGTCATAGCCTTGGTCCTAATGATACCAGTGGTTAGAATTATCAGGCTAAACTGAGCTATAATTAGGACCACCATTTTATGCCTTGAGTACAAACATGAGATTACTGTTTCCTAGAATCTCATGAAATACTACCTTCTCTCTAAAATAGTTACTGAGTAATAAAACTCAGCAGGTCCGAGGTTTCGCTTGTTTATATGAAACTGTAATTTGTGTTTTAAGAGCTGTCTTATGCTATAACCCAGAGCCATTGAGTACTCAATGGCTCTGCTATAACCTACTCACCCGGCAATAGTTATAGAGCAGTCCACACTCCCTTCATAGCCTTTCCCATAACCAGGACTGGACAGTTTTCCTTGAGGGAGGGTGAGGGACGTACCCGTTAATGAGCATATATCTTGTACTACACTTTCAGAGAAAGCTAAAATTTGCAAGCATTTTGTTTAAGATGATAAAATGTGATCTACACAAATCATGTAGTCTACATATAACCTGCACATGCATGTATTGTAAGTACATTGTAAGTACATTAGGGTATTTACAGTACATGTAAATGCAACTATTATTATATAGCCTATATATACACGTATACATTTCATGTACTGTAAGTACATCTACCATGTACATGAGGGTACTTACAGTACATGTACATGAAGCTGATAATATAGGCTACATATATATACAGTTAGTAGATGCATGTACATACGTATACACATAGATGTAGCTGACATAATATTATCTACCTATAGCTACCTATCTACACATGGATAACCCACTTACACGTACTGTACAACCATGTTTGTAGTACATGTACAGTATAGGCCTACATCTAACTTACATGTAAATGTGCTACACATACATGTAAGTCTATGTAAAGTAGTGTAACAGTTTATGGTACAGATATATACTGTATATATATTATATATTATATAGGCGTTTAACTTACTCGACTAGCGAAGTCATCGTTCAGACCTACCTGTGAACTTCCAGTAAAATTTGCAACCTTCTTCTGCTGTACTGACTACGCTCACTCTGCTGAACCTTGTGATGTCATATCCTACTCCAGTGAGACAACCTTCACCTTGACAGATTGGTTGGTTATTGTCGTCTACAACTGATATTCCACGATAGTCGCATGTGTTTGGCGACTGTGCTCTCTCCGTGCTCACCATTAGTTTATCATAGTTTGTGACATTGAGTACCTTGGTACATGAAGGTGATTGCTTGGTCCCACCAGAGCCGATGACTACAGGCCAGACATCGAGCGATTCGGTTGGCTCACAGATGTCTGTGTATACAATATAGTTTAGTAGAAATGTAGCTCTCGGCTGGAGGGAGGTAGTATTGTATGATACATCTATATCTTCAGATATATTAATGGTGATATCGGTATTCAAAATTCCGCCACAGTATCTAAAATTAACAATTAACCTAAGTTAAGATGTGTACTGTATGACTTTAATCTGCATTTGCACTGATTTTCACGACGATCCCACCTGAGCTACAATGACTACTGAGTTAGTCAAAACACATATCTATTGGCAAGAGAAGAGAGGGGTTTTGTAAGAAAGCCCTGGTTTGTAGTGTGTGCACCCAAGTTACATTGAATGAGGTTCACTAATAGCTAGTATAACAATAGAGCTACTCTATTAGAGTTCAAGTAACTAACGCCATGAGAAAGAACTACTAACTTGTTGCCTGCAAAGTAGATGAACTCAGTCTGACAGCTGCTGCCGAGTGGTGTGCTGATGTGTTCTATCCTAATCTCTAGCGTAACGTAATCAGACCAGAACAACCTCTTTGGGATGGTGAGGGAGCAGTTTGAGCCTCCAGCCCCAACGGCTCGCTGGAAAGCTCCACCTGGTGTGAAGGCTAACGCCGTGTCGTTATTGCACTGGTAGGTGTGGCCTGTGTATATAGGAGTGTAGAGTGTTGCATTACAAAATTTCACAAGGTATGTGGTAAGTGTGGTATGTACACGCTCCATTTAAAGGCTATCCACTCAGGTTGCAATTTGTTACCAGTGATTGTATGGAATTATCTTGCCTTGGCTAGGAATACCAATGACAACATGACGATTTACAGTGTAGATGCATGGTTGCCATACCAGCTTGGCTGTCAACCTGCTAGCACTGGAATCAAAGGTTTTGCAGTGCTTTGATAAATATTCGTCAACTCAGACAAAAACTTCTTTAACTTTTAACAGTTTTGCAAACCAGGCTGTTATTGAGTTGCTGCTTATTTCAAGTTTTAACTTCTGATGCTGCCCTTCAGCAAAGTTGAGATTTCTGGTAACTATATCAACCCATGAAATTTCTCTTTGGTAGTGACATAGCCTCCAGTAGCAGTGGAGTGGTCAATACAGACCAGACTAATGTACATGTACATGAACAAAAACACATGCAGCTCTAGACTCTAAAAGCTTGAGTACAAATCTACATGTATAAGAGCATTAGATTTATGAAAAGAGAAGAAAGTTCATCATACCACAAAAGGTGAGGAGGGAAAGGGCAAGACTAACAAGAGAGGACAACTTCACACTACAATAACTGATGCTAGAGGCATGTACTTCTACTTGAAATGTGTGATATGTCGTTTTTTGAGACCAACAATACAAATCAGAGGATAGGCAATCAGATGTTAGTATAGAGGGCACACAAGTCAGCACTAGGTGGCGCTTTACAGCATGTGTGTAGTATATAAACAGTATAATCATAAGTTGCTATAAGCTCCTAGTTATAAGCTAATTGGTGTCAAAGTTAATGAGTGTTGATGACTGTTAGGTATGTTCATGTAAACAGATAGAGTCATGTAGTGAATCACAGGGATTGATAATAAACAATACTGTCTCCCTTCTACAGCCTTGCTCCTCCATAAATATCCAAAAATATTCAGCTAACAAAAAACAGATGCTTTAAAACTATAAAACTGGATAGCATGGTATTAGACTTTGCTCCTAATAATTATATGGAAATACAACATTTAGCCTATGGACCAAAGGATTTCAAAATTTTACCTCAAATATTTTTACAAAAACTGAGTTTACACTATGTTACTGCTACATGCCGTCTGCTAGGTGTGACAGAAATGTTGGTTTTGCCACGAGGGGATGATATTATTTATTAAATTTTATCATAACATGCCATTTTACTCCCTCCGACCCTGGAGAGCTATAAGAATAATCATAATAGTTATTTTCCCTGCAGTTTTTACTGTTTCATGTTTGCATCACATTTAGGCATGGTTAGGGATGGGTTGGTCAAAATTTCTAAATGGGATTTCGTCATCCGTTCAAAAGATAACAAGCACCTAACAAAACCCAAACCGGTTTATGGTCATATGAAGGAACTTCATGTTACATATACTTTTTTCATACTGCATAATTATTCCCCTTTAATATATTCGCTATAAGTTTAGCCTAAGAATAATGGAATAGTCTGAGATGAAGAGAAGATGATAGGCTACCAATAACCTTACCGTACAACTGTTCAATATGAGGGTGTAGCTACGGTAGAATATGCTGAAATGATAGTTAAAAATTGTTCGTCTTGATGCAATGTACAATAAGACTGGTAAATTGAGGCCGAGAGTCACTCCATTGAGCTCTTACTGCTCAACTGTATGACTTACATTGGTACAGTTGAGTTGAGGGCTTTGAAAGTTATAAAAATATATCTCACAGAATGCTGACCTGTCAGACATCCGTGTTTGCCCTGAGACCAGCTCAATAACCTTAGTTGCTGCCACCCCCCTCCCCACTAAGTGTTATAATAAATACATTTGGTATTGACTTACCTTTGATGGAAGCGACAAGAAGCAAGGCTAGTAAGGTTGGTAGGAAACCGTAGGTTTGTAAACTCATAATTGTATAATAGTTGTGATAGTTGTCATATTCTAATGTACAGTTTCAGCTGAGCTGTGCTGTCATTTGATGTGCTGCCTTTTCTCTCTACTAGTAGCTAAGGTATATTTATAACCTCTTCAATACGTCTATGTATATGCACTACCTCTCAGCTGCCTTCCTTTGTCAACACTCAGGTATTTGTCATTCCAGAGTCATCAAATTCCTCTCTGATCTTTTCCTATAATTACCATAAGCACATTCAATAGTATATTATTTCTACCACAGCTTGTGTAAATATTAGGTACAAATTCCTCATTTAGAATCAAAAGATGTGGTACATTAAACTAGCCAGCCCACAGTATTGTTGATATTTGTAGAAACCCTAGCTAAAGAAGGTTTAATTACTACCTTTGACCTCTGTGGCATCCTCAGAATGACTCAGCACCTCCTATGCCAAGTAGATAATCAGCCAAGGTTAGAGGTCAAAGGTCATGTTGGCAATACAAAGTAATTATTAGATAACCGCACTATTACAAGTATATGCACCGCAATGGGTACATGATTGTACACACACACTGTATCCATATTTAGATTAATTTCAAATTACTGGGTCTTCCAGCTGTTTTGTTAGCAAACAATATTACATGCACATGAGTGTTTTATTCATCCAGTGTAATATTTATATAAGATAAAAGACAGTACTTTGTAATGTAATACAAATTGTCTATTATTGTAAAATACCAGGATGTCTGCTATCTACCAGGTATATATACATGTACATGTATATACGATATATCATTACACAGCAGTGGAATCACCCATACTTTGATAAATTGTAAATAATCTACTGCAAATTAATAATAACAAAAACGGCATTTGTGGCTAGTTGAAGGCAAATATTGTACACATACATGTAAATGTAGCTATGCTCTACAGTCTACAGTCTACATGTACATGTATGTTTAAGACTATTGTGTACGTACGAATTGCAGGCATACAGGTACTTGTTTGTTAGCAAACAGAGACAGTCTACAACACTACTCTATACATATACACTGACCGTACATGTGAACTTACATATATTATATTATTATTATACAATGTACGCGCAGTTCATCAGAATTATTCATAATACAAATAAAATATTACTAGTAAATTATTTTATCTACAGTAATTACTATTACGGAATGCGCAATGTCTAAATTAACATACATATTTTATAATATACATCTACATGTATATTATATTCACTGTCTGATTGGAAACTATTATGTAGTAATAAGAAGTAAAGTCTCACCAGTTACCAATATAGTATCCATGGAATCAACCTCGCTGATGCAGAGCTCATACTAAATACAACACAATGCAGACATGTAGCCTGTGTGTTCTGCGACAGGAGGTATAATAGCTTAAGGTCCATCTCTAATGGACTAATTATATATTATTGTTTGCTTGTACTTGGAATCTACAAGGTATAACACAGTGTTATGGTTGTAAGGTATGACTTAATTGGTAGAATTAGTGCTAATGATATCTCCCATGATCTGCCCATCCCAGGAAATACAGTCAAGTCTGATGTAATATACTAGAACTACGCAAGCTAGAACTTGTACATACATGTGTACCACTATTCCATGGATGGTAAAGGGACATTTCGAAAAATATAGTTCGAAACAAGACGTTTCACAACTGGAGAGTTATGTAGGGCAGGGTGATGGAACTTTGTGTGCTGTGTAGAGTGATGGCTGAATAACAGTGAATAAGATTAGTGAAACATTTCCAAGTGGTTATTGAGATAAGATGACATTTCTCTGTCCCAAAGTGCAAGCAGAGGGAGAAAGGAAGGCGCACTGTCAGTGTCACCTACCATTGACATGCATAAACAGATGCTGGCTATTGGCTAGCAAGTTGTTGTATTCCACTAGTAGTCAAGTAGTACAAATATGAGTTGTCCACTCTTGAAGACTAGTAGTAGAAAGAACATAACCCTTAAATAGATTCAATAACGGGCACATTGTAGTGCTGAGTAAGAAACGAACAGTGAAGAGACAGGGCTAGACCTTAAATACATCCATAAATACAATCAATGTCAAAAGTTGACGGTGATATTCATAGACGCTAGACGTGTACATGTACATACATGCACGTTAGCTACTGGAAAACAAGAAAATTACAACATAATTGAAAAGCAGGAAACGAACTAAAACTAATAAAACACTAAAATAAACATTGTAAAGCTAATTACTGAACTGTGCAGCGTGTGGATGGATATGCACAACTCATATAAATGCGAACACTGAGCATGAATGTGCTGTGTACATTGTACAGCACGTGGAGACGATTCTATTTTATTGCACACTACATGTACAGTAGATTGTAGATCGTGAGATATATAGAGTCTACACAGCTAACATAATGGAATGCAGGAACAGAATCATGTCACACAGCTTACTGTATTGGTCTGGAGATCAGGACCTACAGACAGCGTGCTGTCACTACAGTCTACATACACCTGGTGACTCTAGAGTACTTTGACTTCAATAACTACATTGTAGATGTTGCAGCAGACAACCCCAAATCTCTGTACAATGCTCCAAGGCATACAGAGCCAGCGCAACTCTCTAGACTGATAGATTGTACATGAGAAGGGTAGACAACTTCAAACTACAGAAGTATAAACATTTTTTCACAACGTACAGGACTACATGTAGAAACATGAAGCTGTGCACAGTGACAGTGTATTGTGTACATAATAATACTAGGTACCCCTTCACTTCTGCTACAAGCTAATTCATCACGGAACCATTTGGATATAACACGGATTTGAAAATATACAAAACATATTATTATGTGATGCTATACTTCTCTTGGTATATTTGATAAAATCATTGCCAGCTATTGGGCCATCATTTCAACACAACATAACAATTGCGAAACTTATAGAATTATCAGACCAACAGAAATTGCACATTTAACAAAAATAATGTATGAATAAAGCTTTGACTCATAGTGAAAAAATAATAGCTGACTAACAATCACTATGAATATTAAAACAACCAATGATAGTTACCTGCTACAAAATAAAGTATAGTCATGTGATGTAATTTATCACACAAACGATTCACTACAGATCATATGTTTGAGATTAACTGACTATCATGGAGTAGAGGTAGTCGCCGTGTATTTACATAACAATATACTAATGATAAAATAGTTTGATATATACAGTATATAACTTTATTAGAATAAGTTCACTGTCCAGCACAAACTACCATCATACCTAATTATTTGCAGTGTGACCACCTCCCCCCACCCACCCGTATCTAACTGATTAGTGTTACTCAGTAACGCACTCCCTATTATCGAGTACATAGTTCTACACTATCTGATCAAATGCTACAAGTTAGAATTCCATTGGTGGCCGGCTTGCTCTTGGGCCCGGGAGGTTTCTTTGGCATTGCCTCGATGATGGTCTTAACATGCTTCACTTGAAGCACTCCGCTGTCATAGAGCGTTGCCAGGTGACACAGGAAGTTGTTTCTTAGTTTATACGACAAGTACTCGCTGTGCTCACGAACAAACTTAAGACATGCCCCCTCCATTTGTATGTCAGAAATGTACCTAAAAAACAAAAATAAAACAGTTCAAATGAATATAGACATCTTTGTTTCACAACTATTAAAAACAATTAAGGTGTCTTCGCGACCTGAATTTCAGACCAAGGCCAATATGCGAAAATATTTACTGGCACACATCCGTGGTAGAGTCACGAACACACAGGCCTGGGCCAAAAGCAAAATCCTCATTTTCGTACAAAGAAGTCAGGTGTGCCGATGAGTTAGGAATAGTTTCGTCCGGCCCAGCAAAGTTCCAGACCAATAGCCCTTCTGGCCTGGGTTGGACAGTCATCCTGCAATTTTCACTTGCAACCCGGGTCCGTCCAAGAGGTCGCAAAGACACCTTTAGCAGTAAATATACAGCACTACCAAGGTGTGCTCTTAGGTATATCTCTGAGCTGCACTGATGACGTGTCAAACACTGAAACAGCACACTGCATGCAGATTGAGTATAGGTTATTCATCCGCTTTAGTTGTACGACTGTTATAGTCTATGAGATTGTGCATATAATGGAATAGGAATGGGCTACTATAGCTCGCGGTTCCATACATTGGGAGGAATTACGCTGGGGCAAAGACTAACAACTTGAGAATAACATTGTTTTGAAACATCCAGATATACATATACAAATGCATGAGGAGCATACAGTTCATGTAAAACTATGCTAGTCTAACCTTGTGAATCCGTGCAGGTTTTAGTGTTCTACTGATGTAACCTCAACCACCCCAGGAGTCCAACCACACATTCTCTACTGACTGTGGTACAGCTGTACACCAGAATCATACTATCAACACACTAGATGTACACATACATATTTATCATAAAGTTAAACTCCACTTACTGACTGTTTTTGCTAATGAAGTTATTCCACATCTTCATCAGTTCCTTCTCGCCTTTGTTGACGTCTATGAACTCATCGATCAATCGACTGGAGGCGGTCCTCATCCACTCAGTGTCCTCCCCCTCGCTGTCCGTGTCAAAATCATTGGACAATATCGGCTGGTTGGTCACAGAGTGGTGGTATAACCTGTGTACATAGCATAGTCAGCATATAGGCAATGGTGGCATCTGCAACAGGTACTTTTTAGATGAACAGAATACTTGTCCTCTGACACATAACTGACATCTTAATGAGACATACACACATGCTGACACTTGACAAGTACCTGTTGTGCCCGAGTAGAGAACTGTAGTTGCTAATCAAGGGTAGAGGTTCAGGTCTGGAGAATTCTTCTAGTGTTAGCTTCTTCCTGTTAGCTCTAAATATATTATAATATATTAGTTGTTATAGTGAGCCTTTAGTACAGTCAATAGTGTTAATTGACACACCCTGCTATATACTATCATGTGATGAAACCACCTGTTAGATACTACCATGTGATGACATTACCTGTTAGATACTACCATGTGATGACATCACCTGCTATTAATATACTATCACATAACACCACCTGCTATAGACACCATGTGATGACATCACCTGCTATGTTCTACCATGTGATGACACCACCTGTTATATTATGTCCTTACCTCACATTCAGCACCTCGGTGTAGGGTATCCGCCTCATAGGCTCTGTACGCTTGAATGACTCAAGCGCTGCCGTCTTTGAATGCCGTAGAGTAGGTATTATATCTAATGGATTGCCACAGTACGAACCGTCAAAATATGTGTTTACAGTTACTATGATAGCTGGGTCCCCATCTGCTTCCTGTAAACAATTGGAAGGTGAAGGTCAATTGTTTCTCAAACAAACTGAGGTGAGGCAGAGGGGAGGTGGAGAATAAGCAATCACTGCTGAGACACTTGTGTGTAAGGTTATTGGGAAGGTTGCCTGCCTCTTACATTGATTTATCACAGGTTAGATATTGCAATGTGGATTTGTTTCTCCCGAGAGGTAAACAATTCACTCTACTGATACCTACGCAACCCACTGCCTTACAAGGAAGTAAGCCCTGTTTTACTTTTGAATCAACGTACGATAATGCTAGCCTACTGGCATACCAGCAGATGGGTTGCCAGCGTTTGTAGGAAATATTGGACAACTCTTACCTTGTATAGGAAGAGGAGACGATTATGACATAGTCTTAGGTGCTTTAACAGGTACAGTAAATTAGCTGGGCGCGTCTTCTTCAAGCAGAAAGGACAGTTGAGTCCAAACTGCACAGTAGTCTGTGCTGATCCCTTGCATTGCATCACAAAGTACAACTTCTCGGGAGCTAAAAACATAAGAGTCCGATTATAGCCCCACCCACATTACAATGGAAAACTTGTATAGCCCTGCCCACAGTAAAATAAACATTTGAATAGCCCTGCCTACATTGCAATGAAACATTTGTGTTAACCAGGTTTCGGAATTTTAATTTAACGTTAGAGAGGTAGGGATTCTGCTGATCGGTGCAACTTGCTGCCGATTATTACTAGTATGCACTGGGACTGATACTTTAGTTATTACAAGTTAATATTACATGTATAGCCAATGCTTTGAATGGCATAAATTCTTGTTCGTTTGTCCTGCGATCACGATAGGTTTCATTGGTATTATCAACCTTTGATAATTCAAAAACTTGATTAGTTCAAACTACTAGCCTTGGTTCCTGCTGAGCACTATATAAATGGCACCAAATAATTCAAACTTGTCATCTGTTATTCAAACTTCACGATGCTTAGGCTCCCATTATAATCAATGATAATGCTATTAGAGCAAGCATAATAAGCTAATAATAGCTACTAGTAGTTACTACAGAAAAATGTTTCTGCTCAAGCTAAGCTGGGAAAACCCACTGATTGCTTTACTGTTTGTTAGCTAAATACGTTTTCATACTGTTATCTTGCAACGTGATGCATAACCTGTTGCCCATCTGCAGTATTGCAGTTTTGAGTGTACTAAACATTACATAAAGTTCTATTTAATAGGAAACTGTCATGGTCAAACTTGTCTTTCCTTCATTGTATTCATAATCGAAGCAAATGAAAGTTTATGCATACATGTACCTGTACATGTACATTCATGCGCTACTGCATTTATAGTATCATTTGTCTAGTAGGCATCCAAGTCATTATACAAAATAAGTGATCACACAATTAAAACCCAGGCCTAATTTAAACCAATTATGGCGGTCCCTTGAAGTTTGAATTAAGCTAGTTTCACTGCAATTTAATTCAACTACATATGTACATACCCATTGGTGTTGAAGGGTTTATAGGTGGGGAAACATTCCCATTAGTTAGGACTCCATTTGATAGCTCTCCATTGACTGCTTCAGCGGGGCTTTTAGCCTCCAATGCCTTCCGATTGGACAATACTCTTGTGCACATCGGAAATAATCGGGTTGATTTCGATTCGCTCGATTCCGGGTCAGAGTGCTGAGATGTTTCTAGGATCAGCTGAGGGGCGGAGCTGAGGTCATTCCAATCCTATGAGGAACCAATAGCATCTTATCATACTTATAATAACATACCTGCTAATGACGAGTATTCCAGGTTGATCTTCTCAACCAGTGATAGTAACATTACGCTACAATCATCCAACCAATGGAATGCAGTGTGCAAACGTGCAAATTTGCAAATCAAACAATGGATGTATCTGAAAGTATGTGACATATTATGAAGTTAGGGAGTGCAGTCGACTGCCCCACGCTACTCACTAGAAACTGAGGGTTGATGTGGGAGTTGCCTGCCTCCACAGGATGAAGGAAGAGAGTCTTCTTACCATTAGGGAAGTAGTACTTGCCACCGGAATAGAGAAGGAGCGTGGAAACATACTGTTTCTGATCGTACTTTTGTTCTGGCACATCCATATAGTATTTCTTTTTTGTCTTCTTAGCTAAAGAATGGACATGGTCCAAAATATGCACACATATAAGCAGTATTATACATTGTACAGGATGCACATTATGTACTAGACTGGAAAGACAAGAGCAGATACTTCACGGATATCTTACGATAAAGACTTGTGAGTTTTAGTCGCCACTAATGCTGCAGGGTGTTTCGGCATCATTCAGTTTTTCACTTTTGTCTTTCGGGTCAAGATCCGCGAAATTTTAAAACGCAAACCGAAACTGAATGCAGCGGTTTGGTACGATTCAGTTTTAAATTCAAACCATACCTGACCCCTTAGCGCACCCACTTCCAATAACGGCTGGCGCCGCCAACGCGCGAATCCATCTTATGCTTCTTTCAATCTTCAAAATTCAATTTCGTCATTGGCATACAGATGCAGCTGCAGCCATCGTTGTCACACATTGATCATTTACACTAGTTTCACTCAATTCTAGGTGCATATTGTTATAAATAACTAGTATTTAATAATTACAATTTATCAAACATAATAAAAGATGGCCGCGATTACAGTTAAAAGCAGAATGTGAAAATTCCCAAAATTGAGTATTAAATCTTTGATTTTATTCGCCCTGCACTAGTCTTCATACAAACAATAATAATGCGACAATACAATTGGTAATTAGCCCAATGTTCCACAGGCTAATAGTAATAGTAGCAGTTACCATAAAGTTTAGAATTTCAAAGTTACTGCGAATGCCCAATAACAAAAGGCGACTAGAATGACGGTAATAACATAAATCACATCCTCTATAAATGCTTATGGCACCAAAATTTACCTACAGTGAGATGTAGTTGATTTTCCACGCCTCTCCGATGCCACAGTGACCTTGGCCTTCAAGTATGAAGAAGACATGTGATGAGCACCGATGCTAGATGTGATCTCACTTATTTCCACTGATGCAGGATTTTTCTCGAGGGTCCTATTGTCAAGTGGAGTGTTTAGAGTGATGGACTTAATGAACTTCTCCTTGGATGCTACATCCGTCTATATAATAGTTTAAAATGTTGATCTACAGATAATATGGTGATCTATAATCCCTACATCACACAAACACACACATAGTAAAGCCTATGATGTGGTTCAGGTACATGTTAATATATTTGTGTAGTTTGTACACACATTGTATAATTACATGTATATACATGTACATGTAGCATATACATGTAATTGATATGTCTGTTGTATACGCACACCTTACTCAGTACCCTGATTCATACAATGACCAACATGTGGTACTATATATGACTGTATTTTGGAGTGTTAGAAAGAGACACACAGACAGACACCTTCGTGCAGGTAAGTACACACAGACAGACACCTTCGTGCAGGTAAGTACACACAGACAGACACCTTCCTGTAGGTAAGTACACACAGACAGACACCTTCCTGTAGGTAAGTACACACAGACAGACACCTTCCTGTAGGTAAGTACACACAGACAGACACCTTCCTGTAGGTAAGTACACACAGACAGACACTTTCCTGTAGGTAAGTACACACGGACAGACACCTTCCTGTAGGTAAGTACACACAGACAGACACCTTCCTGTAGGTAAGTATACACAGACAGACACCTTCCTGAAGGCACACATAAAAATACTACTAGAGGCAATCGGACCTTTCTACGCTTGTAGCAATTCTTGAGAATGGATATTTCTATTCTGATCTCTTTCTTGTCCAGTGGACCTATCTTTAAATTCGACATACTCGTCAGCTTGAACCGTAGAGTAGAGGTCACGGATGCGACAGACGACAGCTTCTCGACGAGTTTCTCAAAATCCACCTGACTGCACGAGGAGACAAATATACAATAGTAAGATACATGTATATATGTATATAGTTATGTGTAGGCTACACGGAATATGGGTGAATAATACGATATACACGTACAAGTGGTATACTCAGTACAACATATATAAAAACATGAGATGTATGATAATGAATTGATGGACAGTCACTAGCTTGGGTACGACTACTCACCTTGAACTCGGCGTAGAAGCTCTGTGAGTCTGTGGGAGATAGACCAAGTTCCTCTGTAGGAAGATAGGCTAAACAAAAAATAAACTAGTATACTAACGATGCACAGTGCCGAAATATAGAGCCTTCGATTCTAACAAACACATTAGTAGTTCCACGCTGCTATTGTCAGATAATATGCTGAAACATACTAAACTATCAAGGTATTAAGACAAGCGGTTTATGACATCACTCCAGGTTTGCACTAATAGCTGCTCAATTTGTACATGTATGAATACTGTAGTACTTACTGGTCTACTGCTGCTGTTCATAACTGTTCGGTATACAAACACAGCGTCTACAATCAACACTAAACACTATCAAATGGATGTACATAGACATACTTACATCTACCACCTGTAAGTCATAATACTATCTAATGTATGTACATACACACTGACATCTACCACCTGTAAGTCATAATATGCATATTATAATTCTACATGTACTCCATCATAAGGATAGATGTATAGAGAGAGAGACTGAGGGAGCTCTGGTCCATAACAGTACTCCCATATTAAACTACCTGATGTTTTCCTTGCTGCTCACAATTGACTAAGTGCTATCATTCGCTATTGATTCAAACACACCAATTTATGATACGACAAAACTATAAAATCTTATGGTTGTTTTGTGTATAAATAAAACGATTCATTCAATGTCTGTTGTTAGCTCATCAAGATGGAAACTTTACGGCATTAGTAGATTACTACGATCTGGCATCTGTGGTCTTTGTATAGCAGGAAGCGCATAATCTGCATACACCACAGTTTCATTATGACGGAGTGACTACAAGAATCGATGGAGTGCTTTCTTATATTGACTTATTCAATTAGCTAATACAGAGTCATTGCTGGCCTATTGCCAATATAGAACATCAGCTTCCTATAACTCCAACAGTGCAATCCCAATCATCCAAACAAAAGGCAATATCTTCCACTGGGAAGTGATTTAAAGAACGTATTGAGTTGGAAAGGGTCTACGGTGAACTCTTTTGACTCGAAAAAATTTAAGAAAGTTAGTCACACTTTTGGAGGAAACAAATTGGACCACGAATAAGCAAGAGAGGGCAAATTAGAATTACATTTGCCAGTTTATGGGTGACATAAACTACATGTATTATATGAATGTAACAGATTGGATCAGCAGAACCTAAGTTACAGGAAGTGGTAAGACTTACTTACCTTCAATACTCGGCTGTTTCTCCACATGATTAGACCTATCAGGGATTCCCCGACTAGTTTTATATGATTTGCTGATGGGGGCTTGATCTTTACTGCTAACTGATGACTGCTGAGAAAGACAGTCTCCATCATCACCATTCACATCGGAGCTCAATGAGGTTAATTGAGTGTTAAACAGCTCCTTACGTCGACGTTTTGGTTTAGGCCGGCCTGAAGTCTACCATAGCATTTTATTGTACAGAGATGGCAACAGTCTAAGTGTTAATCAAATTTGGTAAGGTAAAATAGAAGGCAAGAGAATAATTTTAATGATAGAACTAAGAACTGAAAAAATGTTATATGTTAGTAAATAGCCAGAAACGGCACTTTTTGAAAAAAAAATTAAAACCGGAATTAAATAAATGAACAGAAACAAAATACAAGGGTCTTAACAAAGTTCTACATACTGGTGATTCAGTGTGGATAAGCTTTCTCGGCTGCCGAGGTGACTAAAATGGATCCATATATTACAATTTTGCAGCATTAGCCAGTTTTATAAGCATTGCATCAACTGTTATGATAAGAAGCAGAATGATACCTTCAGTGATTCGGGATTTGCATCCTCAAGTTTAGATTTCTTTACTAGCTCTCCCTCAGCCATTGGCCTGGGCATGACAGCACAAACTGAAATTGAAAAGACAACTGGATACGTTGAGTATTACAGGTCACAGAGACGGGGCAGACCTACTATTGCAGCATTCCAGCACTCAGTTTACATGACCTGTGCTTTGGTATTACCTACAACAAGGTGCCATTTTAAATAATGCAAAAGGCTATCTAAATCTATTCCTACGCTGCTTACAAATAAAATATCCTTCCTACAGAAAAATATACAACTTAACAATGGTCTCAGAACTGCTGGAGCAAGAAATATCAAAATAATATTCAGTCTTGCAGTTTGTTTTAACCACTGTGCCAGGCATTGAAAATTTTTCCAATAGTACCCGGAGCACAGGCTCACTCGGAATATGAAAAGCACAATACACATGAACAATTCTCTGTGTAAAACCAGTATCAAAAAATGAGTGAGAGTCAGTGGGACTGAACGCAAATCACTTTATTTTACAATATAAAATGTTTTGCGCCTCAATTTGGGACTTTGACTCTTGTTAGGCCCAGTGGTTCCAGAGATATGGCCCAAATAAGTTGCATTGTCCAGACTGGTGCAAAAACAAAACTATAGCTGAATAAATCAGTGCAGTGATTTTCTCCCATCATGTAGATGCAGGGTTGGCAGCTAGAGTGCATTAGTTATATACGTATATGTGGAGTGAGGGAGGTAGAATTCATTAACGCAAGTTTTTAGTTATACCCAGTAGAACTTCAAATCTCAACATAATTATTTTTCTCTGGTTGAAATTTCCGTTGTGCAATTGTAAGTTATTATGCTCTCTTTAATATGCCCAGAGCTACATGTACATATTATCCAGTAGGAACACGAGGAAACAATTTCACAAATTTCAGAACGATTGCTGCAAACCCGAAGCTCTAAAATTTTTCAGAAATTCCCAAGAAAATATCAACTTCAAATATTTCTTATGGCTCTTTTACAATCACACTAGACAGAATTAACACATCTTATACTTTCCACGTTCGAAGGTCTAGGCGTCCTCTTTATGCTTGTAATCTGAGTGCTTTGTACTTACATCTTGTAACTTTGGCCTGTTTCGATCAGGGACAGACCTTTTGTACTTGTGAGCTTTTTGTCCTGACTCGGAATTGATTTTTGAGTAGGCCCATGAAGAGCACAATTTTGCATTTTTTCTCCAGTTGTCAGTAAACTGTTGGTTAATAAAGCACTAATACTAATTAGGCCGAAACTATTTTACAGTTTCTTATTGTTTACTGCTGACAGTAGGTATATGGCACATTTCTCTGGCCCTGAGTCTTCCCAGTTACAGTGACAGTCCCATGACTGCATTCCATTTTCTCTGTACAGTCATAGGTAGGCCTACAGCTTCTGCTAGACCACCCTAGCTATAGGAGTCATACCCACAAAAATGGTTCTTGCGTGACCCTCACCTAGACGGTCTCTTGGGGGTTGTCACACATTGCTCATCGTGTGCAGTGCTGTGCTATTCAGTTAGACTTGCCCCCTAGCTTCTGTCTAGTAGCCAGCTCTGAACTTCTCTGTAAATCTGGCCTGCATGTTCTGTTGTACGGCTGTGCCTCAGCTACCCAGCCGGACACGACAATAGAATATCGACAAATTATTCATCTATTATTATTCTATAGGGCCTACAACCATTACAGGCCTTATAATAAAACTAAAAAATAAATTTATCATTATAATTATAATTATTATTATAATTATAAATATAATATTATTATTTATTTTATAGTTATTATAGTTATTAGTGATTCAGACAAAAATAATAATACAACCTGTAAAAGAATATTTTACTAAATTAAATATCATACACATCAATATTAAACAAAATTGAAATTAAAATAGAATTTCAACTTCATTTGAATTAATTTCAATTACTAAATTTAGAATAAAAATTATTTAAAAATAAAATACAACAACAACAAAATTTTAAATTACATTATCATTATACAACAATGAAAACTAACTTATTAAGTAAAAACAAGCAGGTAGGGCGACACAATAGGGCCGCGTGAAATTTAATTTGATGAAAAAAATGGGAAGAGGCTTTATTCGTAATTGTTATTATAAATCACGTTGATAATAATTAATCACCTATTGAAACTGAGTAGTCGGGTCTCGTGACCTTGACACTTTTCGCGGGATTATTTTTTGTGAGGGATTCGCATATATCGAAAACATTTATGTCAATTCTCGCTATTTATAGAAATCCATTGATTTATTCCGATTTCAAACTGTGAGATTGTAAAGTGAGCTCTTAAGATTTACAACAGCATATTACAACGTTATTTATCTAAGGAGCTCAATTGTGATTATCAAACAGAAAGTCAATACGAAACTCCTCCTTTAGGTTCAAAGTCCGGTGCCAAACGAAAACATATACAATTAAAAATTATATTTATTGTGTTTATTTAGGTTCTAATATTACAAAATCATATATGATATAAATATCCTTGAGGTTGTGTTCCTCATTGTAATATAGGAGACCCATATCAACTACTGTTGTGTTCTTTAGAGTTGCAGATTAAAGACCATGGTGATGGTGACCATCACCATGAAGAAAGACCATTACCGATTACTAACTCTCTACTGACTATCACTAGACTATATTATTTATACTAACTTTTTATGCCAATACTAATACTATCTGTGTATGAGAACTCAAAACATACTACTACCCATGCTTGCCAAGCGTCCAGATTTTATCAGGACACCCCCTGGTTTTTGTGTCTGTCCTTACTAATTTTCCAGCTCAGCTGTCCTGCTTTTTTATCTATCACTATGGTGAAAGTGTTACCAAAACTTGGCGCAGCCATTACAGCCTTGTATGTGCACCATCTATTCCATCGTCAGTGCCTGTCACTGAGTGATGCTGTATGGTGATTTTAACCCTTTATTTATTTTATTTTCATAAAACACAAGATACAACCTAAAATAAGTCATTTACATTGAAGTAAATATTTTACAAACCACTAAATAGTATAGTGCTAAAGTAGATAATTTGATGCTTTTTAAGTTTTAGTGACAAGTTTTATTCAAATAATATACATCGAAACTACATGTATGCCCAGGGATTCTGGTTCTTGTCCAGGGATTTTGAACTGTAAAGTTCAGATTTTTTGCCCCTGCTCCTTGGCAAGTATGCTACAATCCATTGTGAAATCTACAACAGTTTCTCATTTGTATAGCTGGAGAGACTAAGTGACATAGCATTAATATACAAAATAGCTCCAAAGCACATTAGTTTATTGCAAAAATATTGTAGGTGTAAGCTGCCAAAGCTTAATCCAAGTCTTAGATTTGACTTTCCTTTACAAGTCAGGTCACAAATTGACTTGACTTGGACTTGCCAACATGTTGACTTGACTTGACTTGACTTTGATTTGCACATCAATGTGACTTGACTTGGACACATGAATGACTTGTGACTTTGACTTGGTTTCTGCCAAGTCAATGTGGAGGATAAAAAAATTGTATAGTGTATGGCCAAAGTTGAAGAAAGTCTCAATTGTCTACATATTTATCGTTTTTACTTCATTAGTGCTACTAGCAGTATTTAGAGAATATCAAGGTTAGCTGTGAGGATATACACCCAAATGTAACATCTAGCCTGTGTGTACATGAGACGACACGGTGCACAGTCACAAGTGCACAAAGGGTAAGTCGGGTATAAGTGTGGTGTAAGTAGTGGATACAATGCACAGTGTAATAATTAGTCAATTACTATAGATTGGAATTGCAGGACTGACCAGTGGACACTCTGTACTGTACCATGTGCTGCTTATATGCTATGTAACACTGTATCACCATTACTAATATGTAATACTACATGACCAGTCTCAACCGTAGTGCAAATATTACTACACATATTGACTAGTATAGTATAGTATAACAATATACATGCCCAGCTACACCTTGGCATGTTTTTTCATGCATTGGCATGTCTACTAAAAGAAGAAAAAGTGAGGTTTTGGAAAATGTAAAATTTTTGAAGTTGTCTCCCAGTTGACTTGCATTTCAATTTGTAAGTAGACAAGTCGACTTGGGTTGACCTGTGACTTGCATGATGGCTGACTTGACTTGAGGCAGCACTGACTTGATTTGGACTTGACTTACCTCAAAAATTTGAAAAATGACTTGACTTGTTGACTTGAAGTCTGACTTGAACCCAACTTTGTAAGCTGCTAGCTTGATAATTCAGTTCGCATATCCATAACAAATATGCATATTCGATGTTGGATATATGTTCTTCTATTGATATTGATTTTAACTTTGTTGTTGGTGAATGCAATCCCTTGACAAAATGAGTAAGATGTCTATTTGTTCTAAGGTTTATGAGTTCTTATATGGCTTGAGAGGTTTGTTGAAAGGCACACTTTCTGACAGTGAGTACAGACGAAACTGACACTATCAATTGGGGATGATTTCCCGAGCTTTTTTGTTGCCCTCAGGTCCTTTCGGTGTTTCTTCCTTTGTGCCTCCAGCTCTGTCGGTCCTGGGCACTGTTCTCCCATGTCTCAGTTCTGATAAAACATCTCTTTAGGTCGTTCTACAACCACACAATCACTACAACCACCATGAGCTTTAGCAAAGCAATCAATGACTGATGACTACCTACATGTGCACTACTATGCCTGAAAGGCTACTGCTCTTTGTCTATCAGTCCTAGTTAATCAGCACTACTCCAGGTTCATTTAAGTGTGAAATAGTGTATTGAATAGCGGTGTGTACTGTATGCAAGCATAAAGTAGAAAGAGAGAGATAATTAGTGTCCAGCTGCTTAGATACTAAATTCCCACATTCCAAACGATAGTGGGATGGCAGTGTCCGTTTACAATAATGATAGGGTCGTTTACATTAATAACCGGCCGTCCATACCAGACCAGTCAATAACACTAAAGCTACAATTAATTGCAGATACTATTGCATAATAAGTTCAGAGTCTATTGGTAGTTGTCTGGGACAACTATAGCCCAGGAGTCATGTCTACAACAACTTTATGGTTTAATGAAAATAAACCCACTGGCTTATACTCCTTGGCATGATCAACCCCTTGCAGCTTGCACTGCCAGGTGCCAGTGCTGGCCTACTCCCTGTGAGAAAGGCCCAGATGACATGGCCTTTTTCGGCAGGGGTAGAGGAGTTACCTTGAAGCCATGCTGGCTTGCATGACCTCAAAGACTTTTAGATAGGAGCATGAGCAATTGTGGTTGGATGGTCTTCCTAGCACCACCGTGACCGGGATTTGAACCTGGAACCTTCAGCATGAAAGTTTGGCATTCTAACCGCTCCGCCACGGGTGCTCAACTTTGTCATTCAATGATTCATGTGAAATAATAATTATTATAATATTGAATAATTGTCGTACAAGGACAATCATACCCCTTAAAACTATTTTGCAACTAATTTAATCAACACTAACCAAATATTCACGTAAAATTATTATACCTATAATTAACTTTATATCCATTAGCAATAGTTTGAATATTAAGCCTTTGTAGTATAATATTATCCTTTCATCTTATAGCTCTATTGTGTAAATAACTTTGTAGCTTTACTCTTAACCTAATCCACTTCCTTAGCTTTTTTCTTTTAAGTACTTCCATTATATAAAGTAGCCCCTAATTTTCAGAACCTCATTTATCCTCTGATGATGTTACTTGGATAAATGACGAAATATAAGGAACTAAATCTCTATATATAAAAAATGCGTCTTGTACTACTATTCATCATTAAGATATTATCCCACACCAACATTTTTCAATGATTGTCAAGGTTTTAACACATGGGCTGTAGCTGTCCTCCAGATATCCTGGAGGGATTTTTAACTGAACGGAAGAGCAGTTGGAAAATATGGATAGAAAATCACGCAAGCTCGAAACTTATGACTAATAATAGAGTAGGCCTACTAAATATGTCACCCAAGTCCCAAAGTCAAACGATGAGGGAGGAGGTCTAAGATCAGTGGAAGACACCATCAGGACGGAGCAGCGTGAATTGATAAACTGCATCAAGGTTGAAGACAAGAGATTCAACAGGTACTTGGACAGTTTGGGTTTGACTAAAGACAAGGGCAAGGAATACTAATAAACATCATGCTGCAGGATGTAGAGAACAAGACTGTAGAGGGAAACCATTACATGGTCAGTGTACAAAAGCAGTAGACAACACAGATACACAGAAAACATGCAGATAAATAAAACGGATGAAAAAAAAAACAGAAGCGCTCATAACTGCAGCAAAAGATCAGGCGTTACCAAGACGAGGAAAAATATGTATAGGCCTATACCAATTAACTAGGATGAACTTCAGTGTGCACAATGTGTAATGAGTGAGAAGAGACATTATTTCATATACTCGGTGGATGCCAGAAAAGGGCACAAACTGAGTATAAGAAACGCCATGGCAAAGTAGCATGACTTGTCCAATAGAACCAGTAGTATAGTCAGTGCAGATCTACACAGACACCCGGCCATTTCCGCGTCGTATTAGCCCTAGATCCAAAAACTCCCCGGGCGGACGACCACCCCACCCGTCCTCTCGCCCCTCCTCTCCCCTAAACCTCACTCTATGTGCAAAGCCCTAGAACCTACTCCCCCCCATCGCGGGTGGGGTTTCAAAAACCTCATCGGCTGTTCCGCGGAACCCAGTCTAAAGAGCAAACCCCGCGCCCCGTCCCACGGCTCGGGCGAGGGGGTGCCCGTACGCGCGCGCCCCCCCCCCCCCCGCCCCGCGAACCCCATCCGTCCTCCCTCCACCCGTCCCCGCCCCTCCCCACCCCTCCCCACCCCTCGCCCTCCGCCTCGCCCTCCGCCTCGCGGCGGTTCTCGTTTGCGAGTCCAGCCGTGGCCCCACGCCGCCCTCCCCCCGCCCATCCCCCGCCCCTCCCCCGCCCTCCCGCCCCAACGACCCGTCGCGGCCCTCGCGGGCGGACCGTCGGCTGGAGTAGGGTGAAGCGAAGGAAAATACGGGTTAGAGTAATGATAGGCTACATCCGTGCGGAGTGCCCGTGCAGAGTTTACGACGCTGACTATACTACTATAAGAAACTTACCGAGTGGTGGTGCTTCCGGATGATTTCTTCGCCGGGGACTGTTGAGACTGAACTGGTCGGGGTGACACCGCACTCGCGCGCTCCTCCGTTCGAGCGCCCCCGGACCTTCGATGAAAGACTCGCGTCTTAACCCTCATTTTCCCCGGACCCTCCCCTAGGGAAATCACCCGTCCCCGTGACGAGTGGCGAGGGAAAGTGAAGGCGGTGGCTCTTCCGCGCTTCAAACCGTAGACTTCGCGAGGAGGTTAGCCGACGACATCATCGCTCGGAGGGGTAGAAACAGAAATAGATAAACGGGATAGATGGATGCTTGTCTTCTCATCGCCATCGTCATCATCATCATCATCATCATCATCCTACAAATAGACCCGCCTCTACGATGATGTCGTTGACTCGCCACCAATTTCTTTGACCACCGCGTCCACTTTCCCCCGGGTAGCAAACTCCGATAGGGAGAGAGCGCATCGTGCGCGTGCGATGTCACCCCCCACCTACGAATGAAGACAATAGAAGAAATGTGAACTGATAAGGGGTGAGTATGAGCGGAAGCTGCGCTAGTACCGTCTACCCCTTTGGTTTGGCGAGGTAAATGGTTTTTAATGTATTAGCTAGTGTTTTATTGCTCGGTTTTAAGGCTACAACCGGTAAACCCTCCGTTTTGAGGACGGAGACCCCTTACAATAGAGAGTGAATGTAAAAAAAATTATACGGGTATATGTACAAGGGTTATGATGCACTGTTCGTTTACTCTCCAATTTATCGAATGAAGTAGTCTCATCTCCGAGAAATCAGTACTAGCATTCTATAGGACTCGTACTCACCCCGTCTTCTGCAACCTTCCGCTTACCATAGAAGTAGGTGAGTCCGGTCTTTAGCTGGGTGTAGCTATACGTTTGGTTTCCTCTTCTGATAAAACCCCGATTGTCCCCTCTCACCGACTCCCCTGTCCTGAGCACGGAGAGGAACTTCTCTTTGGTTAGGGCGTTTCCTCTTTTGTTTAGTCCTTTGCTGCTATACTTGCTATCACCATCAGCGGACCAGCAAAAGTATGTTTTTGAGTTGAGCGCGATGACCCCCTCCCCCCGAAACTCCTCCTTAAACAGGCCGGGGGTTCGTGTTTCGTATCGTTGCACCTTCTCACAACATTCCCTCATCTCCCACTCTTGACCGAGCACCTTGGTCGTGATAAAGTCTCCCTTGTGCCTATCGCAGAAGGGTCTGGGAAACCATCTACCATATTCTCTGTAGAACTCTTCTTTTTTATCTTTTCGGATGACCTCATCTATACTACGACCACTCAGAGCCATGTAAGCGCTATCCGTGTCCATTTCTACGTACTCAAAGTCCTCTCTGCTGACGAATCTGTGAAAATAAAACGGACGGGTTGTGGGGGGGGGGGGGGGTTGGGGTTGACACCAAAGAATAAATAGAGAAGGATTTGATAAAATCTTTGTATAGTCTAGTGCTACTTACCTATCCATAAAGTCGTAGTAGAATTCTAGCATTCTCAACTTGGCTCTCTGGAGGATAACGAATCCTACGACAGATGGAACATCCATTCGAATCTAAAAGAAAGAAAGAAAGAGAGAGAGTTTACCCTACCACTCAGAAAAAGTTTCGTCAAATCAAGAATCAAAATAAAAAAAAAGATTGTCAACACTTGCCTTTTTCTTGTGAAGCTCTATCTCAAAGTAGTTTTCATCAACTTCGTTGAGACTAGAAAAGTGCCTACTCCTCACTTTGACAGCCGCCTCCTCTACTGTCTCCACATACTTGACAGTCTTATGTTTCTCTTTATTTGTTATGGTCTTTCCGTAGGCTGAATTCCCAACGAGCTTGCTGGTGCTGGCCAAGAGGGCCAGGTCGGGGTTCACATCCCCACCTCTTCTTGCGTCTGAGACCGAAGAACCAAAGTCTTTGTAGATGGCTCGTGGGATAAAGTGAACAAACTGATAGATCCTGGTAATTATCAAACCTTGATCTAGATACCATCTAGCCAGATCGGAGAGTAGTGTGATTCGCTCGCCAAAAAGACTTCCCACGAGCATTCGCTGAGGTCTCTTCAAGAATCCGTTCTGTTCGGCAAAAGCGCGCATGTGTTCGCTAAGGTGTTCTCTTCCCACGTTTATATTCTTGAAAATAGGTGCCATCTCAGAGAACTTCGCTTTTAGCTCTTCGGGTACGGAAATGTCACACTCCACTAAACCATAGTACTCTCCACTACGAATGTTATTGATTATCTTATCGAGGTTGACGTAACCCCTCTCCGGATAGAGAGAAGAAAAGAAGATGGCGAGAAATGTCCTAACTTCTACATCCGAACGAACTCGCGCTTCCCACTCACACTGCCGAGTGGTGATGAGCTTATAGCCTAGAGCCTTGATGTAATCTTCTTTCCTTGCAGTGTCCACCCGGAACTCTTCATTCGTCATGTTTCTGACACCTTTTCCGTTCCCTCCTAGCTCGCACTCGTGCCCATGCCAGTAGCAACCGTGGAATTGGTACACCGTCCGACTCTGTTCGCTATAACCATCCACTGGTAGGTTGTGACAGCCTATCCTCATTTCTCCTCCATTCTGTTGGTGAAGGATGACCTCTCCTCTCTTCCACGATTGGAACTCTAACCAACCATGCGCCACTTTGCTGAACTTTTTAATAGGTTCTAGAGCAAAGCCTCGGCTCTCTAGCCTCCGCCTGGGATAACCCGTAGGCATATTCCCCATCATACAGTATAGGTAGAGGGCGTTGGCATCAACTCCCAGAATGGACCTACAGGGTTTTGCGGATGTGCCATACATCTTCTCTCGAATAGAGGTCACTCCAACTTCATGATGTCTGTGAAAGATAATGCTTGGCCCTCCCACGAGGTTATCGCGAAGAGTATGGTACAGACTTTTGCTCTCCTCATCGAACAGACATATGGGTTGCGAGTTGCAAAGTTCGTCTCGGAGAGACATTAACCTATGCAGCGGAAGAGCGGCTTGTGGAGGAGAGTAGCCATAAGGTCGGGCCTCCACCTCCATAAACAACCATCTGATAGCCAAGCCTGGAAGCGAGATTGCGGATTTCAACATGTCAATACCCTTTTGTCGATAGATAGAGCTCTGACGTGCAATGGCCTCGATGAATGGGGCCACATCGAGGTTGTTGTACCAGATTAGAAAATCCTTGAACGTTTCCATGTTCTCTCTTTCCCACACGACCTGACAGTGGTGATAATCTTGCTCGCTCAATTCTTGCTGAGTCAGCGAGTTGAAAAAACTCTCTCGGGGAGGGAGTCCATAATAATCCAACCTTCTCAGGGAATCTACCCAGTCGTAAGGAAAGAATCCCTTACTCTCTGACACGCCAAATGCCTTCAAGTATTTGGAGTAGTTGAAGCCCGGTGCGATAAAGTTGCATATGTCAAGGAACCTAAAACGTCTACTCTCCACGCAGGACATACTGTTAACACGCTTAACGATGAAGACAAAATCTTCTCCCTCCTCCTCTTGTAGAGAGCGAAGCAAAGGTCCCTTTAGTATATTTAGGTCATACTTTTGTGAGTTGAAACCAACCACCGGAACGCTGGAGATGTGCTGTTCTAACTCTCTTTCTAATCCGGAGAGACCGGACTTCACCCTGTAAGTCGAGACGTTAGAGAACTTTTCGTCAGCAAAGGCTTCTTCTCTATCCGCCCGATCCGCAAGGAAAGTAGAGAGTCGCTTGCGTACATCCCGGAATCTTTCTCCGAACAAATCTCCTGCCACGTCAGCAATCTTTGCTATGTATTGGACGAATTGACGAATGCACTTCGTTCCATCCTTGCTGTCGACACTCCTCACAAAACACTTGGCCTGCTCAAACCCCGGGACGTTAGAACATACAGATATGCTCAGTAACTCGTGTCTTGCACTAAAAGTCATTGTGGAGGTGTTAGTTTGTAGGTTGTCTTTTGGCATGAAGCATTCAATATCATAGGTGATATAGTAGGGGTAGTATAAGAGGTCGGGGTTCACCACCTCTATTCCCGCCACTCGCTTGAGTTTTGTGAATATGGTTGGCGGGGGTCCAAACGTTCCACCAGGGAAAACAAACACCGATGCTTCCTCTGGCGAGCACTTATGTCGCCGTAGGCTGGACAAACGTGTGAAAGCGCCATCGCACAACTTGCAGGTGAAACATCTGGCAAACGAATCAACATTCTTTATCCAGCTGAAGTGTTTTTCGTACATGTTGACAAAGAGTTTACGGGCTTTGTTTCGTGCCCCAGATGACCAAACTATCGGAGCTACCCCCTCATCAGTTAGGCAGAAGACTATTATAGATATGTCAAAATGATCTTCCAAGGCCAGCAGATCACTCGCGCCCACCCCGGGAAAGTCTGACAAAGTTGATGAGGGTGGGGAAGAAGATCTAGATTGTCTCATGTATTGTTTAAACAAGCGATGTGTTGTGGTCTGAGAGGGGCGATGACAGCAACATCCCTTCTTTGGGTCGCAGTTACAGTCATACATCATGGCCAAACATCTAAAGAAACACAATTTGTCTGGGTAGGGACGGGCACCTCCTCTGGCCCAAAGGTCTACATCTAGTGCTATCACATGTCGGTTGTTAAGTATGTAGTCTGGGAGTTTGCTCACTACACCACCCACCTTGCCAATCTCTAGGAGTTTATAGATGTAGAATGTCAAATTTGCAATGTGACGTAAAACCCAAGCGGTGTTCGGTCTCCTTTGTGCTGACCTCTCTCTCAAGTCGAGCTCCTGCACAGATTCGCAAAACTCTCTCATCTCATTCTCTGCTCTGATCAGTCTTGGCTTGGGGAAGAACGCGGCATTGTTGCTTGATGATTGAAAGTAGCGCAACTCTCCACTGGTCTTATGCTCGAGGATGACTCCAGCGCTACAGTTAATCTTCACAGTACAAGGTACTCTCTTCCACATCGCTCTCAATTTAGTCCACACCTCTTCATCTCCTTCATCTTCACATTCCCCTCTCCACACTCGAACGTTGAGAATGTCTTCTACAGGACGAGAGTGTATTGTGGACCTGATCGAACTCCAATAGCGGGCTAGTAGCACCCCCATCTCATCCCCCTCTTCAGCTGTTGGAGGTTTGGACCAGAAAACATCATCAAACTTCTCTGCATCCCCCTCATCTTTTTCCGCCTTGGCCTCGCTATGAAATCGTCTCATGTGATGACCTAGCTTTCTCCTCCCATCAAAACATCCGCCACAAACCGGGCACTTGTGTGGGTGAGCCTGTGCATGCATTCTCTTCGTGTGCCTGTCTAGAGAAAACGCTGTTTTGAGAACCAGACCGCATAGTTGACAGGTGTGCTCGGCCTGACGAGAGCTCTCCCCCCCCTATAAAAATACAAAATAGTAGGGTGTAAGTTATTCTTTTACCTCATACTACTATTAGCAATCCACAATTGTTACCAACTACCTCATTTAGCACTAACCTTTTTTACTTGTTGACATCTCTGATCAGGTGCTGATTAGTAGGTAAGTGTCTCTGTTTAGTCTCCCTATAAAAAATATATAGTAGTAGGGTGTAAGTTAATTTTTTTTGTTTTTGGTTCAATAGCGTTATATACAATAGACACTTCACAATTGCTGCCGATTACCCTATTTAGCACTAACCTTATGTTGTACTTGTTGACATCTCTGATCAGGCGCTGACTAGTAGGTAGCTGTCTCTGTTTACTCTCACTCTGTTGACTAGAGGCTGATTGTTCATACTGCTAGAGTGAGAAACTCATACCTTAAATAGTAGTATTCAGTGGGCGGAGTCTAACCATTTCCCCACCCTTGGCAATACCACCCCGATGTGAATCCGAAGCCTCCCGATGTGAATCCGAAGCCTCCCGATGTGAATCCGAAGCCTCCCGATGTGAATCCGAAGCCTCCCGATGCACCCCGATGTGAATCCGAAGCCTCCCGATGTGAATCCGAAGCCTCCCGATGCACCCCGATGTGAATCCGAAGCCTCCCGATGCATCCCGATGTGAATCCGAAGCTTCCCGATGCATCCCGATGTGATTCCGAAGCTTCCCGATGCATCTCGATGTGAATCCGAAGCTTCCCGATGCATCCCGATGTGATTCCGAAGCTTCCCGACGCATCCCGATGTAAATCCGAAGCCTCCCGATGCATCCCGATGTGAATCCGAAGCTTCCCGATGCATCCCGATGTGATTCCGAAGCTTCCCGATGCATCCCGATGTGATTCCGAAGCTTGCCGATGCATCCCGATGTGATTCCGAAGCTTCCCGATGCATCCCGATGTGTCCCGATGTGTCGGGAAGCTTCGGAATCACATCGGGATGCATCGGGAAGCTTCGGATTCACATCGGGATGCATCGGGAAGCTTCGGAATCACATCGGGATGCATCGGGAAGCTTCGGATTCACATCGGGATGCATCGGGAGGCTTCGGATTCACATCGGGGTGCATCGGGAGGCTTCGGATTCACATCGGGGTGCATCGGGAGGTTTCGGATTCACATCGGGATGCATCGGGAGGCTTCGGATTCACATCGGGAGGCTTCGGATTCACATCGGGGTGCATCGGGTCACATTGGAATTGGATAAAAAAAGGGAGGAGTCAAGAAATGAGCAGATGTATAAAGGGAGAGTGGGATCACAGTCTCAGCATTCAAAGTTCAGCACATCACTACTGTACAGCTACACTACTACAATAGTACATTATCAATGGATACTGACAACATAGTCCAAAACCAAGAAGAGTTATTTGCGGGCTTAACGGACTCACAAATGGATGGAATTATTGAAGAAGAAGAGTGCAGTCAGAAGAGGAAAGAAGAGGTGGATGCGTTAAAAGAGGCACGGAAGAAGGGGAAAATAATAGGAGTGGGGAGTGTTGCCCGAAAGGATCTTTCTAACATGGCGGACTCTCCGTCCTCCCCGGAGCGGGCCTCGGATAGGGGCGAGACCACAACAACCAAGAAGAGGAAGAACCCAAAAGGAGATGAAATCTGTGCTAAGAAAAAGAAGAAACCCCAGGTGATTGTAATATCAGATGATGATGATGATGATGGCCACGGAGCCGATACGGCTACGGAAGAAATGGATGGTGGTGAGACGACGAAGGGAAAAAAAGCTACCAAGTCCCCTTGCAAGGGGAAGAAAAAGAGCGGGGGACTAAGCCTGGAGAAAGCTCGTGCAGTGGCGGCAACCCTAATGTAAGTAGCCCTATTCGTATATCTATAAATTACCGTACTATCTTTCTCCCGTTTAACCACTTTGTCGGATCTATATACACCACTTTCGTTATTGTAGGAGCATGGGAGCGGAGAAGAGGAGCTCTCTGCAGACAACGGTGAAGCTGTCAGAGCTAGAGCCAGGAACTGTGCTAGAAGTGAGTGGAGGTTCGGTGGTTGAAACGGCATTCGGAAAAGCATTCTTAGCCAGGGCAAGCTATGTGGATGACAAGGGGATGAGACATTGCATCAGCTTTCACACCAACATTCGTCACGCCATGCCCAAGCTAGCGGATGTCAAAGAAGAGGAGCTAAAGGACCTTACCCTTCCACCTAGGATCATGGTGTACTTGGGACAGCAGGAGACCGCTAAAGGACAAAACACATTCAACCGTATCGAGAGCGTGTGCTCCCTGCCAGGAGCAGCCATGAAAAAGCTGGCCGGTGACTTGAGAAAGAAGACCTTGGCCCAGTTGGAAGAATTTTTTCGAGTGCAAACGCTATCTTCATTCCCCGTTGGTTCTGTGCTGGTGGTGACCGCGCTCCGACCCACATACGTCCCAAGATGCGGTGATGGTGATAATGCGAGCAACTCCATTGCCACCTACGAGTGCCGGATTGGAAACGAAGAAAAAAAGGGAGAGGTCTTCCTTCCGGGACGTCTGGCAGTTTCGATGAAAGAGCTCCTCCCCTCCGTGATGGTGTACAAGGGACAGAAGACTTCCAAGAGCGGGAGAACATTCTACGATTGTGCCATTCTAGACTCCATCCTCGGCGAGCGTCTCCTCCCCGCCACTGCACAGTTTTGAGGCAAAAACTTTTGTCATTCACACTCATTCGTGTCTACTTATCAATTGATTTTATATTATTACTCTCAAACTCGTGTATCGTTAGCCTTACTCATATTTTTCATAGTCGTATATCGGTTTTTATCGATTGATTTTATATTATTACTCTCAAACGTATTGAAAATTAAAACAAACTCGTGTATCATTACCCTTACTCATATTTTTCATAGTCGTATATCAAGTTTTTTATCGCTTGATTTTATATTATTACTCTCAAACGTATTGAAAATTAAAACAAACTCGCGTATCATTACCCTTACTCATATTTTTCGTAGTCACATATCAAGTTTTTTATCGATTGATTTTATATTATTACTCTCAAACGCATTGAAAATTAAAACAAACTCGTGTATCATTACCCTGACTCATATTTTTCATAGTCGTATATCATCTATTCTAGAATACATCACACACCATTACTCTAACCCGTATTTTCCTTCGCTTCACCCTACTCCAGCCGACGGTCCGCCCGCGAGGGCCGCGACGGGTCGTTGGGGCGGGAGGGCGGGGGAGGGGCGGGGGATGGGCGGGGGGGGAGGGCGGCGTGGGGCCACGGCTGGACTCGCAAACGAGAACCGCCGCGAGGCGGAGGGCGAGGCGGAGGGCGAGGGGTGGAGAGGGGCGGGGACGGGTGGAGGGAGGACGGATGGGGTTCGCGGGGCGGGGGGGCGCGCGCGTACGCGCGCCCCCTCGCCCGAGCCGTGGGACGGGACGGGGACGGGGCGCGGGGTTTGCTCTTTAGACTAGGTTCCGCGGAACAGCCGATGAGGTTTTTGAAACCCCACCCGCGATGGGGGGAGTAGGTTCTAGGGCTTTGCACATAGAGTGAGGTTTAGGGGAGAGGAGGGGCGAGAGGACGGGTGGGGTGGTCGTCCGCCCGGGGAGTTTTTGGATCTAGGGCTAATACGACGCGGAAATGGCCGGGTGTCTGTGTAGATCTGCACTGACTATACTACTAGAACCTGTATAGGAGCTATGGACTTGACCACACAACAAACTAGTGCAACCACATAGCTGAGGAAGCCATAGAAAAATATTGTGCTAAAGTTCTGTGGAATTTCTCAATCCAAACAGATCATGCCATTCAAGCCTGTAGACCAGACATCGTGGCGGAAGACAAGATATAAAACATGCTTGGATAATAGACGTTGCAGTTCCTGGGGATGGTAGAATGGAGAAGGAAGAGAAAATAGAAATTTATCCGGACTAAGCGGGAAAGATTAGAAACCTGTGGAAAACGTTGGCAGATGTGATACTAATTGTAGTGGAAACGCCATAAACGGTGGCAAAACTGGAAGAACAAATGGAAATGCTGGATTTACAGAAAGCGGTAGACAGAGTACAATTCTCAGCTCTACACGGATCTGCGAGAATATTGAGGGAGGAACTGGATATCTTAGGTTAGGGTTGCTATTGCTACCCACATACCAACTAAATTCCAGCCGAAGAGCTGAGAGAATCGGCAGGAGCAATAAATAGTATATAAATATAAAATTTTATTAATTACAATTATTATTGAATTATTATAATCATGGAGTGACGCCTCTTATGGTGGAATGTTGAGTCCCAGTTCCAGTCCTGGAGAAATCTTAGTACTGCACTGGAGAAGACTGCAGGTTAGGAGTAGAATACTCCTTATTGGCAGTCAACAAGCAATTGAACATATAATATAAAAATGTGCTGCTTATAGGCCTATATCAGAAATGTTTCTGCACTGTGGAGGTTTATTAATAAAGGTCCTAAGTGCAATAATAGAAATGCCAGCCTCTGTGCATAACATCGAATATTGACATAATGTCTATCAGTAGTCAAAGAATACAGCTGATGCATTGTCAGTGTAACATTACCATAGTATAGTATTAGCACAAATACATGTAGTTAGTACAGGTAATGCAAAAGTAAGCAAATAAAAGACAATGCCAATTATACATGTGTAAGAAAGCACAACACCACACTCACATAGTAATGCAATGCAATGAGAAGGTATGTAGGCCTGCACAAGTTAATGTCATTGGAGGCAGTATCTATGCTCAGGACACAACAATATTTGATATAAAAATGACGGAAACTAAAGATCCTGTTGACTGTTTATTGTCACATGGCAGCTTTCTTGATCTTGTAGGAGTTCATATATATCGCAGGATGTATATATAGCGGTAGAGGATGTATATATAGTGGTAGAGGATGTATATATAGCGGCAGCGGATGTAACATTAAAATTATTCACATCTCGAATTTATAAGCTGTAGTCCTTGCTCTCAAGCCCAAAAGTTCAGTTTGGACTCACAAGAGCAGAATAACACATCTTAAGAATACATTATCTATAATCGTACTCAAACACAAATATTACAGCTAGTTATACTATACACATAATATAATGCATACTAAATGGTTCAGTATGTAATTATGTTCTCAGAGCTCTAATTAGGTTGCCCAAGAATAGGCTACTAAGCAATACTCCATCATACTCTACCATTTATGTTTCACTTTAGGTTTCTTGATTGAATACTGGTGACTAAGTCGAAGCCCCTCCACACCATGGCTAAGAAGCTAGGCAGTGGTAAAAGCACCAAGTCTACTCGTGGTTAGTTTCCCATCTTTAATCTACTTTCCCTAAAAGCAGAAATATGAGTTTGCTAGTCCTGGAGCAATTTGCGATAGAAATAAGTTTGGCCTATCCTATCTGAAATTTGTTGAAGTCCCAAAATTGATGTTTAAGCATATTTCAGCATTAAAACCAAGCTTAGCTAAGCTCTATGTTTGCTCAGATTTAAACCCCACTTACATACAGTACAAAACTACAGCTGACTCCTATAAAGTGCAGTAAGCCCACCTGTGAGGTAAAGTAATTACCATAGCTTGTTAAAAATCCTCTGATTAAGCTCCTACTCTAGGCTACTTACCAATTATGTTACAGCAAGTACTTGCTGCTTTGTGAAATATTCAACTATGTATCATATAGCTATATAGCTGCATGTATGGTCTGTTTAAACCAGAAATTATTTAAAATCAGTTTGAAAGCAGATATTAATAGCGATTGAAATTATTTGCGAGTTTGTCACTTGCGAAATTCGCAAAAGTTAAAACTCGCAAAATGTATCTGCTTTTAGGTAGTAGATAACTAGGGTTGTTCTATAATAAATGTTTTGGTAAAGCTTTCTATGAGCAGGAACTCAAAGGATGAATATCATACATTAGTAGCATTTTGTGTTGTGAATTGATCTCTTTATAGGACATGGTCAGATTTTTACTTGCTACATTCTGATTCATATACTTGTGCATGTGCTGGACGTACATGTACATGTAATCTATTATCAACCCCCAGGTGGAGGTAACAAGAGTAACAATGCCAATGGTTCGTCGGCATCACAGATGGCAAGTGGAGATGTTGACAGACACGAAAGTGAAAGCGACGAATCAGATGATCTCCTTCCTCTTACTGTCGAATACGACGATGATGTAGTAGTAAATCCTCCCCCGGAGAAAGGTCAAGGAGACGCTCCACAGATGACCCCATCATGTTCACACTATGTTCACATGACTCTCAGGTAATTCAGTTGTTATATAGCTCTGTTAAGTGTTACACTGAATCAGTCATGCGCTATAACTGTTACCTCCACTATGATGTGTACAGTTTACATACAGTATATGTTGTGCTATATTTTTTAATGGGTACCCTACTTCATTCATAGCGTATTGTTGTTATACTTAGGACCGCTATATAATGTGCCTGTGTTTATGTAATATGTATTTGGGGGAGTTATTCATGGTAAAAATCTGATTATGTTTATGACTTCAAGTCATCGGAATCTATTGGTTACTCGGCAACCGAGTGACATGATGGCACAACGTAATGCTGCCATTATCATGAGTCACTGGCCACCTCCTCAGGGCAGTCAATTATTGCATTCCAATAATATACAATGTAGGTACATGCACATGACTTTGTATTCATGTTATAGACACATTATACTTATAATGTACATGCGTCATTTAAATAGGCCTATTTTTAGAAATATAGTCTATGTACTCTACTAACTATATACAGCGTTTTTGTTTGCAGGTGTACCATGTGGCTGCTCTTCAACTTGGTCACATTTATAGTCGTGTTTCTACTTGTAATCGCTCCACTGATTATCAAAGTGTTCCCAGAGATCCCCAAACATATAGTCTATCTCAATGCATGTAAGTAGGCTACGACGTTATTAACCCATCATATCATGTATTGACCTGAACTGCTGCGTAACACTATACTTCGGATCTGTCTCACTCAAGGGTTGCTGTTTGATCTCTACCTGGTCTTCATTCATTGCTAGAGTTGAGAGCAAGCCATACCTACATATAGGCTACTGTTCTCTCAGTTTTGTTCTCATTTGTTTTCGTATGCCATCATCTCCACCACTGTTATTAGTGGATACGGTGGCAGGTAATATCTATCTCTATATCTCGACATTGTAGTCAAGATTCCTTACCACGTTAACCTATCAGATCCTGCGTCTGTAGAACTAAACTATGCCAGGAACTTCTATCAGCACGTGGAAGAGAATATAACAGTTGGTGTCTGGTACGTGTATATGAGTGTATCTAGTGATATGTCTATGAGACTCTTAGCGTATTCTATGTGTCTATGTTATAATCAATGTCTAAAACTCTATACATACCATATGTATACGTTGGTCTGCCACATGCTCCTATGTGAATATGTACATCCACATCACAAGTACTTGCTATAAAACAATCTCCTTCTCCAGGCATGTCTTACCCAAATCTCTCGAGAAAGGAGGTATGAGTTCTCAAGAATTTGATGCTTCATTTACCTCCGGCTATCCCATAATCCTCTACTGTCATGGTAACACTGGTACTAGGTAAGTATCCCATAATCCTCTACTGTCATGGTAACACTGGTACTCGGTAAGTATCCCATAATCCTCTACTGTCTTGGTAACACTGGTACTAGGTAAGTATCCCATAATCCTCTTCTGTCTTGGTAACACAGGTACTAGTAAGTATCCCATAATTCTCTACTGTCATGGTAACACAGGTACTAGTAAGTATCCCAGAGTACAATGTTTGATGGAAGTGTGACAGAACAACAAAACAAGCAGATCTCCTCTAAATATTACATGATGTAGTTGTCCTTCCTTTGTTCCAATCTCTATTACTTCTAATAAAGATAGAATAATACTGGTACATGTATGTTGTGTGGTAATCCCTTGGCATAGCCCCAACTGTATCACAGTAGCATATTACTATAGCATGTCTTTATATGATAGGCATTGAAGAGAATTGCTTTTATTTCTATACAATGTACATGGCTTGTGGTATGTCATGTTGCCATTGCTATGATGTACACAGTAATAACAATAATTCATTCTGGGAGTAAGTGATTTAACCATGGTGTTTGGAACTTGAATTGCTATATATATAACTTATATACTGTATTTACATGTATATTATATAGCACTGTGCTGTATCTGTTACATATTACATTCATAACACTTGCTCAACCCTGTTACTTTAGAGGCACCGACCACCGGGTGGAAATGTATAAGGTACTTGCTGCACTTAACTTCCATGTTGTGGCTCTGGATTATCGAGGTGAGTGCGTCTGCATGTCTGTCTGTACGTCTGCATGTCTGTCTATCTCAGTATATGGGGGATGGAATGAGTACAGTCTGTTAATGTGGGAGTGGTTATAGTTGAATACTATTGATCAAGGTGAAAAATCACTACTATTGTACTTTATGTTGTCTATTTACCTACATGTAGTATGTGTATGTCTGAGATCAAGTGGAATGTTTAGTTGACCCACTATATAATACACATACAACAACAATAGTAGCCTAATAATGATAAGTTTGTTGACTTAGCCTGTGCTCTCTTTGGTATGCCGTAGGTTATGGGGACTCAACAGGTTCTCCCACATCAGAGAACGGAGTGGTTACGGATGTTGTTACTCTATATTTATGGTTGAGAGAAAAAGCTGGACGAGATGTGCCTATATATATCTGGGGACACTCATTAGGGACAGGGTATGTATCATGTATAGCACAGCATGGTCCCTGCTACTTTATAATATACAATGTATATTATAATGTGTACATGTCGTTTGTCACCGCAAAGACACGATGAGAGTATATAGTTAATCAGCATATGCATACATTTCTAAGTGAACAGAAATACAAATCTGGAGGCTTTGATCAGCACACTTCCTTAGGGATCCTCCTGGTGAGAAATCCTCCTCGTGTCAAAATATGATTCGACTAAAACACAAGTCTACCCAATAATTTATCAGGCAGTTTGAAGTTATGCTCAGTATACAATATCTTGACACGTTATTTTAGCCGGAATTGCAATCAAATGTAGTTGGTGTATCTGAGTAACACCTGCCGTTTCAGTTTGAGAACTATATAGAACGGCAGAGTTGCATGAGGGCATGATGCCATCAGTCTTTATTGAAGTATTGGTGAATATTTCTTTTGTTGTAAACTGGGTGAAACAGTGATGTTTAAGAGAATCTAAAGACTTGAAAGACATGAAATTGGAATCAGTCGTGTGACCTATCTCCTAACAGTAACTTATTTCCATGTGCTACACGCCTCCAATCTATATGCACAAAATGGATGAATTTTGAACTCGAGTGTTGAGTATGCTGAGACCAAGGCTGAGCCATTTTCTAAGCCTTTGTTTGTTTGTATTTTACGGTCTTTCTATGACCTATTCTAAAATATAACCTTGCACCACATGACAATACTTGAATATTATCTCAGTCTTAAAAAAATTGCCACAAACATTACTAAATCTAAAACTGTCAATCTCTCCTTATAAATTTGAAGTTTGCATCTCCTGATGCTTAAAATGTATAATATAATATATCATATTATTTATAAATACGTGAAGTTCAATAGATATGGCCAAAGAGTTGGAGTTGTATGCCCTTGGCATCTATGCTATTCCATGTGCATACAACTCCCAGTAAGTTACTCTACACAGTGACATACGGTTTCTTACTATTGTGTTGCACTGCAATGCAGTACGCATCATATAGTGTACTATACACTATATACATCTTTTGTAGGATTGCTACTAAAGCTGCACGCTTCCTCACGGAGCAGAGGAATGAATACCCCCGAGGCCTCATGTTAGAGTCACCATTTAATAATATATTTGACGCTGCCATGTGTCACCCGTTTTCCAAGATTGTGAGCATGCTCTGGTGGTTTGATGACGTGTTCCTTGAGGCTATGCAAACCTACGGAATATACCTGCAGAGCGACGACCAGTAAGTTAGGCTATGCTGTACATTACACCCTATGTGTATAGTATCTGCTATACATTACACCCTATGTGTATAGTATCTGCTATACATTACACCCTATGTGTGTAGTATCTGCTGTACATTACACCCTATGTGTGTAGTATCTGCTATACATTACACCCTATGTGTGTAGTATCTGCTGTACATTACACCCTATGTGTATAATACCTGCTATACAAGCACTGTGTCTATGTCATATTGTAGTACCTGTTCTATAAGCACTGTGTCTATATTGTAGTATTTGTCACATCAAGCTACCCATACTGATACTACATGCTGAGGATGACCATGTTATACCAGTAGAGCTTGGCAGAAAGGTAGCACACTGATCTCTTTCTCTGTCTGAGTTTGTAACATAGCTCGTATTACTGCATAGTATTATAACTTGTATGCACAAGGCTGATTGGCTGACTGTATCATAGTTCATACATACTTTATACTGCAAATTATGTAGGCCTACTACATGTATGTCGGGAGTTGGGGTGTCTTGATGTTGTATTACTCCATCAGTTATGTTGCGCTTACGAATCTCATTTCATTAGTTGGAAGTTTTGCTCTGTTATATGTCTAAGGCATTCACTACATGTGTGTCATTGTCAACTGATTCGTGTGTAGTTGAATTGTTATTTTAGTTCTCAGGCCACGCGGCTAGGTCACGCAGCTAAGCCATACAGCTAGGCCACACACTGGTAGCTGCAATACTCTCACATAGGCAGCTTATATTGTTTATGTAACCACAATGTGCGGCTCAACAATCCGTCACATGACCTATTGCTATTGGCATACATGTAGACATCTCAATGTACAAAGGTGATCCTTGGAAGTCACTGTATCGGAATCACTAGTAGGCTGTGTCAGGAATTTTAAGAGATATAATTCCCTAGCAAACTTCCGGGTAATTGTGAAGTCGAATATGTGCTACTTGCTGTCCTGCAGGTAGCTGTTTTATCACAAAGTACAATAGTACTGTACGCTATCTTGTATGATATCATATCAGGTGTGAATATATACAATGTAATACACATCTTATCTCCCTTCTCCACCACACTGTATTGTAATACTATACATACTATCTAATGTTATAATGTGTGTGCTTTTAGTTATATGAAGCTAGTAAGAAAAGACCAGAGTCGTTCCCCCCTGTCACATTTCATACATTTTCCACAGAGAGAGGGTTTAAACATAAAGATATACACTTAGCTGTAGAACTACCTCAGATAATAGAGTGAGTACATGCTATAGTATGCTGAGGATACACTATTATATTATACGATGGGGAGATTCTAGCTCACCGGCTACTTCCTGTTCAATATCCTTTAAAGTTGACCAATCACATGTGACCACGTTTTTCCAGGTCTCCATTCAGGTTTAGGCCACACCCATCGTCAAGTTTCTCTATAATTTCTCCCCTCCAACATGTGAGATTAATAATGCTTACTGATTGGACAAGAACACAGATATTTAGCTTAGTCTGGCATAACAAAAGTAATAGGACCGAACAGACTTAGTGTCAATTTACCTAATAGATTAGGGGGTATATTTGTAAGCCCATCTATGAATTTTTTATTTTTATTGTAGCTAAAAGCAAACCATTGGTAATTATTGTGGAATTATCCACTCCTACATTCATGTCATTGATGTGTGTTACATCCACCCTATTAATCCGTACTCGTAGTATAATACAGGCGGATTGTAAGTGTACATGTATGGGGTGCTGGGGGGTGTGGCCATAACACATCAGCAGTTGGTTCAGAGCATATCTACTGCTCACAGCTGAAGCTTCCTTTATCAGGTTGCTGGTGTAGTGGTAATATGTTCTGTCCACTGTGCTAGGTTTGTTAGGTAGGCTACTGCAGCGCGTCCGATTAGGTGCTGTAGAGGCCCCATTTAGGTGCTTTAGAGGTCCCGTTTAGGTGCTTTAGAGGCCCCGGGTTCAACCCCAATCAGGGACTGGCATTTTCATGGATATGAAATCAAATTTCGTAACTGCTCAATTGATAAATTGAAAGTTCCTCTCATAAACCAACATCAAATAATGTATACATCTATTTTGTAGGGAATTCATTGACGGAAGTAAGAATACCTGAAGTTGATTTTACTTCCAGTCTATTGGCTGGCTAATATTCAGGGATATAATACTGATAGCTCTCAACCCTCTCCATTGTAAACAGTGTGGGGGAGAAGATAACACTTCTAGCCAGCTAATACAAATATTATACAGTATAATGTTGTGTTATTACATTATGCATGTACAACTACTGTATTACTAAGTTACTTTATCATTCGTAGCTACGGGCCAAACAGTAGGACACCGATATACTGCTACAGTTTCTAACATTATTTTAATTTATGATAAGAATTTTATTGATCTTTACCATGTACATGCAGTTATCAAGACACCTAGTCATGTAATCATATACATGTAACTCTCACATACAGCAACACACTGTTTGCTTTGTGGGTGGTATTTATTTACTATAGTCTTGTGAATACAAATTTTAATTTTAAAAGTGTTTGATAACAGGGCCTATTTTAATATTGTGTGGAATTTTTACCACCCTAAATTCCACAGTAATTGTTAAAGGTTAAAGTTTAGTTATTTAATTTCTCCGCAATGTTCTTGTATTTTATTATCTCAACAGCTAACACTGATATTGATTCATCAGATGTTAACGTATATATTTTTCTCTCTAATGACTAAATTCAGTTTACATTATGTGGCCACGTTTGCTCAAGAAGGTTTAGTTGTGGAGTGTAGTTTTTATTGAGTGCAGTTTGTGTGTGAAATTAAGATTTGCCTACTTTTCAGTCATTCCATGGAAGTATTGGGGGGGGGGTCATTCCATAGTCCTCTATCAGCTGTGTGGATTGCTAGCAGGATTTTGGGCCACAGCGTAATTCAGGGCTTGCTGGCAAGCTAATTGTTTCAATGCAATGGAAGGTTTTTTATCTACATGTAGATCATATTTTCATCTTGTCATCTCGAGGAATAGCCCTTCCATTGATAGTTGGTGCTGCTATAAACATAATAATCTCTGAAGTTCTATAAGGTTACAGTAGCTGTCCCAGAACTATTAGCACATTGTAGATACAAACAGTCTCTTAGTATAATTATGTTATAGTTTACCTTTCTTCATGTGTTTGTCTTGTTAAAACCAGAGTGTAGCCATAATTTTAAATAAATTAGTATAAAACAAACAAATTACAACTTTTCATTGGATATCTGGGGCTGGAAGTTAATTCATGCTGGGTGAAATACAGTATGGTATGCATAACAGCATGATAATACAGTACATAATCATTCACAACCCACACACTACTGCTCCGTCACACTATCTGTGTGAATGTTATCTGTGCTGCAATGTTAAATTTCTCTGAGTTAAGTTAATTTAGATAACACTATTTGTGATATTACATAAGCTGTGTATGTAGACCAAACTTTATACTTAGGGTAGCTGCTGTGCTTGTGGACTAGTTGCATGCCTTGACACATACCGCACTCTGTAAGCTTTGTCAAATATTATCCATAATATATTTCCTGAATCTAATGTGAAAAGATTTAGAGTTGCATTTTAAGTTGACCAATCACAGAAAGGCTCCTTGAAACTGTATCATAGGAGGCGGTGCCTAGAAACCAATGATATTTTGTTCCAAGACGACAATTTTTTGCTGCCAAAGGAACAAAATGGTCTTTCATATGGCCGATTTTAAAAGTCAAACTATTCGCTGTTCTTCATCAGCTGACATACCAGCTCCTAGTTATACGCATTAAAATATAATAAACTGAACAGTGGGGGGAGGGGGAGAGAGGTGTTGCCTGCATCAACTTGTATATGGTTGATATGACAACCTATCATGTTGTATGCACATTGCAGTCACATGGTATATCCATTGACCTGCACACTGCACTGTGTTAGTATGCCCCCACTACTTACAGGACTGTATTGTGATGGAACAAGAGTGTAGACATACTTCAACTGTGGGCCACCATAACAGGCTATGTGTGTATTCACCATATTCATAGTCACATGACCATATTAATATGGAGTAGTATCACGAGAACTCGGTTTCCTGCCACATTCACCTAACACCTACGTACTAATATCTCTTAGTTACTCACTTTGTATGACTTTTTCGAAGACAGTTACAGTATAATATAGCATCGGAAGTATTCTATAGACTTTGTACCACATTATCTGCTCCTTTATCAGCCAACACATAATCTAAACTACTATCCAACAGGTAGACGGAACACGTATCACTTAATCCACAGATTAAGCACGTCTTCACTATTTAATAGTAAAATTGTAGATGTGAAGTATCCATGATTCACACAGTCCAAGGTGCCATTTCATTTCTCTACACCTTCACTTCGATAAAATACACAGTCATGCTATTCTTTAACTGATTTATTACAGTGTACATGTACAAGTGTAGATGCTCTTGGAATAGCAAGAGTGCATCATTCTTACAATATCAATTGCTCAATAAGCCGGGAGGGTGAAAAATATCAATAATGTTGATTTTTGAATGTATTTGGGACATTGTCAGTGGTCTCATCCATGTTGAATTTGTAAAATGTGCAAACTTGCAGTGCTTTTAGACATGTTTATCCGACAATTTCCGGGCCCCACTAAGACTTCAGAGACAACTTTAAAATTTGCTCTTTCTGGTCAAAGCTGATCTCTTCAGGCCATTTAAGGAAACCAACATCCACTGAGAACAGGTGCTTTCTCAGTATCCACTGAGAACAGGTGCTTTCTCAGTGGTTGGTCATTCACTGAGAACAGGTGCTTTCTCAGTATCCACTGAGGACAGGCGCTTTCTAAGTGGCTGGTAGACTTTCAGCAAATGAGCTTGTTAGATCTTAGGTTTGTCATTTCAAAACTTGGTAATGCGCTGAGTGTACTGTTACCAACATCTGCTGAGAACATACATTTTAATGCCTCTTAGATCTTACATTGGTTTGTTATGTCAAAACTTTTACAACTTCTGTTTTAAATGAAAACTTGTACAATAAACATATACCCTAGTGATACATGTGAATGTCATCAGCTCATTGTAATTATTTGCCCAACTGAATACACGGGTTAATTAACTGTGTAGACAACTCCGCATGTAAACAAACATAATTCGAGAAAGGAGTGAACTACATGTACTTTATTGCTGTTGAGTACAGACACATGTAGGTCAACAAGGTCTACATAACTGTGCATGCAGTATATGGTTGACAGAGACATCAGTAGCTACTAACTACAATGTATATAATATTAATATGAGTAGCTAGACGCTCATTTATTTACTTTGGAAATACATTATTTTCTTGACTAGAAGCATGGAAAGATACGGTAGAATGATGTCCTTGTAAATGGGTGACCCAGTGATGTACCTACTTATCTATAGTTATTACTCTAGAAGATTCAAGTCTAATATATTCCTAGAGTGCAATGTGATGAGCTGCTTCACTCTAAGCACAGCTTCTGTTAAATACATGTGTAGGTTGTTCAAAATGCATTCCAGTATCAAAAACCTAAGAGACATGCAACTGTGGTAAAACTATTTGTGTGACCACAGCCAAAGCCCACCTACCCACACTATTACAATGTTTCATCCCGATCATTGTTTGTTATGATGCGACTCGCTACATACATGTATCAACATTTTCACAGTTTGTTTACTTTAATGCACTAGAAAAATTAAACCAGGTAGCACATACATGTATTCAGGTTATTTGTTGTCACATTTTGTTTATTGCTTATTAGTTAGAATAAAAATACATCATCATGGTATTACAAAATAAAAATAGTTTGGCTTTAATAAAATAGTATTATATTACAAAATGTACAAGGAAACCTTTACAAATGCATATGCCATGAGGAGGCAAAATACATTTTTGTGTAATGTAAAAATAAATAGCTCTGTGCATTTTCAACAGCTTCTCATTAAAAAGAATAGAGTGCACATGTGGTATAGAAACAATAATATCTGAATTTGCATTACAACGACATTGATTATCCAATAGTAATGCCCTATAGTGTTGATCAAAAATTTACTAAACACCATAATGTCTATAAATATTATAATACTGACCAATGTAATTAAAAGATTGTTAATTGTTCAAATCAATGTTCACTGAAACATTACACCGAGTTGCTAGAGCCTTGCTGATGTAACTAACTAGCAGACATCGCATAATCTAGCAGACGCCACACGTTCCTGGGCAGAGCGTTTGGACAAATTGGTTAGTCGTACATTCACTGCGAGCTCCGGGGCACAGTACATTCCAGTCACGACAGCTTTCAAGTGGACTATAAACTACCGATGACGGTCTACCAATCAGCCTTGACTTTGGGTCATTGGGTCGAGCACACACTCCACAAGTGAGCTGGCAGGTAGCCTGAACCTCCTCGTGTTCGCAGTCGGCCTTTATTACGGGACAGAGCTTGGGCTGCTGATCAACACAGGCTACTGGTTGTGAAGGAACTGGTGTTGTTGAGGTCTTTGTAGCCGTTGTAGTTGGTACAGGTGTTGTAGTCGTTGTAGTTGGTACAGGTGTGGTGGTTGTTGTAGTAGGCACAGGGGTGGTGGTTGTTGTAGTTGGTACAGGGGTGGTGGTTGTTGTAGTTGGTACAGGGGTGGTGGTTGTTGTAGTAGGTACAGGGGTGGTGGAGGTCTTCACAGATGTCTCTGTAGTCTGTTCACAAGCACCACATGTGTATCTGCAGCTTTGTTTAACTTCTTCATCCTGGCAATCAGCTATTCTCATAGGACAAAGCTTTGGATTGAGATCGCTACATTTTCCTTGTGTTGGACCAGACGAACAAAGGTTGCAAGTTTCTGGACAACTCTCCCTTACTTTCTCATCATATGCGCACGATGACTTACGTAGAGAACAAAGCAGAGAGTTCCTGTCTGCACAAATCTTGTTTGTTAGCAGTGTGAGTCTAAGCTCTTCGTTGGAAGCATCACACAGTCCACAGTAGCGCTGGCAGTATGGCAGCATTCCCTCCTTGGTGCAGCTTTCAGGGTCCATTCCACATTGTGCTGAGTCAGGTATTTTTTCATTGCACGGTTGGAGTGGTGATTGAGCTTCAATCTAAAATTATTTTATGAGATAATGTTGTTCTAGTCACTTAATAGACTACTGTAAATGAACCCTTCACTATACAATGAGGTGCATTATCTCAAAAATAAAGTTACAATAACGTATGCATTTGTTCTTTAAAAATTGGTAGACATATGATGAGGTGGGATTTTATTAATTTGAGTTTGTTTACATGTACACTTCATACTGTCTAAAGTCTTGAATATTAAAGGATTAGCATGCCGTTATTAAATTTTTCTCAAAAAGGAAATGGTAGTTACAGGCTCAGAAATCCAGTTTATGACAAAATACACGTATTTCTATCCAAAGTTTTCACATTGACCTACAGCACACATGCCGGTCAAATATTTATGCTTGATATACAATGTACATGTAAGCATAATATAAATTTAGAACTGCTCCCAGCTCCCAGTCATATATACATGTACATGTAAATAGAGCAGAATTATATTTGCTGTAAGAATTTACATACCAAGTACACCCAGGTTAGAGCTAACAGCAAGATGGCTGACTTCATTATAGCACTCGTCTGTCTGTTCACGCTCTGTGTAGTTGCTCCCACTCTGATGGTAGTCCCGTTGTGATTTGATGCCAGCACAGCTTCGCAAGCGATTATAATGCTTCACTCAATGACTTTTAATTTTATCTTGCATCTATATGTTTACTTAGCTACAATCTCGTAAAATTGGGCGACCAGCAATTTCCTTATCTCACTGATGCCTGAAGAATGTCTGAGATATTTACAGAACTATGTCCACTCTTGTTGACTTATATCCCTTATCCCTTTATGCATGAATGGTTGGTTAAGTGCGCACGTCTCTGCTATTAAGAACATTGGTGTTCATATTTATACAGCGCAATGTGTGCTAATTGGCAGTAGAGCTGTAGTGAGCAAATAAGTTTCTCAGTAGACAACTGATTAGTCAAAAAGAACCACCAACCACTGAAATTTGCTTTTATTGGGGAAGCCAACCAAGATTTTAGAGAATGTCTTAGCAATGGTCGCCCGACACTATGAATTTCACAATCCACCAGATTGAAGATGTAATAGACAGGCAAAGACGCAAACTGTACAATGTATGTCATTAGGTGTTCCTCAAGATATTTTTGTTCAAACCAACCTCAGTGGCAGGTATGTTTTGAGGAAGCCTTTCTTGCATATTTTATTTTTTTCGACTGTGTGCAAAGGAGAGACTCAGAGCAAAGTCACTCTCGGTCTCTGCTCTCCGATTAGAAGAGAGTTCCGGTATTATGATGGTGGGTTATTTACCCAAATCGAGAAACTCTCCGATTTAATCTCTTTTGCTAATATTTACCAAGTTGTACCATGTGATAGTTGAATCTTTGCACATTCTTCACCAATGGGTAATAATTGAAATATTATAGATATCTTCAGGAGTGAGGTGGGAAAATAAACAAATACAGCCTCCATGTGTTTGACCTCCAAAGTAGCATTATTGTAGTAAACAACATAAATCCTATATTTTAATACAAGAAATAATACAGTTATATTGATTATTATGTGACATTGTGGCACATGCTATATACATGTACATGTACGGCTAGACGCAAATATGACTAGTAAATACTAGTGTCATGAATCAACATGATAGTATAACGCTTATGTAAACCAACAGAAGCCAGTGACAGAGGGTGGGTACACTACGTCCCTACCTATGCATGTAAATGTGATAAAGTGTGGTTCTAATATTCTAATGCAGCGTGGAGTACGGGTGTTCAGGCTAAAATACTTACTCGGTGTCCTGTCTGAATAATACAATGTTGGCTGTAAGACATTTCCTCTTACTAAGGTAAATTGTGCATATCCTATCTACATTAAGATAAAAACTAGTGCAATGATATTTTATGTTTCTTTAACAAGTATAATTACATATAATTGTAATTTCAACATGTCAGCTACATGTATAAGACATTGTCCTTTTACAAAGTTAAGAAGCAGGCAAGTAAATAAGTTAGTAAGTAGGCAAGTAAGTAGGTAAGTAAGTAAGTAAGTAAGTAAGTAAGTAAGTAAGTAAGTAAGTAAGTAAGTAAGTAAGTAAGTAAGTAAGTAAGTAAGCAAGTAAGTAAGTAAGTAAGTAAGTAAGTAAGTAAGTAAGTAAGTAAGTAAGTAAATAAGTAAGTAAGTAAGTAAGTAAGTAAGTAAGTAAGTAAGTAAGTAAGTAGGTAAGTAAGTAAGTAAGTAAGCAAGTAAGTAAGTAAGTAAGTAAGCAAGCAAGTAAGTAAGCAAGTAAGTAAGTAAGTGAGTCAGTAAGTGAGTAAGTAAGTAAGTAAGTAAGTAAGTGCATGTAAGTGAATGTAAGTAGGCAAGTAAGCAAATAGGTAAGCAAGTAAGGAAGTGAATTTGTAAGTTAGTAGGAGTAAGTATGGGATGGAGAAAGTGAAGAATTAGGCCAAGCATAGCATCAGTTCTGAGGCTTTATAACGTAACAACAAGACTCAGGCTGTGCTACATAGTTCTCTTGGCTGTGAAGGTAGCAAACTTTACTTTGGCTGTCAAACGTAAACGATGATCCGTTGTGCTTTAAACAGCTATACGCACACAGTTCGGTGGTACTCTCATACCACATATGAAAATATTCCTGACTGCACTTTTGATCTGCATGTTGATTGAATCCAAACCATAAGCTCAGCTTTACATAGTAGAAAGTCCGGCTGGTTCGACTGTATAGTATGACAGAGTCAGAGCTGGGTACAGTTGAAAAACTGTCAAAATACTGCGAAACACTAGATGGCAAGTTATTGACTACAACGTTCCTTAGTGTAATAGACCCTTGAGGGTGGTATTCCAAATAATTTAGCCTGCGCCTAGTTATTATCATGGGCCATCCATTGATCAGCTTTAGGTTGAATGACTCATTGTGGATGCCGCACGATAAATTAGCTCCTAGAGGCAACTCATTTCCTGTGATATCGAAGTGGCAGAACTTATTTCCTTCACTACCAGATACTCCAACCAATTGTATCATGGGATAGTAAAATGCATCAACGATGTCAGCCAGATATCCCCGTGCCTCGGACAAATAGTAGTCATTGGCAAAGTAAGTGTCAGAAAGGACATGCAATATCACAGGGTAAATCTTGTCATCTATTCGACATGTGATGACAACTCTGATTGTCTTGGGAGATACAACAACAGTCAGGTACGTCGGGATAGACAGTCGTATGCCATAGAGACTGTAATAAGGTGTGCTTCTGGCCATGCGTGAAGCTGATCCACACCGTCCAATCACGTCGTAGTCTGAACTGTCTAAGTTTTGCACATTGACCACCGTAACACAGTGTTCGGCTTCGTCTGCCACTAGGATAGCTTTAGAGCTACTGAGCTTCTTTGAGGGGTCTCGTAGTGTTGAGAAGTCAACATGAATGATGTGCCGGATAGACGTAAAGCTGTAGGGATTGTCTTTGACTTGACAGTTTTCCAATGTTAGACCTGCCACCATCCGACAACTTCTCCCATGCCTTAATTTAACTAACTGTTGTGATGTAGCTGCTAGAATATATTCGGAGTTTGTTGGTAACTCGATGAAGGCAACTACGCCAGCTTTGAAACCGTCTCTTGGTCTCACCATGTGACTGTAAGTCAAATCCCGTATCTTGTCATGTTCCATGGAGTCTTTCAGATTTGCATCAGCTGCATGCAGACAACTAATTGTATTAATTCATTTTAGTATTTAGAAATGTTTTGTGATAGTTGGCCAATTAATTACTCTGTTATAGAAACTGTAGGTCAGATATTAGTATTGATTAATATAGTATTGTTTTAATGAAATTCAAGAAAATTAAAAAAATATCGTTGAGGCCACTAGTCTGCGCTTTACACTGTACGCTGTCTTATATACACCCAATGACTTAAATACCTGTCTTATATACACTCAATGACTTAAATACCTGTCTTATATACACCCAATGACTTAAATACCTGTCTTATATACACTCAATGACTTAAATACCTGTCTTATATACACTCAATGACTTAAATACCTGTCTTATATACACCCAATGACTTAAATACCTGTCTTATATACACTCAATGACTTAAATACCTGTCTTATATACACTCAATGACTTAAATACCTGTCTTATATACACTCAATGACTTAAATACCTGTCTTATATACACCCAATGACTTAAATACCTCTCTTATATACACTCAATGACTTAAATACCTGTCTTATATACACTCAATGACTTAAATACCTGTCTTATATACACTCAATGACTTAAATACCTGTCTTATATACACTCAATGACTTAAATACCTGTCTTATATACACTCAATGGCTTAAATACCTGTCTTATATACACTCAATGACTTAAATACCTGTCTTATATACACTCAATGACTTAAATACCTGTCTTATATACACTCAATGACTTAAATACCTGTCTTATATACACCCAATGACCATTGTCCACCACACTTTGTAAAACGGTCACCAGCGCACGAATAGCTACACTTGTTGGGACTCCGCCAGCCATGTTTATTATAGTGAACACCGCAGTGGCACTCATCTCCCATCTGCAGACCTGCATAAGGCTGCCCTAAACAACATTATTAATATTATTATCACACAGTTGTAGGTGACTACGCTATACACTATTTCTATGTACATGTATACAATGTAATGCAATTGCCCACTGCAGTTAATAACATGCAATCAACACTATAGTAACTAATGTACTTGCAGCACTGGAGTAATATACTTAACAAGTAGTGCACTATCAACACTGTAGTAGCGCACTATCAACACTGTAGTAGCGCACTATCAACACTGTAGTAGCGCACTATCAACACTGTAGTAGTGCACTATCAACACTGTACTAGTGCTCTATCAACACTGTAGTAGCGCACTATCAACACTGTACTAGTGCACTATCAACACTGTAGTAGTGTACTATCAACACTGTAGTAGTGCTCTATCAACACTGTACTAGTGCACTATCAACGCTGTAGTAGTGTACTATCAACACTGTAGTAGTGTACTATCAACACTGTAGTGCTGTTAGTGACCTAGCGGCGCATTGTTCACCTACTCTAACGACTAGCACAGCTACGAGCAGCAGATACACTGTACATGCACTATTTCTATGCTGAAGGAAACTGAACACACTTACATGTACATGTATGTTACTATTGAACTAGTTTTCCGTTACCTTGCAGAATACAGAAACCAATACACAGGTTAACAGTCATTTTAGGATCTTCAATAGATATCGGTAGTGCTCTATTAGTGGCATCTCTAAAGCATCCAACGTAATAGGGGTACTCACACACCCCAATCTTAATCATAGTTAGCAGAACCAAGGCTATACCTAAAATTGAATAAGAAATAAAATAATATAGTGTATAATTATAATGCGCTAATACAGACGCTTGAGTTTGATAAAAACCTGTAGAGGCAGTTACTATGGAAGAATTAAAAACAGACATACCCAGCTGCCAGTCTGCAGGTGAAACATGGCTATAATATAACTCAACCTACCCATGACCTACCTACGTAGTGGTCAAAGTTGGGGGGGGGGGGGTCGTGGGGGACGCAGTCTCCCCATCATAAATTTCAAGGGGTCCTTCAGACTGATAGACCCCCTACAGATTGCTATTATAAAAAATCTAATGCGGCGCCATTTATTTTCCTTGTTACATAGCAACGAAGTTTTCTCTTAAAATCTTAAGATCTTGAACCATATTTTAACCTGAAGTTCTTGGATTTTGCACCATTTCGGTGTCTAATTTTAATAAAGTTTCCAATTTCCGGGAAGGCGCCCTTCCCGGACCCTCTCCGCCAGCGCACCGTTCGGGAGCTTCGCGCGCTTAAGTTGTTATGTCTGCTACCCTAGAGACCCCCCATGATTTTTCTTAGACTTTGACCACTGTACCTACGTGTACCTGTGCACTCGACTGAATTGCATGCACATGGAAATATGAGAGAATATATTATTATATTATTATACATCTTGTACATGTACACATACTAATATTTGGAGATTTAAACCCATGAAATAGAGAAAGAGGAAAAAGCAAGAGAAGGAATGTTGAGGCCAGTGGCGCAACAACACTGCAGCCAGTTAACAACCCAGGCCTTGCTCTGTCAGCAGTCGGCCAGGCAAAGTGGCACCGATAATATTAACACAAGCAGTTGATGCTTCATGGCATGCCTGTAGCCATTCTTCCATCCCACAATGCCGAATCAAACGCGGCTAACCATTCAACAATGAATCTCACCGGTAGTTCACTCTGCGATCTCCGGCAGCGGCAGTAGTCAATTTTGGCAGCAGTGTTAAATAATTGTGATAAGAATGAGATTGCGTAGAGTGTAAAGTTCTATAAGCAAGTAACAGTAGCTTGCATTTGTGGAGTAAATAGACAGGCGGAATTGAAGAGCTGTAAAAAAGAGGTTGTGTATGAATAGTTTTATATTTTTCTATAAGTCATTGTAATTGCTCCTTGCTGCAATAAGAAGGAAAGTTTTTCCATTGTTCCTCCAATACCTGCCTGGAGATTCATTCCCTTCTGGCTACATACATGTACATGATGAATTCATATTCGTATTGTGGTTTATCCAACCAGTGTCTGATATAAAAATTATTATATCACCAATACAAATATCTTGGATTAGTAACATTATAAACCCTACATGTGCATAGTGATTTACTGTAATGAGCTCTATAGTTCTTAGGTCTTGTATGTTTACTACAATGTACTCATATTATGTATAATATTGTAATGGTAAAATGTAACTCTAAACTCAGCCTCCCGACTACATGGTACTTGTTATGAAAAATCATTGCATAAACTTCCCTGTGTTAACTTGTCTCCGTAGTAAACTATCACTTATATACTTATAATGTGCCTTACTGAGCAATTGTGTCCTTTTTATACCCATGTAAAGAAGGCCGACCTCTCAGAATTACTTGATATTCATCTTGTAAATGAATTGGATTATTTTAAGCATCTTTTGTTGTACCCGACATGTTTTGGGTCGGCCTCGGGCTTCCAGCTGTTATATTGTTGTGCAATTTCTGGACGACACTACGCCGTCTTTTTACGACACTACGTCGGCCTTTTACCGGAAGTTCTTATAGTATATAAAGCACATTGTTTTTATGTTCATTGTCTCAGTTAATGCTTGGATCTTAACAAAAGACACTTTTATACTACTTATACAGAGGATTCACTTCGTATTATTGGTCGCTCCAGTCATCAAGTTCCTCGACCTTGCTTCCCGAGCTTCCTGCTAGGTCGAAACATAGTCTTTCTCAGTATAGCAAACAAGCATTGACTCAAGACCACATGGGTCGTCTTGAGTAGTTATTAGATTAGTAGTACATGTTGATCTTTCATGTAATGAGAAGACCTAGCACCACTCATAGGTTCTTCATTTTGGACAAGGGGTCGCCTTAGGACGACATCACAACCCCCCAAAAACCCTTACAATATGTAGTATAATGTGATATGATTATGACTATATCATTCTGAGGTCTTGCATACATATATTTGCTACAACGTATTGTGTAACTACAGGGTGTTGGTTTGTTGCTTTACAGCAAACATTGTAAGGAAAATAATCCGCAGGAAAGATTTTCAATACTTTCATTGACGATTACGGGAAATTAGCTGAACCTGTTTGATTTGTATAGTTATAAAAGGATTACCTACAATTCTGGAGCTGTAGAATGTTTAACATATACATGTACGATGTAAACTCTAGCTAAATTTATTGATTATAGTGATAAATTAAAAAGCCGGTTACCTTGTTATTTGCAGATAGTTGTATCTCCGGATAAAGTATAATTTATATATTATAATTATTATAAATTCAATTAAGTCTAATTAGTATGCACACAATGATATAGTTATAGGGAATTTTCAACATTCTTTTAAATTTGCAGACAGTGGAAATATCTCAGTTCATGTAATAGTATTGGATGTCACACCATACCTTAGACCATGTATGCTGTGTACACAAACACATGTAGGTTGGGGTGGGGGTATGTACCCCCATTATACTATATTTGCATCACCTCTTCAGTCTCATAAGTACAATGTATGTATTTACATTGTGTACGCAAAAAAATGCTCAACAATTACATTATATGCTCGCAGATTTGGTCTGAGTGAGCTAACTAGATGAACAATTGTGTAGTTTCGCATGAGATTCCAAGCAAAGTGATTGGTGTAATTGTCTCCTCCTGAAATACAGTGGAACTTGCTCAATTCAAACTCCAAAGGACCGTCATAATTAGTTTGAATTAGGCCTGAGTTTAAATTGTAAGATCACTTCACTTAATTGAAACCATTGCATATAGTGCTTAGCAGGGACCAAGGCTAATAGTTTAAACTAACCAAGTCTTTGAATTAGCCTAGGCTGAATTAAGCAAAACTTACCAATTTTACTTCCCACTATTAATCCCAGGTAAGAAAGCAAGGATCTAAAGAGATCTGTATTTTTTCTAATTTGGGGTGGAGAAGGCACTTCACCAATGGCAAAGTATTATATGAGGCACAGGAGCAATTGTGGCAGGATGCTCTTCCTAACACCACCAATGACCCGTATGGGAATTGAACCTGGGACTACCACATGGAAGTCCAGAGCCCTTACCACTAGGCCACGGCTGCTCCTAGGCAAGTTCGACTGTATTTTAATTAAAGCTCTTATAACTGAGAGAGTTTTGAAATCATAGTGTCAGTGGAAAAAACACACATATGCTATAGTATTTACATGTTATGATTGAAGCCATGTTGGTAAAGTTTTGTACAACATAAAAGTGAGAAAGTTTAACAGAAGATAATACAGTATATTATATATCAATATAAAGGTACGAGGTATGAGCTACAAAGTAACTAGAGGTACTGGAGTGTAGTTAGTTAACAAGACTGGTTGCCTAAAGCTAGCATATTATTTCTATAATGTTAAATATAATTTTAGTTGACTTAATCAAATAAAATTTAATTAATTCTGTACATTACCTGAGAACGTAGGCCTGTCCATAGTGAAGGTCTATTACTACTTGTTCCAGATGAGAGAGGAAGGAGACGGACAGAGGAGATAGACGTTTGCTTGCGTGTTATGCTCTGCACATGTACATGTACATTGATTATGTAAATACAACCATACAAAGTAACAAGATATTCCTGTATATTGTTTCACTGTTGATTAAAACCAATTAACTTACACAAAGCATTCAGGAAGCACTCTATTAAAGTTTTTTACACCAAATCAATACAATTGATTAAAAATTAGCAAATGGCACTCCCAGTAAATGTATCTCGAGGTGTAAGAAACTAAAAGTGTTAAAATTCAAGCCATCAATAATATACAACACAAATTTATATTTCTATTTATATTTTGCATTGGTATTTATGCAAATATTACAAACAGTAAAGTGTTTTTCTAAAATTAAATTTCCCTTTTTCTGGTAGCTATACGGCTTTTGACACAGATCTAAAGTTTAATGAATAGTTAAACATCATAATAGTGTATTGTGATATTTTACGTGCGCGTACGAGTGAACACACTAGAGGGAACCGAGAGTGGTCTATCAGTTTCTCCTAATTACATGCTGATTATCGTGTGCTGACTATATTACTTGTGCCTATTGTGCTGACTCGTGGGTTCAAGTGTTCTAGCATGAATGTTGATCCAACATGTGTCCTATCCTATTCTATTCCAGCACTCTGGCTGTCAGCCCCGAGGGACTTAGGGTAATAGTATATTGGTCTAAATAATAGCTCCGCTTCTTGTATAGATAAAATAGATGTGACTGCATTGGACTCTACAGTGTAACTATCCTAGAAAAATATCGCTGCTTTTGTACTAAATCTGCTTCCGGTTGCTTCCAGTATAAGGTCTGTCTTACATCTTGTAAAAATAATACAACAAGTAGGTATCGAGAAGGATGACTAGGGCATAATATAAAGTGTCAGAAGACCGACCTACCTAAGGTTGACCCCCATAGGTCGGGTACAAAATAAAACAGTATAGAAAATGCAAATTCTCATGCAATAAAAGAGGTACATGTACATGCATAAGTTAGATTGGCACTCAAATCAACTCATACAATTTAGAATGGAATTTATACATATTTGCACAATGTAAGTTAAGAATTGTCCGTTTCACCACAGTATATCGTGGTGTTAGTCAACAGTTATACATTGTAATCCTGTATATCGTGGTGTTAGTCAACAGTTATATATTGCAATCCTGTATATCGTGGTGTTAGTCAACAGTTATACATTGTAATAATGTATATCATGGTGCTAGTCAACAGTTATATATTGCAATCCTGTATATCGTGGTGCTAGTCAACAGTTATATATTGTTATCCTGTATATCGTGGTGTTAGTCAACAGTTATACATTGTAATAATGTATATCGTGGTGTTAGTCAACAGTTATACATTGTAATAATGTATATCGTGGTGTTAGTCAACAGTTATACATTGTAATAATGTATATCGTGGTGCTAGTCAACAGTTATACATTGCAATCCTGTATATCGTGGTGCTAGTCAACAGTTATATATTGCAATCCTGTATATCGTGGTGCTAGTCAACAGTTATATATTGTAATCCTGTATATCGTGGTGTTAGTCAACAGTTATATATTGTAATCCTGTATATCGTGGTGCTAGTCAACAGTTACACAATGTAATAATGTATATCGTGGTGCTAGTCAACAGTTATATATTGCAATCCTGTATATCGTGGTGCTAGTCAACAGTCATACATTGCAATCCTGTATATCGTGGTGCTAGTCAACAGTTATACATTGTAATAATGTATATCGTGGTGCTAGTCAACAGTTATACATTGCAATCCTGTATATCGTGGTGCTAGTCAACAGTTATATATTGCAATCCTGTATATCGTGGTGCTAGTCAACAGTTATATATTGTAATCCTGTATATCGTGGTGTTAGTCAACAGTTATATATTGTAATCCTGTATATCGTGGTGCTAGTCAACAGTTACACAATGTAATAATGTATATCGTGGTGCTAGTCAACAGTTATATATTGCAATCCTGTATATCGTGGTGCTAGTCAACAGTCATACATTGCAATCCTGTATATCGTGGTGCTAGTCAACAGTTACACATTGTAATAATGTATATCGTGGTGTTAGTCAACAGTTATATATTGTAATCCTGTATATCGTGGTGTTAGTCAACAGTTATATATTGTAATCCTGTATATCGTGGTGTTAGTCAACAGTTATATATCGTAATCCTGTATATCGTGGTGCTAGTCAACAGTTACACATTGTAATAATGTATAGGCCTATCGTCATGATAATCACTGCGCAGCCAAATTAGGAGAAATGTGATTGTTAGACAGCTATTATGCTACAGTAGTTTAGACTGAGTAAACTTAGCACCACTGAGTAAGCTGTGTGTGAAATAAATAAAATATAGTCAACACTTCGACCATCACAAAATGTCCAACTACAAACTTATCTAAGATGGAGAATATAATAATTGATTGTCCACTCAGTGACTTTACACTAATCAATGGTATTGGTATAATAGGATCATTGATTATATAAGAAACTTTATATTCCTATACTTTAAATAATATAATATCCCTTTTATCTACATAGAATAACAGCAAGTGATAATATTCTGATGACATAAAGAAACATACAATTAGTATTAAAGTCAATAAGATTACCATCAGTATTGAAAATAGGTTCATCATTAATTTATTACTAAACTTATTCTTCAAATATCACATGAAAGCGTTATTTACCTAAGGAAACGTTTGAAGTCTGTTTTAGTCAGTTAGAAAACAATCTTTTGACACAAAATATCAATATATTTCATAATGAAGTACATGTAATGTATAGCATGCAACCTAATGATTCTCATATTCTTAGCTAGTCAAGGCTGTATTATCTAAGATTGGACACAGATATTGTCATGTCAAGTATAATGGACAAGAATAGCACATGTAAGTATGTTAAACCTCAGCATCCTTATACTGGCATAAATAATGTACATGTATTACAGTAAAACCAAATTTTCAAAAAGTGGGTTATTGCGCAACAAACTTAATATGATTGTTACATTGTAAATAATATTATTATATTTATTGTATTATGTGGTCTGCATGTATTGCTTGAACTCTTCTTGTTGCATCCAGGGCTACACTATGTGCTTGTATAATACTGCATAATTATATTATATATACAGGTGTAGTTGATAGATGTCATATCACATATGATATTATTACCTTAGAATCATGTACCTGTGTAATATGCCAAATACTATACAGTCATGTACATAGTATACATGTACAATGAGAAGGACAGGAGACTGGGCGAATTTTTTCTTGATTCCAAATGCGAAGGATCGTCGCACTGGGAAAAATAATAAATTTAATCAAAATAATAATGAAATATTGATGTTTAACCACACTTCGAACACTGGTCTAGCATAACTTAGGAAAACTCACACATTTACCATATATTACAGTTAATGGGTGAATTATACTAATAGTATTATAAATATGGATTCATCTTAAACCAGATACATGTAGCTTCTCTTGGAATGCATCATATACATGTATGTATAAAATCATTATAACAGGTCCGTGGATATATGATTATATAACTGAATATATGACAAGGATGTTTAAGACATACATGTATATTGTGAAACCAGTAGCGCTAATAGCGTGTTTTTACAAATCTAGCTATACCATGAATTTATGTTTACCATTGTTGCATTTTATTTCCTCTACAGCGAATAAAAAGTTGGAATTGGTCTCCACATTACTAGTACTAGCATTAGTTTGTGCTACGTCTGTACAGACCGAGTACATGGGATGTTATATAGACAATACATCGGACAGAGCTCTCAGACACAAAGTAAAGTATGACAACTTGACCATTGACCTGTGCATTGGATACTGTATATACAGAGGTATGTGGGTTAGCCCCAGTAACATGAGAGATTCTCACTGGTTGCTACGGTAACCATTTACTAAATAAGATAGAAAACTCTCTACTCCACTCATTGAAACCTAAATGTACCAGATAGAGCAAGACTGTTAGCATGGCATCTTTGAAACTGTATAAACTAGCATTTAGTAGCCTACATTGTGTATAAAATTTTACGGCTACCTTGAAGTCAGTGTTCTGTACTTGCAATTGAATAATACATGTGGTAAGAGTTGTGATTAGGTAGACAACTCCTAGATTTTCCAACATACTGAGCTAGAGTGCCCAATGATAGCGAGCATCACACAAGACTCAGTGAGACTTTCTTAGTGAAACAATAATAAGTATGTTGAATGAATTTAGGAAGTAAAATACAAACAGCATTTAAATATAAGATAAGATGGGAAACTCACAGGTCAATGGTCAGTGGTCAATGGTCAGTTTGACTGACATAATTCACCAGACTGACTGGTTCGACTTTACTGTAATAGTTCTACAACCAAAACTAAAAACATAAATACTTCTTGTACCACTTTGTCCACTTAAATTTTGAACCCATAAACTGTACCTTTCTACTTGTGTGCCAGATAAAAGTAAACTTAATGATATGAAATGTATAGAGTTATTAAGATTTGCTTTGTTTTGATTTAGGTCAGCCATACGCTGGTATGCAGTTTAAACATGAATGCTTTTGTGGAACTTCGTACAACAAACATGGTCCTGCAGAAGATGAGGAGTGTAGTATGGAGTGTACAGGAGATGCTCAGCAGATATGTGGTGGGAGTCAACGGAATAGTGTCTACAAAACCTACCCAGGTAAACGTAGTACCTAGCAGAATTTACACCGGTATATTTATTTAGCATTTTTTGTCCATGTACATATATATTATATTATAATATTTTGCTGAGAACATGAAATAATTAGTTGGAACACACATTAAGAATAATCTGGAAACATACATGTATTATATAATATCTCTTTCATATACTCAATCAATGAATGAATTCAAAGCATACTTATGCTTTAGGGAGTTTCATTACTGGCCCTTACCCTGACACGGAGGAAAGATTAGTGTTTTACAAGAGTGTCCATGTTGATGACATCACTAGTGACATCATATCCTTTACACAACACCCGCTAGATTCTACTAAACTACTAGCAGCTACATCCCAACAACTACTGGATATCAATCACCATGGAGACTGTAAAGTAATAGCTGGTGTACCTCTACAAGGTTGTTCTTATCAGAGTAATTCATTTAGTTTTACATCTATTAGTCACATTGTATTTGTAAACTTTACTAAAGTGAGCGATCCATCTGGTGTATTTGGTAAACCGAGTGTTCTGGTAGCAGATCCTCAACAACACTGTGTGAAAGTTGTAGAGTTAGACTCCATATTGGATGCCGATAAGGATGCCGAAGAGAACGGGAAAGAAAGAATTCAGTATACTACCATTGGTCAATGTGGTACATATAACTGGACGGGCAAACTAACTCAATCTAAATCACCATCAGATATATATCTAGTGTCTCCAGCATACATGACCACCATTATTACCGCCAATGTTATCAGAATACTAATCAGCTGTGTTTTTGAAGGAAAAGTCTATCCAGTAATCACAAATGTGTACGCCACTCACACTATTACTTACTCTTATCAATACCTGGATGTATCGTCTGGCTCTATATCGGATGTGGGTGACAAATTCTACTACCCTCTTATTAGGTCGACAGGGGTCATAGATAACAGCAGTGGCACTGCTGACTTCCTTATAATGGCATCTCATGCTTCTCGCAGTAGCAACATTAATTGTTCAGAGTCTTGTGACTTGGCCATTCCCAGAGTATACAGAAACCTTCCAGTAGCAATAGTTGATGGAAAACTGAAACGTCTGAAGATTCACAATATGCAATTACTTCCAAGTGATTTAGTTGTAGACCTCATGCCAACAGACTCTTCTTCCCGTTTTGATCAGTTTGCTGTGGGTGTAGACAACCGCACCCTCATTCTTTATAGTAATGACAAGAAAGAATTCTACTATTTGACAGTTAAATTTCAGTTCAATTTAATCACAGACAATTTTTGCAGTGAAACCTACTTTCTCAAGTCTTCTGTCAATTCTCCAGAATCATGCGCATATATGTGTGCAAAATATGACGGTAGATGTACTTGCTTTACATTTCAAGATGGCGGTCTATGTTATCTTCATACTGAATATGTCGGAGTAAGTGCTGTTCCAGACATAGTCAGTTTTTGTTATAATCGAAGTGGATCGACCTAAAGACAAAGCTTGGACACTCTACCATTATGAGCTATTTACCTTCTTTATTATTATCTCAACCCCTTTATATGACTGAGAATCAGCAACATAGTACGCTACATAAATATATAGTTTGATTCATGTGTAATCTTCTAGCCAAATTCCCAGAATTGTCTGACTGTCAAGTGATGAGAGGGGTGAAGGAGTTGCCTTCCCTCTTTATACATGTTGCTACATGCTTCCCTACTTGCAGATTTTAATTGGCTAACGAAAGCAATAGCTAATCATGAAGCACAATATATTGACACTTATGAATTTTTAAGGTGTAAACATTCAAGGTCAGATGTGAAAAATTGGGTAACATTTGGGTTATAATCTTTGAAAATGCGTCAAAATTGCCGGCTATACAGGAATGAGTTCTAAAGCATATCGGTATGTTATAACACTCACAAACAATAACAATAACCTATGAACCAATTTATCACTTACTGTTGTTTGGTTAGTTAAAATGGATGTATGATTTACACCTCAAGCTTACATTTTATCTGTTAGTTTTATTGGTGTTTCATGTTTATTATTACAGATGATTACAGAATTGCCCACTCACTGAATGAAAACAATCAGATTAAAACTTGGTTAAATGTTTAAATTTGTTAGTTTTTGTGCCAAATTCTTATCACCTTATGTTGGCTAACCTTCGCCCAGTATTTTTCAACCAATAATGTTAACATTGAGAACATAGTTCCTAATCAATAGAGAAACGCTGAGTAGACAACAAATATATTATATAAAATATTATTAGAAATTTGAAGGTTGTAAGTGCATTAGGTCCATTTTGGACTGATATTTAAAATCTGAAGTGTCTGTTGCCACAAGTTCTATGATGAGATAATCAAATAGTTTCACAAGTAGATGTCAGTCAACCTACCCGACATGTAGTACATGCAGGTAATGCTACATGTATGTGCTAACTAAGCAGTAGATGCAGTTCTAGACTGCATGTAACCCATTAATAGCTTCAGCACCTCTGCTCTGTGTTCTCACTAGTTGTGTCACTATATATATAACAAACCTTGCTGTATCATATACCTTGTTCTATTGATATTTTATACATTTTGTCATTAAATAAAGTACAAAATATTGTTATTTTATCTGGAGTTGTCTTTTCTTAGCATACGAGAGCATAACTTCACATATATTGTATAAGGTCTTGCCTACGGTTATTATGAAGGCTAGTAGCTGCCCTTTCTTTCACCTTCACCTCCTCTAGACACTTGTTGCGTACGATACAGTTTTCTGTCTTTTTTGTGAAGTACTCCCACACTTTCGACTTTGTAGCTCTCATCGCCATTACTAACTGGAAATTGGTAGGATAACCTCAAAAAATGGTGACTTCTCATCATTTGTACTAAAATTTTATTAGCACAAACAAAAAATAATAATAAAACAGTATTTAATTAAAAAATAAATTCTAAATAATTAAAAACAATTAACTTGACCTAAATCGAAAATATACTAGGGAAAAGTTGAGGTTGAAGGTGAGGCTAAAAGATCAAATTGAATTGTCGATTCATCATTGCAGGCCTAGTACTACATGCAACTAGATGAAGTTCCGGACTGTCAACCGATTAATAGCTTCAGCACCTCTACCTTGCTCTATCATATACCATGTTTTATTGATATTTTACATAATATGTTGTTATTAAATAAAATGTTACATGTGCAATAATATATAGTTTTATTTCGTCTAGAGTAGTCTTGTCCTAGCATAGGAGAGCATAACTCTCCATACACATTATTACAAAATGTAGCCAGTATACATTCTCTGCAAAAGAGGACACGACTCTGATTAATTCGAACAGTACATGTGTTTATATCTTATTTTACTATGAGTATTACGTATGGTGAGAGCTGAAGAGGACGATGAGATGATTGTTAAACATAAAGAATAAATAAACGATCAGTTAAACCCATACAGTATATCAAACTGTTATTGAAATAGTTGGAGTTGTGCACCCTAGCAGCTATAAATATTTATTAAAGGAGGCAATGCATTTATGGTTTATGCATGTCATGAATTGAAAAAACGGGTATAGATTTGACTGCACTTGGATGAGGATAGAATTTTAAAACTCTCTGATTTGTTCAATACAGAATACTTATGATACTACAGTGTCATAAACATGCTTCAAAAATTAAAGTTCTTCAAAATGCTGCACTGAAATTGTAAGAGATCCATAGCTTGTACTTTACTTGAAAGACTACACGATCTGGCATGACCTTCAACTTCTTACAGAGCAAGATAGTTTTTGTTTTCATTCCTGCTAAAAGGTTCATGCAAAAAATATAGCACAGTGTAGTTGGAATTTGTATGCAATTTAGTGGTTAGGTGGTTTTGAAGACTAAATGGTTAATATTGATATTAATTACTCCATTCAATAAGTATAAGCGTATATATATTTGTATGATCAATACTATTACATAAAGCGTTATCTAATTTATCTGTTAGTAATGTTTACCAGTTCATTTTAGAATTTCGTGATGAAACATGGATATTGATTCATGTATATCAGCTTTACATAAATTATCCTGTCTAATAACGTTTACATCTGGAAGTGTTGCTATAGTCACTGGTACTGGCTGGCTATGACAGCAATATTTGTATGTCTCTTTACACATGAAGGAGTGCTGAGAGCTGCAGTTAAAAAGCATGAAGATTCTCTACTTTGGTAATGTAAACCTGCTATTATACGTACCCTGCTGGTAGAATCAAACATGGGATGATCCAAATGTGTTATAGAAATATCTACTTAATTCTTTGATAAGCAATAGTTGTACATCATAGAGGAGTTAAAAAGTTTGCAATCACCTGTAGTTTATAAAGCATGTTTCTATTTATGTGCTTGTACATCAATTTGAAGAGCAAAATCCATTATTGCTACCAATGCTTTATACTTATACATGCAGATAGTTTTATTTTATACAAAAATACAACAATTATAATAACCATGAACTACATTATGTATTGCAATGCAAGCAGTTTTAAATGATAAACCTACCATTTTTTTCATATTTTGTAGTCATGAAAGTGTTAGCCTTGGTTCTACTGTATACAGTTAACTATGGGCTGGGAAGCAGCACGTCTCAGTATGTAGGATGTTATAAAGACACCCGTGATAGAGCTCTACCAATATATACTCACTCTCATGCTATGACTATAGAGTACTGTATAGGATTCTGTACATTGTACGGTATGATAATATATATTACAGTTTTATAATAAAACTATGTACATATTATTATATTATATCGCAATTAGTATGTTCAAAATACTTACATGTATTTTACACTATGTAATATTATGCGTATAGGTATACATGTATAATAAAATTATGTAGTCATGAACTTATATATTTGCAGCGTATATTAGTGCTGGGCAGTTTGAATTTGCAAGTCCATTCAATTATTTTGTTGATTTTGCAAAAACCCGAATGATATCAAAGTTATCTTTTACCCCTCGGTTTAATTCAGTTTTTTAAATTCAGGAAAAAACACCGAATCAAACCGAAAACTGAATACTCAATGTTGGGAGTTGTCACACTCTTGTTTTAAACTATATTGGCGACCACTGTTAATTTTCTCTATTAAATCGCAACTATTAAATGCCAATTATCTATATGCAAGTATAACAATTGGAATCGAGTGAAACTAAAGTAAATCATTTCTGGGTGACAATGATGGCTGCAGCTAATTTTGAATTCCGAAGATGACATCGGATTATAAACATTGAAGGATGCATAACATGAATTCATGTGTTCGTAGTTTCAGCCATTACCAGGCATGACCGCCTTTTTTATTTTGTGTTCCAAGGATGACATTGAATTATAAGGATAAAAAGAACCATAAAAATGGCGGCTATTTTCATTAATTTACTAATTGTTAATTATTTTCATTTTCATTGAATTTTAAAACTGAATTGAACCGCACTACCGCATTAGGTGTCGGTTCGCATTTTAAATTTTGGCGGTTTTTGAAACCGAAAGAAAAAAACTGAAAAACTGAATGACACCGAAACACCGCGCAGCACTAGCGTACATTATGGCCTGTTTGTCAAAATACATTTATTTGTATGTTTACAATGGTCACATACCTGTACAAGCCAGTCTCTATATGTTTATACACTATGTATTAACAGTTATTTCTACACATTACTGTGTAGATGCACTGGAGCACACACCAATTTACAGATCTTTGAATGGCATGGAACCAAACTTGTGAATTAGAATCAAGAGTGTATAATAATTAAACCAATGCTATTTCCATGATCAAAGCAATTGTAGGTCAACCGTATGCAGCAGTTCAATCCAACAGTCAGTGTTTCTGTGGGTTTGAATATGCAAGACACGGATCTACCCGAGAAAGTGATTGTTCTCGGGTATGCAATGGAGATCAAGGTCAGATCTGTGGAGGCTCCTGGAAAAACAGTGTCTACAAAACATTCTCCAGTAAGTGTTATTAAACCTTAAACCTGAACTAACCAGAGCTTGTCTAAGAATGGTTTTAAATGGTTTCAAGTTGTTTGAATCATAACTTGAACAAAATACAAAATGTCAGCTCAGTCAAACACCTCCTCATATGTTAAATCTCTTAATGCACATAAACAATAATAATGTGATGCATTGTGGGTAAATCGCATCCCCACATTGCACATATGGGCAACTACATAATTTCAGGAAAAGGTATAAATTAAATGATCTGATCAGCAAATATTTTGGGTCAATTTAGGAAAATATAGTCATGTCAAATTCTAACCATGCAGCAGTTCTGTTCTGTTCTGTTCTGATAGCCTATAACTTGTGCTCTACATGTGCCCTACATGGCTGTGTGCTATTTAAAAATATATCAGTCTACTGCAGTATAACATTGCATTATGTCTAGTTATAGTAATAACATATTAGACTCAGAGAAACTGTGACTGTTCTGTGTAGAATTGTCTCTCCTTGGATTGTGGGTGGAGGAAACTCCCCATCTCAAGGTGTAACATATAAAATCACTTACATACTATGTGTATCATTGTATATTAGAGGAAGGCACCTTGAAAGAATCTATGAACTCTGACGAAAGACGAGATATTGCTTACACTAGAAGCGTCCATGTTGATGACATCACCAGTGACATTATATCCTTTATACAAAATCCGCTAGATTCTACTAAACTACTTGCAGCTACATCTCAGCAACTACTGGATATCAATCACCATGGAGACTGTAAAGTGATAGCTGGTGTACCTCTACAAGGTTGTTCTTATCAGAATAATTCACTTAGTTTTACATCTATTAGTCACATTGTATTTGTAAACTTTTCTAAAGTAAGAGATTCATCTGGTGTATATGGTAAACCGAGTGTTCTGGTAGCAGATCCTCAACAACACTGTGTGATAGTTGTATCTGTCCACGATTCAAGCGACTTAACCTATGATACTATTGGACAATGTGGAACAGCTGGGCGAATGACCAATAAAGTCGCTTATAAGAATATGGATGATGTGAGATTGACCACACCTGTGTTCCTTTCAGTGATTGGACATTCAGCAGACTCCATCCATCTAATAACAACATGTATGACTGATGCTTCTTCTTACTACGTTATCTCTACATTCACCTTCACAAACACTGTCACATACGATTACCACGATGTAGTGTGGAGTGGATATATAACAGATGATCTTAAAGATTTTTACTTCCCGACAATACGTTCAAAAGATAGCCTGTTGATTGCTAACCCTTCAGCTGATTGCACACTAATAATACTAAACGAAGTACCGACAGAACAGAAGGCCGTCAGCTATGGTTGTAAAGAGCATTTTATTCCTGTAACTGTCAGAGGCTGGCCAATGACAGTTCTTGAGGGTCAATTAAAGTACATCAAGTATAGTAACGACGGCACCATTTCAGAGGAGGAAGTTATTGTTGACAGACTTCCATCAGATTCAGTCTCAAAGATGACCAAGTTTAGTGTAACACCAGATACACAGAGCATAGTACTTTACAGTCAAAGTCTTAAAACATTCTACTACACTATTACTACTGGCAGACATATTGCTGTTACAATGATCCAAAACCATGTATGTAATGAGGTATACTTTAGTTTAGTACTAAGTAGTACAGTGGAGTCCTGCACGTACAGGTGTATCAAACTATCTCCTAGGTGTGTAGCATACAGTCTAAGTAATTCTGGTTCCTGTTTACTCCATGAAGTTCTGGACTTTAAGTATGATGCTGAGACATCTTGCTACAGCATGTGAGGAACCAAGTAGATCAAAGATTAATTTTGATACCAAGTGAACCAACAACCAACAAGCTGCAGATATTTTTGTAACATTCAAATAGAATTTTAAAATGCTGAGTAGTGAGCTATGTAGGATTATTTGTAAGGTTTGTTCTCTAACTGATGGTAATCTAAAGTAATCTGACTGACTTTATTATTTGAGCTCATTTGGAAATTCCCAGCCTAGCCTTTCTCATAATTAAGAGGTGTTCGGCAATAATGCATGAAAAATAACAACATCCATCGCATTAATGCGTGACTTTTATTTAAATAAATGCGATGAAAATACGATGAATATTCAATAATGCGATATTATTTTTATTATTTTTTTATTATTATTTCCATCGCATTATTGGAAAATTTATTCCATCGTATTATTTGCTCTTCCATCGCATTGCTGCCGAAAGCACCCTATTTTACATCATGATTAAACATATTTATAAAACAGCTACTGTAGATGATGTTGACTTGTAATCTCAACTTTAACAGAGGCTAAAATATTTAGTGAACAATAAAATATTTCACACGTATAGATAGTGCAATGTGACATTATCTTCGTTTTTGTATAATTATCTGGCTTGTTATGTGACAGTGCGTGATGTAAAGGCATATCTTATTATAATAATAAATCACTATTATAATTTTAAAGGTACAACTACAGTATGATAGTATACACATTTTTGGGGTAAAACTAATATTGTAATGGTTCAGGACATTTGTACATACGACTCCAGTCACCCTGATGGACCTTATAGCACCCTAAGTGCCTAGTAGTTGCCACAGCACTACTTATCTACATGTAACACTTGTTCTCTTGCACTTAGCTGTTTTGATACTCATACCTACATTGTTATGCATGTCTAACCATACACTGATAATTACATATCAATTATATACCTGTATGTAGCATTACTGAGTCATTATACTGCTTTTACACCCATGTAAAGAGGCCCGACCTCTCAGAAATACTTGATATTGATTTTGCATATGATCTAGATGATTTTAAGCATCTTTTGCCAAACCCGAACTATTTTGGGTCGGCCATCGGGCTTCCGGTCGCCATGCTGTTGCACAATTTCCGGACGACCCTACGTCATCTTTTTACGACACTACGTCGGCCTTTTTACCGGAACTTCCTTCGGAAATTCTATTACTATATAAAGGGCATTGTTTTTATGTTTGTTGTCTCAGTTCATGCTTGGATCTCACTAAAGACACTTCTATACTTATATATAGAGACTTTAACTTCGTAGATAGGTCATTCTAGTTGTTAAGGTCCTTGACCTTGCAACACAAACTGCCTACTAGGTCGGATCACTCTCTTTCTAAGTATAGCAAACAAGCATTGACTCGGGATCACATGGGTCGTCTTTGGTAGTTCTTTGACTACTAGTACCTGTTAATCTTTCATGTAATGAGAAGGCCTAGCATCACTCATAGGCACTTCACTTTGGACTCGGGAGCCGTCTCAGGACGACCACACCAAAACCCAAAAACCATTACATTGGTGGCAGCGGTGAGATTCTAAAGGTTGTACTCTTACAGTACGAAGCAGAAGTAAGGTGACCTCGGACTCGGACCCGGGAGCGTTAACCACACGAGACTCATTCAGAGTTTAAAGTGCATTCACTCGTGGCTCCGCTGGATGTAGCCCGACCGACCTCACTCTTCAGGGCTTCACCGGCGATTAGGACTCGGACCCGGGAACCCGAATGACGAGAAGGTGACAGAAAGCTAAAGCGCACCCATAATTATCGTGGTTCCGCTGGATGTAGCCCGACCTACGCCGGCTCTTCAACTAAAGACCGACCACGGATCCAGAATAGATTGACAGTACTCAGTACGTCGTACTAGGCCGACCCGGCCTATCAACTAAAGTAACTTATTCACTACTTAGATAAGACTACCAAGACAAGACGACACGTCTCACCCATAAGGAGGCTCAATATACACTTGAACTATGGCAAGCGAGATAGATAGGCTTGTGGAGGTCATCGGGAGGTACATAGAAGCAGCCCGACCCCTTCCGCCTCAACCCTCCTTCAAGACTCCATGGTTCGACGGACAAGGAGATGTCGAATTCTTCATAGAACAATTCCTGACGGTAGCCGAGACCAATGATTGGAGCCCGGCAGCCATGTACCTCCACCTGCGAGAAGCTCTTAAAGGGTCTTTGAAGCCCTGCGCGCCCGATTCGGGTGGACAGCTAAAGAGGCCCGACTACAACTTATACAGTTGAAGAAAGACCCCGGCATGTCCCTTCAAGAACACGCCACTCTGGTGAAGAAGCTAGTACATGTGGCCTACCAGGAACTACCCGAAGCGCACCGCCGGGTATTAGCTGTAGAAAACTTCAGCAACTCACTTGAGGGCGGAAACCTACAGAGACACTTGCTGGTGATCAACCCCAGAGATGTGGACTCGGCCGTCCGAGCCGGAAACGGCTTCCTGCTCGTCAAGGGACCTTCCCGTGGAAGTAAAACACATCAGACAAGGGCCGTAACAGAACCCGAGCCGGAGTTACACCACGTCAATGCCGTGGATACCGACCTGACCTGGACCAACGACCTGAAAGAGGCCATCCAGACTCTCAGCCAAGAAGGCCTAGCACCACTCATAGGCACTTCATTTTGGACTCGGGAGTCGTCTCAAGACGACCACACCAAAACCCAAAAACCATTAAAATATCACGACATGGTCTGGTAATAAGTGAGTGAAGGGAGATAAAGTAGTGATAAGAATTACCTAGAATAAAATGAATTATTTCACAATATAGTCACATTAGTTTAGTATAGTACACCATTATGGTATAATATACTCTTTTTGTACACGTCACATAGTTCAATATAAAATGCGCAGCCTTCTCTCACCAGGGATTATCTCCACTCTAAGAGAGAAGATAACTCCTATTTAGGACTGACTAGCAGGTAGCCGAGTTCAGCTGCAGAATTAAACCTGAAAGCTGGCACTTTCTCTTTACATATAAGACGTTGCACCCTGTAAACAGCTTGCCTACTGTTTGTAGGTAATCTCTAACAAAGAAACATTACCTCCACTCCACCTCACATGCCTACCTAATGTCATGTATGTATTTATATGGCTAGATGTTAATACAATTCTAGAATACAATATTGGTTAATTTTACTGTTTATATTATTATCAACTGCATAGAGTGGATGTAAAGCTATAATAAAGGTGACAGTAAGTGTCTAGTCAAACATGAAGACGACATTAATACAATGTAAAGTAGAGTAGCTTGTTAATATGATTGTAACTGAAGTCAGCTGTGGTGAGTGAAAGGTTAGTCCAGTATATCAGTGTAATTTATTATGAAGTAGTATTGGTCACTACTCAGCATGCTAGCAGTACAAGAGAAATCGTATATGCATCTGTACACTTCAAAAACTACTCAATTGGAGTCGTCTTGCTTCGAAAAAAATTGTATAATAAATCTGGGATAAATATCAACAGCCAGGAACACAAAAACTTTTATGAAATTAGTTTTACATTGCAGGAAGAAAGTCAGTGGGCCCCCAAATACATGACTGGCTGGCGCTACATGTCTGATGATGGGTGGAGTATTAGGAGTAAACATGGTATTACCACCAAACCTTGTCTGTTTTAATTATGTAAGCCAAGCTAATGTCACCTCCATCTTCTTATGGATTCAGTCAGGTGTAGAAGCAATCAGTGGACTAAATCCATAGTGATCACCTGACCAGTGAGTCATAGGACTAGATAGTACCACCTGTATTACATACATTGGGTGGAGACTGCAAACCTATAAAGCATGTAAATGCTACGTGCAGGTCAGCCTCCAGGCCAGTTAGAGTACAGGACCCAATGAATATTTGACTCACTCTGGCACAGCAAATGCTTTAAGCAAATAACTGCATATTAATTCTTTCACCGGCCCTAAAGCCTTTATCACACTAATTATAGTACAAGTACCTACATGTCTGTATGCAGTACATGTGCTTAAATCACAGTAGTAATAATTACACATAATATGCATTGTATACTGTGATAACAGTTCACAATACTGTACAATACAATAAATTACTTTCATGACAAAGTTATATCTAATTTATTTGTAGCTAGTGAACGCACAGTTACTCATCAACACATTTACTGCGTAATTACTGTGTGGGATAAGTTGTCTTCTCGTGTTACTTTAGGACACGAGAAGACAACTTCTCCAACTACAGACATGAATCTCTGTTCATCCTCTTAATTAAATTATTTCCTCCCTGATGATTTCTATCATGATTCCTGTTTCCAGTTTACAGAGTTCACATTTCTCCCTCCACTCAGCCTTATACTCACTACTAAGTTCCCTTGCTGACCCCTTTACTTCCTCTTGGTCAGTCTCCACTGACATTGCTATTCTCACTTAGCCTCATATCCACATGTAGCCCTTGATACATATCTCTACCCCACCCTTATTTTCTGTTTAATCAAAATAAGATTTGTTAGTGAAAATTATACTCATTGTTGCATCCCAATCGCAACCAGATAGTATGTATAGGAGTTGTCCACTCTTTGAGCATTAGTAACAGAGAGAACATAACCCATAACCAGATACAACAACATTGTGTATTTCACTCATGCATTAACTAGGTTATGAGTACGGGTCAGCGTCTGTCTGGTATACACTCCGAATGAGCTGGTGCAGTTTTCACTGGTGCATCTTATGCAGCTACCTGCTTATTATCTAGTCGGGCACGACAATATTACTCATTAGGTGGACCAATCGTCTGACTGAATGGCACACCCTATTGTATAATTACCAAGGAGTCTTCCATAAATAGTGTCTTTGCGACCTCTTGGACGGACTCGGCTTCTAATTCAAAGTCACTAAATGGCCGTCCGGCCTAGGTCATTTTGCTTGGCCGGACGAAGCCATCACTAGCTCATCGGCACGAAAATGAGGATTTTTAGTTTGGCGCAGGTCGGTATGTTCGGCTCCCTATGATGGATGACTGCCAGGAAATTTTGTCTGTGCCTGAAATTTAGGTCGCGGAGACACTAATAATATAATATTGTCATTTGAGATGTACAAGCCAAGCTAGGGAGGTGCCAACTCCAATTCAATCAAAAACTAGTAATACAGCACAATCATATGATGACTCAAATATGACCATAACAGACAACAGGGTCATCTTTGAGTCAAGACTCTTGGTAACACAATAATTATTATATTAATTTTCACAAATAGGTTCTATATCACTTAATAGGTAACAATAAGGGGTTCAGAAATACAATTTAATTATCACCATCATTGCTATAATGAACATATTTCTGTGCAATATAGCCCAATGGACTTTACTTGCATTCCATTCACAACGATAAGTCGTTATTATGCTATAAACTGTCCTGACCTACACAAGAGAAGATAACTTAAAAGATAACAGCGTTCAGTATAATGGAATGCGAGAGAACAATGGGAAGGCAACTTTCAAAATTCTACTAATTATATTTCATACAGTGCAAGTACATGTATATCTACATGTACATGTACTTGCCACAACTGCTAATATGGGAATCAATGATAAGTCAAAGCTCTTAAAATTACAAGTATGTGATGTTATTTATGTTGACCAGTTAAACTATTTTGTTTATTTGTAACTGAACAAGGAGGCCTCAACACTACTATAGACTACTCAATGAAAGTTGGACTCGTGCCAACTTCTAACATGCATGTACAATGTAGCTACCCAGTAGACCAGACAGGCTACCACAGTTGAGTAACTATGCAGTAGACCACAGGCTACCACAGTTGAGTAGCTGTGCAGCAGACCACAGGCTACCACAGTTGAATAGGTATGCAGTAGACCACAGGCTACCACAGTTGAGTAGCCTGTGGTCTACACACATCAGAGCAGGGCTTAAAAAGTGTCAAATTTTTTTTACAGGATCGCATCAACATTACTTTTACAGGAACGCATCAACATTACTTTTACAGGAACGCATCAACATTACATGACTTTCACTATCAAACAGAAACGCTAGGAGTATTATTTGTTCAAACAACTTCGCTTGCAAATAGAGGCATTTTTATGTATATTTTGTTGCATAACTTTAAATACAGATTCATTCATTCATTCGGATGTTCGAAGTCCGCATATACCTGGCTAAATTCGAAGAAATAGCACATCGATAAGATGTTTTTACAATAAATACTTTTTATTAACTCCTGTTCTCTGTGTGTAAACAAGCATTTAATAAATATAATAGTTATACCTCCATTTCTGTTTAGATGAGTGGTATTGAGCCAGTGTTGGAAGGTGCTTGCAGAAAATGTTTGAGTTTAGATTTGTCTCCCTTGTTTTCCTGTCAATACTTAAAATGTTATGTATTTTTGGGTAAACGGTAGTGCTTTGGACCTTCTAATATAAAAATGTTTGCCATACATATTGCCACCTCATTTTTATGTGTGTTAATGTGTAGGAGATATAAATATTAAAATGAAAAATACTTTAGACACCCATTTAATGTCCTTATTCAAATAAATAAGTTAGCGACCTCTCAATGTTATGAGCGCAGGTGGGCTGACTGGCTGTAATTAGTAAGGGAGCAATAACTTTACTAAAACAACTAGTACACTAGCTAATGTACTGAAAATGCAACCGGACCGCGTTCCTGTAAGAATAGCTCTAATAAATTCTTACCAGAACGGCGTTCCGGTGCGTTCCGGTACACTTTAAGCCCTGCATCAGAGTAGTCCTGATGGTGGGTACTGCTTACCAACAACTATACTGTAGAATAGAAATCAATGTTTAGTATAGGAAGTACTTTTCCAACACCTCTCACGGGATTGTGGTATACCAGAGATATACAGTACTGTAATGTTGATATTATTGTACACAGCAGTTAGTGATACATGTATGTATTCCATTAACATTGGAAATGACCATCTCAAGTCTAGGGTCTACTATTGGTTGTAACATGATAATATTACAATAATAAAGCAGTTGGCAGTATTACAGTATCATTGATATCTAGTATTGTGTAGTTATTTACTGTGATTGTATACAATGAGAAGGTTGTTAGATGTCATTGGGAAGTGTATTAGTACAGAATTATAAAATTAATAAGTATATAAATGAACATGGATGAATTGTAGTATGCTGCACAGTGATAATTTTAATTTTATTATATTATATGATAGGAAAATATTATTTCGATCAAATGTGCAGTAAATTTATATAACATGAGAAATTCATAATATGCACGATAAATAGATCTCTGTTCAATGATGAAGTGTTTGGTGTTTTATTGGAAACTTTATCAGTCCATCATCACTAGCTGCTGCCCACAGTACATTGTCTCTGATATACATTCCACTGATAACTCTACTATCTGGAACTTCATATAACCTTGGATGTTCCAACTTCACCTTGAGCTCTCCTGTAACACACACATTACTCGTATACATATATATAATGATATTGTGGTAGAGGTCATTGTGTATACACTGTAGACATACTGTGAAAAATACCACAGAGTAAATCATATAATAGGTCTATTTAGCACACAAATGCTTTATACAAGGTACACAATCATGATATGGAATTTGATCTTATAAACAGTGCATCGACTAGAACATTAACTTGAACACAGAATTATCATAGACATCTAAGTGAGATGGGTAGTGTGTGTACCATTCAATACATGTACATTATATCTAGTATGTCTATGTATACCTACATAATAATACATGAAGTATCTAATACATGTGGAATATACTAAACCTGTATCTGTGAGCACTTGAATAGTTTTGGATCCCCAACTCGAGACCCAGACCTCTCCATTGTACCAGCATAGACCTCTAGGATTGTTTACTACAGTAGAGATCCATGTGAACACGTACTCTGTCTTGCCGTCTCCTCTAAGGTCTACCTTGTAGACACTGTTTGACCCATAGTCTGATACTAGTAGATGGTGAGGAGGACAGATACTGAGGAAGTCTGGTTTATTAAATGTGGAGTGTTTGATAGGAGGAAGTGGAGTACCATCTGTGGTGTAAACTACTACCTGCTTGTTGTCAGGGTCAGCAACAAACACTCTACTACTTACTACAGCTATACTTGATATAAACTCATAGTCTGGTACAGACCATCTATTTAGTTGATTGTAGTGAGAATCAAACACAATAACATGTCTCTTAGTACCTGGTTTTGGTGCTTTACACAAGGTATAGATATGATATTCATACAGCTGTATTGAGGATATGTGTTTATTCCTCTATTTTATGTGTTTATTCCTCTATCAACTTCACCACTACTATGTACTACATCAAACCCATCATTCCTACCCACCAGTATCCGACCTCCCCCTGCTCCAGCTACATCATAGCAATTCTTATTTCGTAGTAGGTCAACATGTAGACCTAGACGCATGGTACCTGTATATATAATATATAATATCATAAGTATAATGTATTACATTGTAATATACATTGTAGTATTAGTACTACATAATAATATATGTTCATATACTCTCATTAGTATTGGACTAACAGACATATACAATATAATACAGTATAATAGTATATAATTATTCTCTCTCTATAACCCTTGCTCCATAGGTATATTGTAGCCTCAGTACCTTATATAACATGAACTATCTAATGCCCCTGTAATGTATACTACTACATTACAGTCCATATATGTAACTACAATAATAATATTACTAGTATATCATGCATGTCATGGTAAGTATAACTTTATATTATGAAGTTATGAAGTTATAAAATTGGCCATCAACCCACATTATACAGTGTACATACATGTAGAACTATAATAATACAAGTCATTTTAAAGCCATAGTTACACATGGAATTAGGACTATAAGAACATAGTACATTGTAATTTAATATTATTGTCCTGATTAAATTGTCTACATTGACAGAGGCTGGATATAACAATATTATGTTATGATTTACTTATTTTTACTTATTCTAAATGGTCACTAAGTCCCCAACACAGTCCACGATAACAGAGTATTCTAAAAAGACTACATTGTAGACATCATTTGTAATACATATTCACTAGAAGATGGCAGTTCTAAGAGAATGTACCAGGCAAGCAAGATGAACAAATTTCTACCACTTTCAACCTTGTGCAGTGTTCAAAGTGGTGAAAATGAGGTGGGTACACAGTGCATGCAATCTTACAGATTAGTATTGTATAGCTATACATATAGGGTGCTTTTGGCAGTGCAATGCATCACATCACTTCACGAATCAAGCCACAACCAACAAGTTTATAATTTCACTGCCAAACAGTGATCATGATGCATCACAATATTCTATCGTATTCTATCCAATAAAATAATAATAATATCCGTGGTGATGCGTAGTTCTCTCAAATCAAGAAAACAGTGATGCGTGAGTATTTTTATTATTACTTTCAATTTATTTATTAAAAATAATCTGAAGCTGCCGAACACCCTCGCATCACCCTAATATTTCAGGTGATGCATCGCGCTGCTGAAAGCACCTTATAGTAGCTAAGAAATTAGTGAATTACGTAAATGAAAACAATCATGCTCTAGTAAGATTTGAACCCATGTCTCTATAATAATGACAATCAGATCCACAGCAACTGTGTTGGGAAAACTAGCGATTAAAATGAGGGCACACGCCTGCTCGCCATATAATTACTAAAATTGAGGTAGGTACACACAGTATAACCACACTTTGAACGCTGACCTTGCGTAAACTGATTTCTATTGCAAGTTTTATTTGCTAGTGATTATTAGACAGACTATGAAATGTATTTAGACCGATATTCCAACCGCATTTTATGGGCAATGGGGGGGGGGGGGATATAATGCTGTAAAACATATTATTATCCTATAATCAACTCTTGGTACGTTTAGGATAAATATTTGTATTTACTGTTTTGTTGGGATATTGCAAACACTCTCAGTACTACATGTACACATATTGAAAATTTAAAATTTAAAATACTTTTAATTGACAGGATTCCTTCATTAGTATAAAAACTCCACTCAATATATGATGAACTACTAATCCATTCCATGACATATTCTAGTGTTAAATCTCACAAAGTAAACTGGTACCTTATAATAATATCACATGACTTACCTAAGTGAGATTTATTCTCTACCGATAGTTTGTTATATTTATGGATGCCCTGGAACTGGAGAATATAGAATAGGTTCTGTATGTGTAACACAAACACAGAAATGTGTAGTACTGAGATAGATGGCATGTATTAGTATACCATATCATGTTATCTATTATAGCCTTAGGTTTATAGCAGCTTATCGTGTTAGAGATTAGGGTGTCGGAACTAGTGATCCCCAGATATGTACACTGTAGATATAATGTACAATGAATGCCATATTTCACTAACGTTAGTTTAGATTTAAGTGGATGCACCAATCATCCTTGACACATGACATGATAAACATGTATATGTTTGTGTACCAGTGTAGCAGTGTACTGAACAGTTTACTATAGAAGTGTGAACAGATCTTTTTTATTGAGATTTTATAATATTATTTAGATGGAATATTTAGATTTAACCAATTCCAATGGGACTTACATGTCTACAAAATGGAGGTTACTTTGGTAATTTCCTCCACATAGAATTTTATACATTGTTCTGGTTCTATGTTGTTAAGCAGCAGGTTGTAAGCTGTGACAGAACAGCTTGGTTGTTGGCTGGCATAGCTTTATAGGTGAGGCTTGCTACCAGCCAACATTGTCATTAATTAATACACAGCCAATGACCAAGCCTGATTTCTAATAAATCATATAATTGGAGTCGTTGTATTTAATATTATCCAATTGCAACAGTGCTACTTGACATCTCAGTGACTGCAAGGACCAACATGGTGCTCATTGCATAGGGGAATAAACGGCAGATCGATGTGCACTAGAATGAGGCTCCGTTGGCCAAAAAAGGAACACACAGACTCCTGTGAAGCCGACTCTCAAACCATTTATTACATGTATGCGATGTATGATGTACTGTATGTACAGTGTATATAATAATATTTTATATTATGTTTATTTGGTATTGGATTGGTAGATCACAGGGACTGGTGTACATTTATTATCACCATACAATTAATGTATTACTTTATTGCAAGTCTTGCAGTGAGTAATACAACAATATTTGCTTATTTTAATCTAGAATTCCTTCACATATGAGATAGACAGAAGTGAGGTGTCTCTCAATATCTCTCTAAGGTTCAGCGTGTATACAGGTATCATATTAATGTAAACTGTATTATCAGTCATGTGACGCACACCCTGCTGTTATTATCTATGGGAATTAAAACTACATGTAACTGTATGATATTACATAATATGTGACTCATTCCATCATAGTCAGACATTGAGAGGAAGGAATGGATATAACCACAAATTAACATGCAATCAGCAACAAACAAAACCTGTACAAAAAAATTCAAAAAAGAGGACAATAATATGGTACAACCAACCCTACAGTAGAAATGTTGCTTCAAACATCTGATGCCAGCTATTCAAACACCTGAATGATGAATTTCCACCTAACAGCACACTCCATAAAATCTTCAACAAAAACACGATCAAGATAAGCTACAGCTGTTGCCCAAACATAAAATCCATCATCGATGGACACAACAAAAAACTAATGTAGGAAATACCTACACCAAACCGTCTATGCAACTGCAGAGAACCTACAAACTGCCCAATAAATAATGAATGCCTACAAAACTGCATCATATATCAAGCTACAGTTACCACCAAAAACAAATTACAACTGCAACAAACATATTATGTAGGACTTACTGAAAATACTTTTAAAACTCGATACAGGAACCATAAAACATCTTTTAACGACACCAACAACAGAAACAGCACGGAATTAAGTAAACACATCTGGACATTGAAAGACAGAAAAATAGCATACGACATTAAATGGACCATCCTCAAACACGCCACCGCATTCAACACCAACAGCAAACATTGTAATTTATGCCTATGGGAAAAAATTTAAATCATCTATAAACCTAAACTGGCCACACTAAACAACAGAAATGAACTTGTATCCACTTGTAGGCATGCTCGCAAACACTTGCTGGGACAGATAACGTAACTTTCTAACTTTGCGTCATCCCTAACATACTGCAAACACTAATGTCATCATTTAATATTTTTCGCACCAAGTTGAACATAATGTATGCTTTCATTTTACCTGATGAGTACTTACAAGTGCGAAACTATAAATAGTAGTAAAACGAATTAAATAAATAAACATCATCAACATCATCTATTCTTATAATATTTTATATGTTTATGTATATTATGTATAATCTTGGTTTAATATACGACATAATGTATAATAATAATATTATCTTTAGCCTTGTATACCCACTATGTTGAGATGGCTATGATTTGTAATATTATACAGACATGTAGTAGGAAATTAATCAACATACATGTAATAAAGATTACTAATGGTTCAATTTCAAACACAACATGTTATTATTGTCTGTCTAAAATTATAAGATAATAATAATATTAATTAGTTAACTAGATACATGTATTCCAATATATAGTCTACACATAGCTGTAAATGTATTACAATATACAATGCTTGTACACGTATGTATCTCAGCCTGTCTGTTAGCTGTGATTATCACAACACTGCATGTACAAAGTATATACTATACTATGTAACAGGAAAAAAGTGGCAGAAAGTTATGTAAATGTACTACACACACTTGTATGCACATTTTTAGGTTTATTATTGATGTAGGTATTGTTATTGCAACTGTTACTATTTAATTTCATGGTTCATGTAACATAATAAAATACTGAGTGCACCATTTATTGTAGAGGAAGGGGAATTTTATAGTTATGTTGATACAACCTCCAGCTTTACATTGTTTAGTATGTTATTATTACATGGTGAGCTAAACTTTTAGATTCATGAGAATTTCAAGTGACATATGCTTAGATTATTCCGACTATTATGTAGAATAATGGCTTGTGTTATTATAGTATGTATAGGAAGGTAGCACGCTATGCTCAGGTGTGCTACAGTATGCAACTTTCCAATTTAGACAGCCTTAAATTCTTGTTTATGAGTGGTGGCTAGGTTTTGAGTGTTCAACCCTCCACGGCCACTCATTAATGATAATAGAGAAAAAACCTTCTGCTTCAGGTATAGCAAGGAACTAAGGCTATCTCTAGTTTCTTTACTTCTGCACCTAAAGTAGATTTGGGTCTCAGACTAGCATGAGCCCAAATTATACTCTGGGTGAGACTACGGCTGGGTTTCATTAATCTTCTGTGAAGCACAATATATTGACACTTATGAATTTTTAAGGTGTAAACATTCAAGGTCAGATGTGAAAAATTGGGTAAAAATTGGGTTATAATCTTTGAAAATGCGTCAAAATTGCCTGCTTTATAGGAATGAGTTCTAAAACATATCGGTATGTTTCACAAGTTTCACAAGTAGATGTAAGTTCACCTACCTGACATATAGTACATGCAGGTAATGCTACATGTATGTGCTAACTAAGCAGTAGATGCAGTTCTAGGCTGTAACCCATTAACAGCTTCAGCACCTCTGATCTGTGTTCTCACTAGTTGTACCACCATGACTGCATGTAACTAACCTTGCTGTATCATATAACTTGTTCTATTGATATTTTATACATGTTGTCATTAAATAAAGTATAAAATAGTTTTATTTTATCTGGAGTTGTCTTTTCTTAGCATAGGAGAGCATAACTTCACATATATTATATAATGCCATGCCTCCGGTTATTATGAAGGTTAGTTGTTGTCCTTTCTTTCACCTTCACCTCCTCTAGACACTTGTTGCATACGATACAGTTTTCTGTCTTTTTTGTGAAGTACTCCCACAGTTTCGACTTTGTAGCTCTCGTCGCCATTACTAACTGGAAATTGGTAGGATAACATCAAAAAATGGCGACTTCTCATCATTTGTACTAAAATTTTATTAGCACAAATAAGAAATAATAATAAAACAGTATTTAATTAAAAAATAAATTCTAAATAATTAATAACCATTAACTTGACCTAAATCGAAAATATACTAGGAAAAAATTGAGATTGAAGGTGAGGCTAAAATATTAAATTGAATTGTCATGCCGATTCATCATTACAGGCCTAGTACTACATGTGACTAGATGAAGCTCTGGACTGTCAACCGATTAATAGCTTCAGCACCTCTACCTTGCTCCATCATATACCATGTTTTATTGATATTTATATATGTTGTTATTAAATAAAATGTTACATGTGCAGTAATATATAGTTTTATTTCGTCTAGAGTAGTCTTGCCCTAGCTTAGGAGAGCATAACTCTCCATACACATTATTACAAAATGTAGCCAGTGTACATTCTCTGTAAAAGGGGACACGACTCTAATTAATTCAAACAGTACATGTGTTTATATCTTATTTTACTATGAGTATTACGTATGGTGTGAGCTGAAGAGGACGATGAGATGATTGTTAAACATAAAGAATAAATAAACGATCAGTTAAACCCATATAAAGTGTATCAAACTGTTTTTGGAATAGTTGGAGTTGTGCACCCTAGTAGCTATAAATATTTATTGAAGGAAGCAATATATTTATGGTTTATGCATGTCATGAATTGAAAAAACGGGTATAGATTTGACCGCACTTGGATGAGGATAGAATTTTAAAATTCTCTGATTTGTCCAATACAGAATATTTATGATACTACAGTGATATAAACATGTTTTAAAATTAAAGTTCTTCAAAATGCTGCACTGAAATTGTAAGAGATCCATAGTTTGTACTTTACTTGAAAGACTGCACAACCTGGCGTGACGTTCAACTTCCTAAATAGAGCAAGATAGTTTTTGTTTTTATTCCTGTAAAGGTTTCCTGCAAAAAATATAGCACAATGTAGTTGGAATTTGTATACAATTTAGTGGTTAGGTGGTGTTGAAGATTAAGTCATTGATATTGATATTAATTACTCCATTTAACAAGTATAAGCGTATATATATTTGTATGACCAATATTATTATATAAAGCGTTATCTGCATGTAATTTATCTATTAGTAATGTTTACCAGTTCATTTTAGAATTTCATAATGAAACATGGATATTGATTCATGTACATCAGCTTTACATAAATTATCCTGTCTAATAACATTTACATCTGGAAGTGTTGCTATAGACACTGGTACTGGCTATGGCAACCATATCTGTGTGCTTCTTCACACACAGCAGGCAGAAGGCAGGCTAGGAAGAATTGAAGAAGCGCTGAGAGCTGCAGTTAAAAAGCATGAAGATTCTTTACTTTGGTAATGTAAACCTGCTATTATATACATGTACATGCATGTACCCTGCTGGTAGAATCAGACATGTGAATATGCACATGTATCATAGAAATATCTAATTTGATAAGCAGTAGTTGTACATATATCTTATAGGAGTTAAACTCATTTGTAAAAACCAATAATATTTATGATACAAGTTTCTATTCGTGTGAGTGTGCATCAACTTGAAGAGCAAAATGAATTATTGTTATTGTACCAGCACTTTACACTTATAAACAGTTTTGTCTTATACAAATACAATATTATGGTAACCATGAACTACATTATGTATTGGAATGCAAGCTGTTTGAAATGATAAACCTATCATTTTCTTATATTTTGTAGTCATGAAGGTGTTAGCCTTGGTTCTACTGTGTACAGTTGACTATGGGCTGGGAAGCAGTACGTCTCAGTATGTAGGATGTTATAAAGACACCCATGATAGAGCTCTACCAATATACATGTATAGTCGCTCTCATGCTATGACTATAGAGTACTGTATAGGATTCTGTATATTGTACGGTATGATAATATATATTACAGTTTTATGATAAAACTATGTACATATTATTATATTATATCGCAATTAGTATGTTCAAAATACTTATTTTGCACTATATAATTTTATACGTATAACGATACATCTATAATAAATTATGTAGTAATGTACTTATATATTTGCAGCGTATATTAGTGCTGGGCGGTTTGAATTTCCATTCAGTTTTTTTTTTGATTTTTTAAAAAAGCTGAATGACATCGAAGTTGTTTTCTACCCCTCGGTTTAATTCAGTTTTTCAAATTTAGGAAAAAACACCGAATCGAACTAAAAACTGAATACTCAATGTTGGGAGCTGTCACACTCCGCTTTTCAACTGTAATGGCGGCCATTTTTAATTTTCTCTTTAAAATCACAATTATTGAATGCCAATTATCTGTAATAATATACAAGTGTAACAACTGGAATTGAGTGAGACTAAAGTAAATCATCTCTGGGTGACAATGGTAGCTGGAGCTAACTCTGAATTCCAAAAATGACATTGAATTATAAAGATCGAAGGATGCATAGCATGAATTCATGTGTTCGTAGTTTCAGCTATTTCTAGAAATGGCCGCCTTTTTCATTTTGTTTAATAATTTGCAATAATTAAATATTAATTGTTTATAACTATACAAAAGCTTAAATACTAGAATCGTGTGAAAACTACTACAGTAAACCCTCACTGGATGACATTGATGGCTGCAGCTAAGTCTGTGTTCCAATGATGACATCGAATTATAGGGATTAAAAGAAGCATAAAAGTGGCGGCTATTTCCATTAATTTACAAATTATTAATTATTTCCATTTTCATTGAATTTTAAAACTGAATCGAACCGCACTGCCGCATTTGGTGTTGGTCCACATTCTAAAGTTTGACAGTTTTTGAACCGAAAGAAAAAAACTGAAAAACTGAATGACACCGAAACACCGTGCAGCACTAGCGTATATTATGGCCTGTTTGTCTAAATACATTTATTTGTATGTTTACAATGGTCACATACCTGTACAAGCCAGTCTCTATATGTTTATACACTATGTATGTATTAACAGTTATTTCTACACATTACTGTGTAGATGCACTGGAGCACACACCAATTTACAGATCTTTGAATGGAATGGAAACTTGTGAATTAGAATCAAGAGTGTATAAAAATAAAACAAACGCTATTTCCATGATCAAAGCAATTGTAGGTCAGCCGTATGCAGCAGTTCAATCCAACAGTGAGTGTTTCTGTGGGTCTGAATATGCAAGACACGGAGCTGCTCAAGAAAGTGATTGCTCTCGGAAATGCAATGGAAATCAGAGTCAAATCTGTGGAGGCCACTGGAGAAACAGTGTCTACAAAACATTCTCCAGTAAGTGCTATTAAACCTTAAACCTGAACCAACCAGAGCTTGTCTAAGAATGGTTTTAAATTATTTCAAGTTGTTTGAATCATACCTTGAACAAAATACAAAATGTCAGCTCAGTCAAACACCTCCTCATATGTTAAATCTCTTAATGCACATATACAATAATAATGTGATGCATTGTGGGTAAATCACATCCCCACATCCACATATGAGCAACTGCATAATTTAAGAAAAATGTATATATTAAAGGATCCGATCAGATATACATGTATTTTGTGTCAACTTGGAAAAACATAGTCATGTCAAATTCTAACCATGCAGCAGTTCTAATCTCTTCTGATAGCCTATACATCGCTGGCCCAGGTCTCAAATGTGCCAAATGGTCATTTCCAAAAAAATTGAGTTTTTATGCTCAGGTCACTTTGAGATCCTTGTTCTATCCAAAACTCAAAAAGGAAGAAATTCTGCCCACTAGATCTCATTATTTGAGTGACACATTTGTGCCATCTGGGTTTTGCCACTGTGTAAACACAGAGCTCAAATGTGCTAACTGGCAAGTTTCATTGTTGTTTTATATATTTCCTCTGTCTATGCATACTGAAATCAAGTATTAGCTATACATTTAGCCCTATAAACAATATTTACAGTATATATAGACTCATCAGCGGCATTTGCAACGATAACTAAGTTTTATACCACATCATACGAGGCTAACGTAAAATCGAGTTTTTGTCAACACTCAATTTAGTAATTGTGTTATTGCCTTCTTGTTCATTTGGTAAATACATGACTGTATGTACAGATATTATACTAAACACAAATAATACTATGATTTATCTCACAACCCATCACAGACGAAATACCAAAGTATTTCTGGCATCCCAATGCTAGAACTTGATCAAATATATAAAGAAGAAAGAACCTATTGCGAGAATTTTGCTAAAATAGCCCCATTGAATGAGATAGTCAAATCATTATTAACTTGTGACCTGCCTTAGTAAAACCTCAACCACTGAACTTTGCAGTGAGAAAATGCCAGACTTGTGGAACATGTTTAAAAAGTTGACCTATTCAGTAAGCTCTAATGACATTCTAAGGTGCATCCACCAAAACTATGTAGGATATGCACTGCTGTGTCCATGTAGGCTATTATAATATTATATATATTATGCACATTACATAATAATAAAAATAATACATTACTTGTATATTACATTATTTCATTACGAGTATTGCATTTACATTCTATAATATAACATAAAATAATATTATAATGTGTAGTATTAGTACTAGACTAGTACTAGTCTTGTACTAGAAATAATATAATGTAGTGTACATGTATATATTAGAGTCGAATAAAGTTGTTAGGCATGGAACTATAATAATTGTTTTATCATATTATTTTTCTCCATCGCTCATTATATACATGTATATCTATAATATCATAATTATTGTCTTAAGTTTCACGAATATTATAATATATTATATTATAATATTATTAGTACACTGTATATTATATTGTATTATAATAGGCTACTAATTATTATATTATATTATGTTTTATTATATTACATTATATTATATTATTTTATGTTATATTATATTATATTATATTATATTATACTATATCATATTATATTATAATGATTTATATTATATTACATCATCTTTAAACAAGCTTGATCCACTGGCTGAAAATTGTGTTGAATTTCTTGTGCAACCCTTACTATAGTCACTAATGTTATATTAGGACAAGCCAGTTGGCACATTTGTTCTCTGAATTTACAACAATTCAGTGAACAAATGTGCCATAACAGATTTGTTAATCCTTTGTTAATCTATGACAATGGGGATTTCAAACAATAACCATATATAAATAATTACATAGTTATAATGTGTAAATATTGTAAGTACTGGACAATTACATGTACATCTAAAAACAATGAAGCTACAGCTATCTGAACTTCAAACGCAAATTACTCAAAATCAGAATTTGTCCACTTGGCACATTTGAGCCCTGGGCCAGCGATATGTGCTCTACATGTGCCCTACATGGTTGTGTGCTTTGTAAAAATATATCAGTCTACTGCAGTATAACATTGCATCATGTCTAGTTATAGTAAATATATTAGACTCAGAGAAACTGTGACTGTTCTGTGTAGAATTATCTCCCCTTGGATTGCGAGTGGAGGAAACTCCCCATCTCAAAGTACAACATATAAAATCACTTACATACTATGTGTATCATTGTATATTAGAGGAAGGCATCTTGAAAGAATCTATGAACTCTGACAAAAGACGAGATATTGCTTACACTAGAAGCGTCCATGTTGATGACATCACCAGTGACATTAGATCCTTTATACAGCATCCGCTAGATTATACTAAACTACTGGCAGCTACATCTCAACAACTACTGGATATCAATCACCCTGGAGACTGTAAAGTAATAGCTGGTGTACCTCTACAAGGTTGTTCTTATCAGAATAATTCATTTAGTTTTACATCTATTAGTCACATTGTATTTGTAAACTTTACTAAAGTAAGAGATCCATCTGGTGTATATGGTAAACCGAGTGTTTTAGTAGCAGATCCTCAACAACACTGTGTGATAGTTGTATCTGTCCACGATTCGAACGATTTAACCTATGATACAATTGGACAATGTGGAACAGCTGGGCGAATGATCAATAAAGTCGCTTATAAGAATATGGATGATGTAAGATTGACCACACCTGTGTTCCTTTCAGTGATTGGACATTCAGCAGACTCCATCCATCTAATAACAACATGTATGACTGATGCTTCTTCTTACTACGTTATCTCTACATTCACCTCCACAAAAACTATCACATACGATTACCACGATGTAGTGTGGAGTGGATATATAACAGGTGATCTTAAAGATTTTTTCTTCCCGACAATACGTTCAAAAGACAGCCTGTTGATTGCTAACCCTTCAGCTGATTGCACACTAATTATACTAAACGGCATGCCTACAAAACAGAAGACCGTCAGCTATAGTTGTAAAGAGCATTTTATTCCTGTAACTGTCAGAGGTTGGCCAATGGCAGTTCTTGAGGGTCAATTAAAGTACCTCAAGTATAGCGGTGGCACCATTTCAGAGGAGGAAGTTATTGTTGACAGACTTCCATCAGATTCAGTCTCAAAGATGACCCAGTTTAGTGTAACACCTGATACACAGAGTATAATACTTTACAGTCAAAGTCTGAAAACATTCTACTACACTATTACTACTGGCAGACACATTGCTGTTACAATGATCCAAAACCATGTATGTAATGAAGTATACTTTAGCGTAGTACCAAATAGTACAGTAGAGTCCTGTACGTACAGGTGTATCAAACTATCTCCTAGGTGTGTAGCATGTAGTCTAACTAATTCTGGTTCCTGTTTACTCCATGAAGTTCTGGGTTTTAAGTATGATGCTGAGACATTTTGCTACAGCATGTGAGGAACCAAGTAGAGATGATCTATTGATGCTACTTGATGTTATTATATTGTTATATTGTGACGTGTATAAAATAAATGTTCACTGGTGGCTCAAGCCAATGAGAAATTCTGTTGACCAGATAGTTTAATTTCAAACCAGGTGTTTTGGTCAAGAATCGTTGCATGTACTTGACCATAACAAGCAAAGAACAGACAACAAGTTGCGCTAAATGATCATCATAAACGTCTATTTCGCTTACTTTTAGTTTTGCCTAATAAACCTACTCAAAGAAAAGTTAAAACAGAGCAACTATTTTTATATCGGCTTTGATATACATTGTAGTTAAACATTTGACAAAAACTATACCAATAATTCTATAGCACATGTACAAACATTCAAGTTACAATGAATAATGTTAAGTATTTTGAGCAGTAGAGGCACAGTTGGTGTTGCCCTGAGTGACATCGCATGTACATGTCCATGTACCCAGTAATCTCTCAAGGTACTGTACATCAGTACCTTGAAATCCGAGTGATATTTCTATCACTAGAGGTGCAATATTGATGTTACCCTGATATAATTCGTAAATATCAAGTCACTTTTCAAGGTACATCACCACAGTGGTATATCACAAAGCATACTATGTAACTAATAACAGTGCTTAATAATTTGTTTGTGAATAGCTAAAGTCAGCAGCCATGTAATCTGCTGTCAGTAGAGAGTGTGATTTCTATTTTAGGCCTGAGTAGGTCTATTACAGTATACATTGTAGGTGTCACTGTTCACTGTGATATATACACATTGATTTGCATAGCATTAGAAGACATTTACCATAATACTATTGATTTCTAACAGTTCATATTTAAATTAATTAACCACAATATTGGATATATTAGATAACATTATTAAAGCTAATAGAACTGTGATACAATCAATGGGATGAGCTATTATTGATAACCTTTGCTTTAAAGATTAAAATAATATAATAATGGTATTGACAATATTTAAATTATGGATAAAATGCATGCATATTATTTATGAAAGCGTTGATGTGAATCTGTAAGCTCAAATTGAAAGAATATTATTAACAAACATAACTATTGAACAATAAAACCCTTCTTGCAAGATATTTACACATTATTAGATGATGCAATGCAAGGCAGATAACTTGAAATAAGAGAAAAGTATTTGTATTATTTTATAAAAATTCACTATTAATGTCGTTGAGTGTAAGTAGTAATTAAAATGTATTTGATTATTCAAATATTAAAAGAAATACAGAATAAGAACACACTCACTCGTTATAATCAATGTCATGTGTAATATGAAGTATGCTAAGAGTTGATCATTTACATCCAGGTGTTTACAGCCGAGAAGGGTTTGAAACAGAAGATGTATACAGTCTACAGTCATTATACAGTCATAGACATATAGACATAACCAACTGCTGTATACATGTATATGTATGTACATGTATACCGGAGTCATGTATGTATGCTCATGTATGTACATATTGTATTACTGCATGCCGTTATACAATCATGGATACAGATATGAATTTGATGAATAATTAAAACATATACATAATATATTATGCACATGTAATTATATTTTTATGACAACAGTTGTTTGCTCATGATTAACGCATTGTTATCATATATATTATGTAGTTTGTTATGTGACAGTGTGTGATGTAAAATCATATCTTATAATAATAATAAATCCTTATTATAATTTTAAAGGTACAACTACAGTATGATAGTATATAAATGTTTGGAGTAAAACTAAAAGTATGATCCGATCTGGTAATGAGTTAGTGAAGGGAGATAAAGTAACGAGATGAAGCCTAGAACAAAGTGAACTATTCTATAATGTAGTCATATTAGTAGTATGTTATACCACTATGGTATCACATACATGCAGTATGTTTGTACACATCACACAGTTTGATATAGTGCATCGAGCTGTTATTGAAATAGTCAGAGTTGTGTACCCTAGTAGTTATAAATACTTATTGAAAGAAGCAGTGTATTTATGTATGTCATGAATTGTATGTTTAAGATAACGGAGTATTAATAAATGGCGTGACAAAAATGGACATATATTTGACTGCACTCATATAACTATGGAATTTTATAATCTAGTTATTTGCTCAATACTGAATGTTTCTGAGACTAGAAACTTGTTTTAAAGTTGAAGTTTTATAATGGATAAACATCAGTTCAGAATGCCGCACTGAAACTGTAAGAGATCCAATAGCTTGTACTTTACTTGAAAGACTGCACGACTTGCCATGACCTTCAACTTCCAATGGCGCAAGATAGTCTTTGTTTTCTGTAAATGTTTCCTGCAAAAAACATTGTAGATGGAATTTGTATACAATCCAGCTTTGAAGACGAAGGTGTGAATTAATTTGTATGTTCAATACTATACAAAGTGTTATCCAATTTATCTATTAGTAATGTCTGTCAGGTTCATTTTAGAATTTCGTAATGAAACATGGATATTGATTCATGCACATCAGCTTTACATAAATTATCTTGTCTAATAACATTTACATCTGGAAGTGTTACTATAGACACTGGCACTGGCTATGGCAGCCATATTGTAGGCTTCTTCACACACAGCAGGTAGAAGGCAGAAGGAGAAATTCTGTTGACCAGATATTTTGATGTCAAATCAAGTATTTTGGTCAAGAATAGCTGCTAGTACTTGACCATGAAAAAGAACAGACAACAAGTAGTGAGAAGCACTCAAGATAAAAGTCTAATTTGCTTACTTATAGTTTTGCCGATAAACCTACTCAAAGAAAAATTAACACAGAGCAACTATTTCTATATTGGCAATAATATAATTCAACATTTGCCAAAAAATATACCATTAATTCTATAGTACAAACCTTCAAGTCATAGTGAGTAATGTTAGATATTTTGAGCAGTAGATATACGTTGACGTTACCCTGATTGACATTGCATATACATGTACATATACCCTGTAATTTCCCAAGGTACACCAGCACGTGATAAATGAGATAATATTTCTATAACTAGAGGTGCAATTAATGTGACCCTGATATAATTCATAAATATCGAGTAACTTTTCAAGGTACATAATCACAGTGGTATGTCACAAAGCATATTATGTAACTAATAGCAGTGCTTAATAATTTGTTTGTGAAGAACTAAAGTCAGCAGCAATGTAATATGCTCTCAGTGCAGAGTGTGATTTCTATTCTACGCCTGAGTAGATCTATTACAGTATACATTGTAGGTGTCACCGCTCATTGTGATATATGTACCCGGTAATTTGCATTACGTTAGAAGACATTTACCATAATACTATTGATTCCTAATAGTTTATATTTAAATTAATTAACCAAATATTGGATAGATTAGAGATTATTATTAAAACAAATGGAAATATGATACAGTTTGCTTTAAAGATTACATTTATTAATAATGTTGGCAATATTTTACATTACGATTAAACATATTTATAAAACAGCTACATGATGTTGACTTGTAATAGAATAGAATAGAATATTTAATGAACAATAAAATAGTTCACACGTATAGATAGTGCAATGCGACATTATCTTCGTTCTTGCATATCTGGCTTGTTATGTGATGTAAAGCCATATTTTATTATAATAATAAATCACTTTTATAATTTTAAAGGTACAACTACCAGTATGACAGTATATAAATTTTTGGAGTAAAACTAATAATTATCATGATTTGGTCTGGTAATGAGTTAGTGAAGGGAAATAAAGTAATAACATGAATTACCTAGAATAAAATGAATATTTCATAATGTAGTCACATTAGTGTAGTATATTACACAATTATGGTATAATATACTATTTTTGTACACCTCACATAGTTCAATATAAAAATGTGCATAACAGGTAATTTTTTACCATAAAATGAATTCTCTTGCAGGTTAAACAGCCTTCCCTCATCAGGGATTATCTTCTCTCTAAATAGAGAAGATAACTCCTATTCAGGACTGACTAGCAGTTAGCCGAGTTCAGCTGCAGAATTAAACCTGAAACCTGGCACTTTCTCTTTACATATAAGTACATGTAGCACTCTGTTAACAGCTTCCCTCCTGTCAGTTGGTAATCTCTACCACAGAAATATTACCTTCACTCCACCTCACATGCCTACCTACTGACATGTACACTACTATTTAGACTACTCAATGAAAGTTGGACTCGTGCCATGTACAATGTAGCTACCCAGTAGACCAGACAGGCTACCACAGTTGAGTAACTATGCAGTGGACCACAGGCTACCAGTTGAATAGGTATGCAGTAGACCACAGGCTACCACAGTTAAGTAACTATGCAGTAGACCACAGGCTACCACAGTTAAGTAACTATGCAGTAGACCACAGGCTACCACAGTTAAGTAACTATGCAGTAGACCACAGGCTACCACAGTTGAGTAGCCTGTGGTCTACACACATCAGAGTAGCCCTGATGGTGGGTACTGCTTACCAACAACTACACTGTAGAATAGGAACCAATGTTTAGTACATAAAGTACCTTTTCAACACCTCACACGGGATTGTGGTATACCAGAGATATACAGTACTGTAATGTTGATATTATTGTACACAGCAGTTAGTGATACATGTATGTATTCCATTAACATTGGAAATGACCATCTCAAGTCTAGGGTCTACTATTGGTTGTAACATGATAATATTACAATAATAAAGCAGTTGGCAGTATTACAGTATCATTGATATCTAGTATTGTGTAGTTATTTACTGTGATTGTATACAATGAGAAGGTTGTTAGATGTCATTGGGAAGTGTATTAGTACAGAATTATAAAATTAATAAGTATATAAATGAACATGGATGAATTGTAGTATGCTGCACAGTGATAATTATAATTTTATTATATTATATGATAGGAAAATATTATTTCGATCAAATGTGCAGTAAATTTATATAACATGAGAAATTCATAATATGCACGATAAATAGATCTCTGTTCAATGATGAAGTGTTTAGTGCTTTATTGGAAACTTTATCGGTCCATCACCCATAGCTGCTGCCCACAGTACATTGTCTCTGATATACAGTCCATTGACAGCTCTACTATCTGGGACTTCATATAACCTTGGATGTTCCAACTTCACCTTGAGCTCTCCTGTAACACACACATTACTGTTATGTATAATGATATTGTGGTAGAGGTCATTGTGTATACACTGTAGACTTATTGTGGAAAATATCACAGAGTAAATCATATAATAGGTCTATTTAGCACACAAATACTTTATACAAGGTACAAAATCATGACATGGAATTTGATCTTATCAACAGTACATAGACTAGAATATTAACTTGAACACAGAATTATCATAGACATCTAAGTGAGGTGGGTAGTGTGTGTGCCATTCAATACATGTACATTATATCTAGTATGTCTATGTATACCTACATTATAATACATGAAGTATCTAATACATGTGGAATATACTAAACCTGTGTCTGTGAGCACTTGAATAGTTTTGGATCCCCGACTCGAGACCCAGACCTCACCATTGTACCAGCAAATACCTTTAGGATTGTTTACTACAGTAGAGATCCATGTGAACACGTACTCTGTCTTGCCATCTCCTCTAAGGTCTACCTTGTAGACACTGTTTGACCCACAGTCTGATACTAGTAGATGGTGAGGAGGACAGATACTGAGGTGTACTGGTTTATTAAATGTGGAGTGTTTGATAGGAGGAAGTGGAGTACCATCTGTGGTGTAAACTACTACCTGTTTGTTGTCAGGGTCAGCAACAAACACTCTACTACTTACTACAGCTATACTCGATATAAACTCATAGTCTGGTACAGGCCATCTATTTAGTTGATTGTAGTGAGAATCAAACACAATAACATGTCTCTTAGTACCTGGTACTGGTGCTTTACACAAGGTATAGATATGATATTCAGCTATAAAATATGTTACATAATTATAGGTGACATAATATGTTACATGTGTGTTACATTGTACATTGGGCCCACGTATGCAGGATTTCCTATCACATGCATACGTGAAAAGTGCCTAATATACTACATAATGTGTTACATGTGTGTCATGTTTGGGTCTATCCAGGATAGAGCGGAAAATTGACTCCACCTATTAAGGAAGCTGACAGAATATCCCAACCATAACAAAATGGTTACAGGCTAAAAAGTGGTCAGTTTGTAAAGGAAAGTACTTTCAAAGACTGTACATGTATATTTTTACATGTACATGTACTGTAAAGTGCATCAATCCACTTTACGCTATGAATCAAAATATACATACACAATGCATAATAGTATAATCACATAATGATAGTTTTTGGGATAATGTAGAAAAGCAATACGCTTGCTACAAATTTGCTGTTTTGAGATAATGTGACCAACATATTGTGCATATTCAAAGCATGACAGCTGCAAGTTTATTCACACCTGAGGCGCCTTTACATTGTAGGACCTGAAATTCTAAAACTAGAACTGCGGTTTTTTGCCATTATCAAGGTCAGTCAAAGTTCATAACCCACAGACACACCCTAATTCAGATAGCTAATTATGCTGGGCGGATGCATCCTTACATGGTTGTGAGGGTGATGTCTGTGGAGCTATGGGTCTTGTTACAGTCCTTGAGAATTTTATAAAGCTGCATTTGGAATCCAACTCCAGATACATGTAGATGTACATTGTTAGCCTAAACAGCATAAAACCGCAATATTGAGCAATATTTTACTTTATTGTCAGACCACAAGCATCTGGGGCAAACAGTAACACACACTCTACTTATTATACTAAAATAGTTTTAGACCATGGTCAAAAGTTATTGGTAATAATGGAACGGTCTCGATGGACAATCGTGTTACAACATTAGAGTTATGCAATAATAATATGGTACAGTAAGTACTGCACAATATGATTTATTGTCATAGCATATCATAAGATTCCTAGTGGACAAAGAGGAGCACTACAGTAAATGTACAATAATGTAATACCAGTTATTAATTACATGTGCATGTAAATAGACATACAGTAATACTGTAATGGTTTCTGTGATTTGGTGCGGTCGTCCTTGGACGACTACCGACCCAGAAATGAAGTGCCTATGAGTAGTAATAGGACTTCGCATTACATGAAAGATCGAACGGTCTCAGTAGCCCAATAACTACCAAAGACGACCCATCTGGTCCCAAGTCTGACCTTCAGACTATACGTTGAAAGAGAGTGATCCGACCTAGTAGGCGGTTCGCTAAGCGAATGACCTGACAAAAGGAAGTGAAAGTCTCTGTATCAAGTATAGATGTGTCTTTATTGAAAGCCAAGTGAAGACTGAGACAATGAACAGTAAAACAGTGCCCTTTATATAGTATAAGGACTTCCGGCCAACGTAAGGTCGGGAAAAGACGACGTGTGGTCGTCCGGAAGTTGCGCAACAAGATGGCCGCCGGAAGCCCGACGGCCGACCCAAAATAGGTCGGGTTCTACAAAAGTTGCTTATAATGGTCCAATTCATGTACAAAATGAATATCAATGGATTCTGAGAGGTCGGGCCTCTGTACATGGGTATAAAAGGCATTAAAAAGACTTAGTAATAATCATGTAACTATATACAATAATATAGGAGAACAATACATGAATAAGTAGCGAGTATAAACACATGGAGACGCGTATATAGACAGTAATTAATGGTTTAACATGCAATGCAATTGAATATAAGTATACGAACAGCTAATTATGAGAGTGTGAGTGTCAGATGAGTAGTGCTGTAACAACTACTAGACACTTAGGGTGCGGTGGAGCTTCGTCCGGTAGTTGGAGTCGTATACAAATGTCCTGTACCATTACAATACAATTAAAGTATACCATAGAGACAAACACCAGTAAAATGTGTATATGCATTCAATATAAGTAATATCTGCATTCAATGCTTATGTAATACCGGTTCATGTCAGACGAATCTGAATGTACAGTATCAAGGTCGTAAGGTCTGATTCATATGCTACGATAGCATTAAGGCACAGGAACATACGTAGTTACTACATTGCCTCAAGTCATAACAGTGTATTGGATAGTACCAAATATATAGTTCACTGAGACACATTATTAGGTGACAAGATAACAGAGGCTGTCTGAATTGAAGGGATCTAAAGCAGAAACAGAAACATCATGAAGATAACATTTAGACTGAGTTATGGTGAATGTAAATGAGGTACAGTTACTATATACTTTGACACAATAATACGCACAGGTCTCCAGTGTGGTTACGTTGATAATACTAAATGGGTTGTCATTGCAAACACCATGTCCAGAGAAATGAATTGGATAGTGTTTGTTTACTGCTAAAACGAAGTAAAAGGTTCGTAGGTTTTGACTATAAAGTATTAAATTCTGGGACTCTGTGACGACTGTTAGTTGGTCAATTTCAGTTAAGATATCGGTTGGCAAATTTTTCATCACACGTTCTTCCAGAGTGACGGAAGACTTGTCATATAACACCGACATCAGTTTGCCATTTGCTACAGTTACTAGTACATCCTTTAACCTGCTAGGAATGATATTATCAGTGCACGGATAATTGGTTTGTATTAGCTGCTGACCTATGACCTCAAACTGACACTTGCCGTCTGCAATGGTATCTACTGGACGGATGAGTGGGTAGTAATAATCCTGTAGGATGTCTGTGGTGTATCCACTGGACTGTCTTGTCTGATAATCATATATAGTGACGCTAGAAGGATATACACTGATTACTACAGGGTACAGTACACCCTCATCAATGCAAGTTATAACCAATCGGATGACATCTATTGAGTGGATCGCAGACATATGCAGCGGAGACGTCATCTTTATCTGGGTGATATAATGGTAGGAGACATATTGCGGCATCCTGCCAGATACGCCACACTGTCCAATCACAATGTTACTATGATTATGTAAATTTTCTATGTTCACAATTTTTATACAATGTTCAGCTTTATCAGCTACAAAAACTTGTAATCCGTTTGTTGGATCTCTCACTTTAGTAAAGTTAACATAGACAATGTGACTAATAGATGTAAAACTAAATGAATTACTCTGGTAAGAACAACCTTGTAGAGGTACACCAGCTATTACTTTACAGCCTCCATGGTGATTGATATCCAGTAGTTGCTGAGATGTAGCTGCTAGTAGTTTAGTAGAATCTAGTGGATGTTGTATAAAGGATGTGATGTCACTTGTGATGTCATCAACATGGACTGTTCTGGTGAGCATGAGACCCTGTTGACCAACGACACTCGGTTGAGGTTTCTTTTTTAATTGTCCTTCACCTTTATGAAATCAAAGTCTGAGTAAATCGTAATAATCAACACTTTTTCTGGATTTCAATTTTTGTAATAAACCAATTCCTTAAAAATTATTTATATTTGTCTCACATTTAACTTCCCTAAAGGTTGGTGTTGTGAAAAATACTTACTCTTCACAAAACAACTACAAATAATATACTTTGATCTCTCCAAAAACACTAATATTTATTACAGTATATTAAATTAAGTTCTAAGCAACATGGTGCCCTATTTACTCCTTCAATCACTACTTTTCCATGCTTCGTATTTTTCTTCGAAGGGAGTTGTTTCACCCTTCGAAGCTCCATTCCAGTCCAATTCCATGCTTCGTATTTTGTTCAACTGTTTTGTGGCGAACGCATTTAAGTTTTCCCGCCTATGACATCATAGTACAATAACCTCGTGAGTTAAAAATAGCTATGCGTTGTCTAATGTGAAATCAACCGCAACAAGGAGCGCACAGCCAAACTGACGTCATAACCATAATGTAGTTATCAACAAGCAGTTATTCAAGCGTGAACACTATTGCGCCAGCCACAGATAGTGTACTACTAACTAGTGCTTGTACATTAGCTTCGAAGGATGGCGCTTCCATCCCACGAAGCAATAAAAAAAATCTCTACGTATTTTCGGAAATACGAAGTTTTCACGGTCGAAGGAGCTTGCTCCTACGAAGGTCAGGGAATACGTATTTTGTGCCAATTCCATCCTTCGTATTTTAAATACGAAGCTAAATACGAAGCAAAATACGAAGCATGGAAAAGCAGTGAATGAAAGCTAGCAGGCACTCTGTGTGCTTTTCATATAAACTAGCAGGCGCTCTATGTGCTTCTCATATAAACTAGCAGGTGCTCTATGTTCATAATATTGTACTAACCTGAGAAAGTTTTGTAAACACTAGATATCCATCTGCCACCACATATCTCATCTTCATTTCCTGTGCACTTCCTGTTACATAATTCTTCAGCTACCTGTCCGTGTTTATCGTAGGTGAGACCACAGTGACATTGTGTGTACGACTGTAACCCAGCATATGGGAGCCCTCGAACAAGGATAAAAGGGCAATAATAGAACTAGAAGTAGTGTATGTGTGGTAAGCCATTTCACTTCATTCCACATACTGGTTTGCAATGTCTACAGTGCAAGTGTAGATCGGAATTTATATAGCGAGAAATTCCAAAAAGCACAGAAATTGCGCCTGCAACAGCATTTTCAGGCGAATTCAATACTAATGTTTTTGCCCAGGTCGCAACACTCTCTAAAGACTAGCTGTGTCAACAGAAGTGCTGAGGCAGTTTGCTTACCAACAAATCACTGGTACAAATTTTAGTAAACAAACATGAGAGTTTTTGTTCAGTGAATAACAGCTGAAATATATCTTGCTATTTATCAAATTGCACCACTCTGTGCGCACTCAGCTTGTCAAGACTATGGTGTTTGGTGCTGATCAGCAAAATGCCAGATAAACAAACGCTCTCTTGTGTTTCCAGCTTAACGCTATCGTACAATAGACTGCGACAATTAGCACTGTATAACGCAGTAGAGCACAACACAGTACAGGATAGCACACCGTAACACCCCACAGCACTGCACTGTAACCGGCAACATATCACAGTGCAACACAACATACAAATATAAGACAACTACATGTAGGTATAGCACAACGTGATGTGATACAGACAACACAGCACAACACAGCAACACAACATTTTACTATAATAATTCTTACCTTCTGCTATGCACCGTCCAATACACAGATCTATAGTCATCAACCGACCCATGATGAATAGAGGTAGAGCTCTATCTGTCGCATCTTGGAAACAGCCGATGTACTGTGAACTCTTGACCTCTACTGCTGACTGTACCCTCAGCAGAGCCAACAGCACTTGGGAAAGCCATACGTGTATTAGTTAGAAACCAGCATACCAACCATAATCAACCACAACCAATCATAACAAGCACCATATAAATTGTAAATTACTACGTGATTTACTATTTTACTCCTTATAGCCCACATCAAGTAATATAATATCATATTATCGTCTTATGTATATAATTGTTATCTACATGTAGACTAAACTGTTGTTAAAGATAATAGTTTCAAACAGCCATTACACAATATAATAATTTATACAGTTATTTATATCGTTTTGTAATAAAATTATATAAATATATAATTATTCATACCTAGAAAAGTCTGTTGAACAATCATGTTATCTTAATCATCTATGTACAACTGCATGTACATGTATGTGTCTGTTCGCTAGAGGTGCTTAATTAGCTCCATAAATTGGTCTAATAGCAAGCGTTAAGCTGAAATACATACAAGCATGACTGCTATAATGCTAAAATAGCTTCCTGTATCTATGGTAACATTTCCTCTTATACCATCTTCAAATCAACATTGCACATATAATTCTGTTTGCATTGTCATGGTACTCACAAGTTATCGATTGTAATATCAGAGTTGTTCTCCCGGTATAATCAATAGCTCATGAGCGGTCAAAAGCGATAGGCTGCAATTATCTATTTATAATCTAGTTGTATTCCAATGATTAATTCCTCGCCGTTTATCACTAATCTCATATTCAAGCCTTGCAACGACAGCATTCAGTTTTTCAAAAATATTAGAGAGTAAAAGTGCATTACCTCTTATGAGTATATCAGTGTTTATGTCGTATATTCTTTCTGTCTCAAACAGGCAGCAGTGGGAGGAACGTGCGGTAAATAACATGGATGGACTAAGTAGGGCACATTAATTATACTCACATACTTGTATAAGTGGTCTCAATATCCGTTAAGAATTAGTAGAACAGCTGCAGAGCAATGAGTAGATCACAGATGAATCTTGTGAAGGAGCACAATGGTGCCCAGTCTGCTCTTTAAATACTTGTTAATAATTTAAAATATAGTTAAAGTGCCCCTGAGGTCACTAATCATATCTCTGTGACACACCCCTTTTATCCCTAAACAGCTGTATAGTGTACTGACAGATTTCATGAAATATGCCATAAGTTACTGCTTACTGGTTTACTATTGGGCCATTCCATGGGAACTGATCAAATTTGCGTGCTGGCCCGACTCAAATTCTTTTGAAAATTTGCAGGTAGAAAGAGCACCCTTGAATTAGTGGGAAACCACCAATTTTTTTTCTATTTGACCCCTGTGGTTCCGGCAGCAGCTCGTTGAAAAGTGGGAAAATGTGGTGGGGACAACTCCAAATTGAATTTTTTGAAATTCTCAAACATTCAAATTATTACTGTGGCCACTGTATGATACTTAGAGCTGTAATTTTTGTTGCATAGATATTTGTATATATGTGCTTCAGTTTCATTACTCATTCAAGCCTGTATGGTCAACATATTGAGGGTCAGAGGTCACCGAAAACACCTCTCGGAGCTAGTTTGACCCAAATTCACTTAAAATCGACCAAATAGACACTGCTGGATCTGATGAAAAAAAGGTTGATATACAATAACTAAGTATTGAAGATGCTCAGTACAAGGGTAAATGAATTTTTGAGAATAAAAAACACTTTCCAGACTAAACCATATGGCGACAGCGGCTCAAATTCAACATGGCCGTCGTCCGAGTTGGCGTTTTGGGGTGTTATTCAAGGCTAAATCTACTAAACTTAGTAGTGAAAATTAATGGTAAAAATGTTGCTATATTATATACAATTCACACCTGTAGATTTCATTTCTGCAATAAAAACTTTGTCTTTTTGGGTCTAAAAGGGTGAATTCTCAGATTCAAATTTTACATATATTCGCTATATTATAGTGACTACATGGCCATGCAGTTAATTGGCTATGGCCATAGAAGTCAGTCAAGACTTAATTTGAGGTACAATTTGCGACTTGGCCTGGTTATACAACCTTATTGGTGAAGAAAAATGGGTGAAATCCTTTTTAATAGCGCAAACATGCAGTTTTGGTAACTTTACCATGATTCGTCCTTTCACACGTTTGTTAAATGAGGTAAGATAGCTAATCTAAGCAGTATTTCAAGGTGTGACTTATAGCAAGTATTGTTTAGTGAAAAAGAAGGTGAAGAAAGTGATGCTCCATGGAACTAAGGCTGAGGAGTTAAAGGTTATTTAAACTAGCTCAAGACAAATTTTGGGGTCACCATTAGTTATCAATTTCTACTCAAATATATACATGTACATGTACATGTACATGTACACGCATAACTATAGCCACAGCCCTCGAACAATAACTTTTAACATTTTTTATATATATTTACATGTAGCTGACAATTAAACCGGTAATTAGCTCCAAAAATATCTTTTTAGTCCTATATAAATAACCACAACTAAGGTAAGTGGTGCGACATGCATTAACTTTTAATCAGCAGAGTAATCAAAAATATGAATATGGTTTTGTGAGACTTAGTTTAGTTGTATCTAGCAAGTTGAAATTATATTACAAGCGTTCGCTTGTTTCCAAAGGTAATAATGTTTAATGTACTTGCTAGCATGACCTCGCCAAATTTACCGTTCCTTATACCGACAACTTGATTTTTAATCGAGATAATTTTGACCCTTCGAAAGACAAAACCACTTATCTGAAAAAAATTATGCTCAGTGAATAAAAGAAGAGCAGATCTCACCTTTCTAAATGCAGACAACCATATTGACCTGCCCATAATAATTGTTATACTATGGACTGCTGAAATTCAATCTCTTCTAATAAATACTGTACAACACTTATACACAGGAAAAAGAACTATTCACATATCATGAACAAAAAATATTTTTGAAGCTAGTAAAGACTGGTTTAATTGTAAACTAAACACATGTATATGTAAGTTTGTCAAAACTATTGTTTGTGGGCTGTGGCTATAACTTTGCATGCATATTTTCGATTAGAATCTGATAACTAATGGTGACCATAAAAAAAATCCCGAGCTAAAACACCACCTCACCCACTGATTAAAGAAGCCTTAGTTCTATGGAGCTCCATCTTCTCCCCCTTCCTTTTCATTAAACAATACAATGTACTTGGTTAAGTCTGACCTGGAAATACTGCTTAGCTTAGCTATTCTGCCTCATTTAACAAACGTGTGAAAGGAAGAGTAACTTTGACAAAGTTAACAAAACTGCATGTTTAGGCTAGTAAAACGGATTTCACCCATTTTTCTTCACAAAGTAGGTTGCATAACCAGGCCCAGTCTCAAATTGCACTTTAAATTAAGTCTTGACTGATCTTTATGGCCATAGCCAATTAGCTGCATTGGCGATATAGTCACTATATTATAGTGAATGTATGTAAAATTTGAATCTGAGAATTCAGCCTTTTAGACCCAAAAAGACAAAGTTTTTATTGCAGAAATGGAATCTACAGGTGTGAATTGTATACATAGCAACATTTTCACCATTAATTTTCACTACTAAGTTTAGTAGATTTAGCCTTGAATAACGCCCCAAAACGCCAACTCGGACGACGGCCATGTTGAATTTGAGCCGCTGTCGCCATACAGTTCATTTTGGAGAGTTGTTTTTATTCTCAAAAATTCATTTATCCTTGTGTTGAGCACCTCTAATCTTTAGTTATTCTATATCAACCTTCTTTTCATCAAATCCAGCAGTGTTTATTTGGTCGATTTTCAGTGAAATCGGGTCAAACTAGCTCCGAGAGGTGTTTTCAGTGACCTCTGACCCTCAATATGTTGACCATACAGGCTTGAATGAGTAGTGAAACTGAAGCACGTATATGGAAGTATCTATGTAACAAAAATTACAGCTCTAAGTATCATACAGTGGCCACAGTAATAATTTGAATGTTCAGAAATTTCAAAAAAGTCCATTTGGAGTTGTCCCCACCACATTTTCCCACTTTTCAACGAGCTGCTGCCGGAACCACAGGGGTCAAATAAAAAAAAAATTGGTGGTTTCCAACCAATTCAAGGGTGCTCTTTCAACCTGCAAATTTTCAAAAGAATCTGAGTCGGGCCAGCACGCAAATTTGATCAGTCCCCATGGAATGGCCCTATTACTAAGTTTTCTTTATCTCTGATGGATTTCCTGCTTTACTCACTTTACTCACTTCACCTGAAGAGGTTATAGGTGTCTTATTTTCCGGCACACATCCGTCACAGAGTCGTGAACACACCGACCATGGCCAAAAGCAAAATCCTCATTTTTGCGCCGAAGAAGTCAGGTGTGCCAATGAGTTAGAGGATGGTTTCATCCAGCAAAGCAAAATCCCAGGCCAATTGCCCTTCTGGCCTAGGTCAGACGGCCATCTTGTAATTTTTATTTGCAACCCGGGTCCGTCCAAGAGGTCGGCGAAGACACCTGGAGCTATAATACTTCACCTGTTAAATTTCTGCCATGGAGTTGTGTTAACTTAATTGGAGCTTCCTACACCGAGTAGGAAGGCAAATTTAGCAGTGATTCTTGCTTGGAGACTTTCTAAACAACCTCCTCAGAAGTTTCCCAATCAACTGTGGATTATCCAGACTGGAGAATCTCAGAGAAGTCTAACCATAGATATGAGAAAGTGGAATGGCTTCTTCAACTATGCATATACAATGTACCTTTAAACCAGACGGAGATATACAGGGTATACACATATGTAGCATCACAAGATTTACTAAGAAATCTTTTCGAAACTTTGCTAAAGAGAAGAAATCCGTAGACACATCTCTTCCTACAGTAGTGTGGTTTGTGTCAAACTGTGCCACTCAAAGAATATATACATGTAGAGCTACCAGTGCTAGGGTACAGTATGCAGCAGAATTATCAAAGTGGATAGATCTCAAAATATTTACGTACCGACAAGCTTGTAAGTCGCAAATAGAAATTTTCGCCCCAAATATCATATCACAGAAACCGATCAATCAACAACTACCTCTATCCAGTTTTCACTTCTATTTAGCTTTTGAAAACAGTTTGTGTAAAGACTACATAACTGAAAAATTGTGGAAAATTTTATGAAGACCAGATTTGGTGATTCCGATAGTTATGAGAGGCCTGAATATGCAAGAATATGAACATATTGCTCCACCAAATAGTTACATTCATGTTAAGAACTTTACGTCACCAAAACATCTGGCTGAGCATCTAAAATATGTTGTGGAACATGAAGAAGCAATTAATTACTACCTTCAGTAGAGGAATGAGTATGGACTGCATGGTGGGAAAGATGGTGAGTGTTGACTATTTTTATCCATAGACTTCGGTACTGTAGTGCTGCACGGCGTTTCGGTTTTCTCAATTTATTTTTCTTTCGGTTCAAAAACCGCAAGATTTTAACATGCATTCTGAAACCGAAAGCAGTGGTTCAGTTTTTTTTAGTTTTAAAATTCATACTATGCCTGGCCCTTTAGCGCATCCACTTCCGATAATGGCTGGTGTTGCGAACATGTTAATTCATGTTACGCTCCTTTCAATCCTAATATTTCAATGTAATCCTTAGAATACGGACTTAGCTGCAGCTATCATTGTCACTCAATTACAGTGGTAATGAGTGAATAATTTGCAACTTTATTATATAGATGATTATACTTTAGTGATTGAAAATCATTAAACAAAAAATGGCCGCCATTTTTATGCTTTTTTCAATCCTTATAGCTTCATTTCATCGTTGGAATCTGGTAGCTACACTTGCATAATTATTATGATACAATGTATGTAAATAATTAGTAGTTAATAATTGCAAAGTATTAAACAAAATGAAAATTGCAGCCATTTCCCCTTATGGTTGTTGTTTCTTACACGTGAACTAGTGTTATGCTTCTTTCAATCCCTATATCTTGATGTCATCCTTGGAATGCAGACATAGCTGCAGCCATCATTGTCACCCAGTGATGATTTACTTTAGTTCCACTCAATTCTAGTTGTTAGTACGTATATTATTGAAAATAATTAGGGTTTAATAATTGCAGTTTACTAAAGGAAGTAAGAAAATGGCCACCATTAAATTTAAAAGCAGAGTGTGATAACTCCCACGATAGAGTATTTAATTTTCGGTTGGGTTTAGGTTTTTTCCATGATTTTTAAAAAGCTAATTAAACTGAGGACTAATTCACAACTTTGGTTTTATTCAGTTCTTTTGAAAGATCAGAAAAAAACTGAATGAAAGTAAAAAGCAAAACATTCCAGCACTAGAAGTATACTCCCTTCTCCACAGCAGGTACTACTAACTAGTCATAGACTTATTTTTGTAGTTTTAGTGAATACTGTCACTGTAGCAGTGTTTGAGTTGTGGTTATACCTAATGTAAATTTTAGTGGTCACATGGCCAGCAGGTGTGTACCCTCATTTTAATGACCAGCAGGTGTGTACCCTCATGTTAATGACCAGCAGGTGTGTACCCTCATGTTAATGAGCAGCAGGTGTGTACCCTCATGTTAATGACCAGCAGGTGTGTACCCTCATGTTAACGGCCAGTTTTTGCTATCAAGTCAATGTTGATCTGATAACAAAATGGTGGGACAGGGACATGGGTTGAAAACCCACCAAGGCGCAATATTTGTTCATTAGTAAAACAGTTATTTTTGGCTACTATATACTAGTACAAGTCATGTACATCGTGAGACTAGCATAAAACTGTCGTAACAGACAGAATTCAATTTTTGCTAATCTTAACCAAACATAATGTTAAACTGCTTAAAAAGTATCTGGTTTTAAAGATTATAGTGAATAAATAGTCAGAATGCAAACAAATATAGTCCAAATCCAAATGCAATAATATTGCTGTATGTGTTTATTTTGGCTATATTTTAGTGCAATGCTGTTGTAGTAACTGCATGTTAATTAATATAATTATACATTTCTGCATTCAAAATACTGTGATGGTCCGGACATTTACTATTACGGCCTCAGCCCGCCGGATGGACATTGTTGCACCTTAAGTGACTGTAGTTGTCATTGCTCAACTCATCTATGTCCTAATCCTCTTGTACTTATATTGTACCTACATTAGTTACATATCTCTATGTTATACACTATTTTAACCATGTGGTTATAATTACTAAGTGTTTATACCCTTTTGATACCTATGTAAAGGGGGCCGACCTCTCAGAAATAGCTGTAATTAATTTTGCACATGAATCACATGTTTTAAGCAACTTTTTTATGGCTGACCTATTTTGGGTCGACCCTCGGCCTTCCGGCCGCCAGCTTGTTGTGCAATTTCCGGACGATACTAGTAGTATAGTCAGTGCAGATCTGCACAGACACCCGGTCATTTCCGCGTCTTATTAGCCCTAGATCCAAAAACTCCCCGGGCGGACGACCACCCCACCCGTCCTCTCGCCCCCTCCCCTTCCCTAAACCTCACTCTATGTGCAAAGCCCTAGAACCTACCCCCCGATCGCGGGTGGGGTTTCAAAAACCTCATCGGCTGTTCCGTAGAACCCAGTCTAAAGAGCAAACTCCTCGCCCCGTCCCCGTCTCGTCCCACGGCTCGGGCGAGGGGGCGCGCGTACGCGCGCGCCCCCCCCCCCCCGCCCCGCGAACCCCACCCGTCCTCCCTCCACCCGTCCCCGCCCCTCCCCACCCCTCCCCACCCCTCCCCTCCGCCTCGCGGCGGTTCTCGTTTGCGAGTCCAGCCGTGGCCCCACGCCGCCCTCCCCCCGCCCATCCCCCGCCCCTCCCCCGCCCTCCCGCCCCAACGACCCGTCGCGGCCCTCGCGGGCGGACCGTCGGCTGGAGTAGGGTGAAGCGAAGGAAAATACGGGTTAGAGTGATGATAGGCTACATCCGTGCGGAGTGCCCGTGCAGAGTTTACGACGCTGACTATACTACTATAAGAAACTTACCGAGTGGTGGTGGTGCTTCCGGATGATTTCTTCGCCGGGGACTGTTGAGACTGAACTGGTCGGGGTGACACCGCACTCGCGCGCTCCTCCGTTCGAGCGCCCCCGGACCTTCGAAGAAAGACTCGCGCCTTAACCCTCATTTTCCCCGGACCCTCCCCTAGGGAAATCACCCGTCCCCGTGACGAGTGGCGAGGGAAAGTGAAGGCGGTGGCTCTTCCGCGCTTCAAACCGTAGACTTCGCGAGGAGGTTAGCCGACGACATCATCGCTCGGAGGGGTAGAAATAGAAATAGATAAACGGGATAGATGGATGCTTGTCTTCTCATCATCATCATCATCATCATCATCATCATCATCATCATCATCATCATCATCATCATCATCATCATCATCATCATCATCATCATCATCATCATCATCATCATCATCATCATCATCATCATCATCATCATCATCATCATCATCATCATCATCATCATCATCATCATCATCATCATCATCATCATCATCATCATCATCATCATCATCATCATCATCATCATCATCATCATCATCATCATCATCATCATCATCATCATCATCATCATCATCATCATCATCATCATCATCCTACAAATAGACCCGCCTCTACGATGATGTCGTGGACTCGCCACCAATTTCTTTGACCACCGCGTCCACTTTCCCCCGGGTAGCAAACTCCGATAGGGAGAGAGCGCATCGTGCGCGTGCGATGTCACCCCCACCTACGAATGAAGACAATAGAAGAAATGTGAACTGATAAGGGGTGAGTATGAGCGGAAGCTGCGCTAGTACCGTCTACCCCTTTGGTTTGGAGAGGTAAATGGTTTTTAATGTATTAGCTAGTGTTTTATTGCTCGGTTTTAAGGCTACAACCGGTAAACCCTCCGTTTTGAGGACGGAGACCCCTTACAATAGAGAGTGAATGTGAAAAAAATTATACGGATATATATATATATATATATATACAAGGGTTATGATGCACTGTTCGTTTACTCTCCGATTTATCGAATGAAGTAGTCTCATCTCCGAGAAATCAGTACTAACATTCTATAGGACTCGTACTCACCCCGTCTTCCGCAACCTTCCGCTTACCGTAGAAGTAGGTGAGTCCGGTCTTTAGCTGGGTATAGCTATACGTTTGATTTCCTCTTCTGATAAAACCCCGATTGTCTCCTCTCACCGACTCCCCTGTTTTGAGCACGGAGAGGAACTTCTCTTTGGTTAGGGTGTTTCCTCTTTTATTTAGTCCTTTGCTGCTATACTTGCTATCGCCGTCAGCGGACCAACAAAAGTAAGTTTTTGAGCTGAGCGCGATGACCCCCTCCCCCCGAAACTCCTCCTTAAACAGACCAGGGGTTCGTGTTTCGTATCGCTGCACCTTCTCACAACATTCCCTCATCTCCCACTCTTGCCGGAGCACCTTGGTTGTGATAAAGTCTCCCTTGTGGCTATCGCAGAAGGGTCTGGGAAACCATTTACCATACTCTCTGTAGAACTCTTCTTTTTTATCTTTTCGGATGACCTCATCTATACTGCGAGCACTCAGGGCCATGTAAGCGCTATCCGTATCCATTTCTACGTACTCAAAGTCCTCTCTGCTGACGAATCTGTGAAAATAAATCGGGCGGGTTAGAGGTTGCTGACACCGAAGAATAAATAGAAAAGGATTTGATAAAATCTTTATATAGCCTAGTTCTACTCACCTATCCATAAAGTCGTAGTAGAACTCTAGCATCCTCAACTTGGCTCTCTGGAGGATGACGAATCCTACGACGGATGGAACATCCATTCGAATCTAAAAGAAAGAGAGAGAGAGAGAGAGAGAGAGAGAGAAAGTTCACCCTTCCACTCGGAAAAAGTTTTGTCAAATCAAGAGTCAAAGTAAGAAAGATTGTCAACACTTACCTTTTTCTTGTGAAGCTCTATCTCAAAGTAGTTTTCATCGACTTCGTTGAGACTAGAAAAGTGCCTACTCCTCACTTTGACGGCCGCCCCCTCTACCGTCTCTACATACTTGACGGTCTTATGTTTCTCTTTATTTGTTATGGTCTTTCCGTAGGCTGAATTCCCAACGAGCTTGCTGGTGCTGGCCAAGAGGGCCAGATCGGGGTCCAGATCTCCCCCTCTCCTTGCGTCTGAGACCGAAGAACCAAAGTCTTTGAAGACGGCTCGTGGGATAAAGTGAACGAACTGATAGACCCTGGTAATTATCAAACCTTGATCTAGATACCATCTAGCCAGATCGGTGAGTAGTGTGATTCGCTCGCCAAAAAGACTCTCCACGAGCATTCGCTGAGGTCTCTTCAAGAATCCGTTCTGTTTGGCAAAAGCGCGCATGTGTTCGCTAAGGTGTTCTCTTCCCACATTTATATTCTTGAAAATAGGTGCCATCTCAGAGAACTTCGCTTTTAGCTCTTCGGGTACGGAAATGTCACACTCCACTAAACCGTAGTACTCTCCACTACAAATGTTGTTGATTATTTTATCGAGGTTGACACAACCCCTCTCTGGATAGAGAGAAGAAAAGAAGACGGAGAGAAATGTCCTAACCTCTTCATCCGAACGAACTCGCGCTCCCCACTCACACTCCCGAGTGGTGATGAGCTTATAGCCTAGAGCCTTGATGTAATCTTCTTTCCTCGCAGTGTCCACCCGGAGCTCTTCATTCGTCATGTTTCTGACACCTTTTCCATTCCCTCCTAGCTCGCACTCGTGTCCGTGCCAGTAGCAACCGTGGAATTGGTACACAGTCCGACTCTGTTCGCTATAACCATCCACCGGTAGGTTGTGACAGCCTATCCTCATTTCTCCTCCATTCTGTTGGTGAAGGATGACCTCTCCTCTCTTCCACGATTGGAACTCTAACCATCCATGCGCCACTTTGCTGAACTTTTTAACGGGTTCCAGAGCAAAGCCTCGGCTCTCTAGCCTCCGCCTGGGATAACCCGTAGGCATATTCCCCATCATGCAGTATAGGTAGAGAGCGTTGGCATCGACTCCCAGAATGGACCTACAGGGTTTTGCGGATGTGCCATAAATCTTCTCTCGAATAGAGGTCACTCCAACTTCATGATGTCTGTGAAAGATGATGCTTGGCCCTCCCACGAGGTTATCACGGAGAGTGTGGTACAGACTTTTGCTCTCCTCATCGAACAGACATATGGGTTGTGAGTTGCAAAGTTCGCCTCGGAGAGACATTAACCTATGCAGCGGGAGAGCGGCTTGCGGAGGAGAGTAGGCGTAAGGTCGGGCCTCCACCTCCATAAACAACCATCTGATAGCCAAGCCTGGAAGCGAGATTGCGGATTTCAACATATCAATACCCTTTTGTCGATAGATAGAGCTCTGACGTGCAATGGCCTCGATGAATGGGGCCACATCGAGGTTGTTGTACCAGATGAGGAAATCCCTGAACGTTTCCATGTTCTCTCTTTCCCACACGAGCTGGCAGTGGTGATAATCTTGCTCGCTCAATTCTTGCTGAGTCAGCGAGTTGAAAAAACTCTCTCGGGGAGGGAGTCCGTGATGATCCAACCTTCTCAGGGAATCTACCCAGTCGTAAGGAAAGAATCCCTTACTCTCTGACACGCCAAATGCCTTCAAGTATTTGGAGTAGTTGAAGCCTGGTGCGATAAAGTTGCATATGTCAAGGAATCTAAAACGTCTACTCTCCACGCAGGACATACTGTTAACACGCTTAACGATGAAAACAAAATCTTCTCCCTCCTCCTCTTGTAGAGAGCGAAGTAAAGGTCCCTTTAGTATATTTAGGTCATACTTTTGCGAGTTGAAGCCGACCACCGGAACGCTGGAGATGTGCTGTTCTAATTCTCTTTCTAATCCGGAGAGACCGGACTTCACCCTGTAAGTCGAGACGTTAGAGAACTTGTCGTCAGCAAAGGCCTCTTCTCTATCCGCCCGATCCGCGAGGAAGGTAGAGAGTCGCTCGCGTACATCCTGGAATCTTTCTCCGAACAAATCTCCTGCCACGTCAGCAATCTTTGCTATGTATTGGACGAATTGACGAATGCACTTCGTCCCATCCTTGCTGTCGACGCTCCTCACAAAACACTTGGCCCGCTCAAACCCCGGGACGTTAGAACACGCGGATATGCTCAGTAGCTCGTGTCTTGCACTAAAAGTCATCGTGGTGGTGTTAGTTGGTAGGTTGTCTTTTGGCATGAAGCATTCGATATCATAGGTGATATAGTAGGGGTAGTATAAGAGGTCGGGGTTCACCACCTCTATTCCCGCCACTCGCTTGAGTTTTGTGAATATGGTTGGCGGGGGTCCAAACGTTCCACCAGGGAAAACGAACACCGATGCCTCTTCTGGCGAGCACTTGTGTCGTCGTAGGCTGGACAAGCGTGTAAACGCGCTATCGCACAGCTTGCAGGTGAAACATCTGGCAAACGAATCAACATTCGTTATCCAGCTGAAGTGTTTTTCCTACATGTTGACGAAGAGTTTATGGGCTTTGTTTCGTGCCCCGGATGACCAAACTATCGGAGCTACCTCCTCATCAGTTAGACAGAAGACTATTATAGATACGTCAAAATGATCTTCCAAGGCCAGTAGATCACTCGCGCCCACCCCGGGAAAGTCTGACAAAATTGATGAGGGTGGGGAAGAAGATTTAGTTTGTCTCATGTATTGTTTAAACAAGCGATGTGTTGTGGTGCGAGAGGGGCGACGGCAACGACATCCCTTCTTTTGGTCGCAGTTACAGTCATACATCATGGCCAAGCATCTAAAGAAACACAAGTTGTCTGAGTAGGGACGCGCACCTCCTCTAGCCCAAAAGTCTACGTCTAGTGCTATCACGTGTCGGTTGTTAAGTATGTAGTCTGGGAGTTTGCTCACTACACCACCCACCTTGCCAATCTCTAGGAGTTTATAGATGTAGAATGTCAGATTCGCAATGTGACGTAAAGCCCAAGCGGTATTCGGTCTCCTTTGTGCTGACCTCTCTCTCAAGTCGAGCTCCTGCACAGATTCGCAAAACTCTCTCATCTCATTCTCTGTTCTGATCAGTCTTGGTTTGGGGAAGAATGCGGCATTGTTGCTCGATGAGTGAAAGTAGCGCAACTCTCCACTGGTCTTATGCTCGAGGATGACTCCAGCGCTACAGTTAATCTTCACAGTACAAGGCACTCTCTTCCACATTGCTCTCAACTTAGTCCACACCTCTTCATCTCCTTCGTCTTCACCTTCCCCTCTCCACACTCGAACGTTGAGAATATCTTCCACGGGACGAGAGTGTATTGCGGACCTGATGGAGCTCCAATAGCGGGCTAGTAGCACCCCCATCTCATCCCCCTCTTCAGCTGTTGGCGGTTTAGACCAGAAAACATCATCAAACTTCTCTGCACCTCCCTCATCTTTTTCCACCTTACCCTCGCTATGAAATCGCCTCATGTGATGACCTAGCTTTCTCCTCCCATCAAAACATCCGCCACAAACGGGGCACTTGTGCGGGTGAGCCTGTGCATGCATTCTCTTCGTGTGTCTGTCTGGAGAAAACGCCGTTCTGAGAACCAGACCGCATAGTTGACAGGTGTGCTCGACCTGACGAGAGGTCTCTCCCCCTATAAAAAAAAAAAAATACAAAATGGTAGGGTGTAAGTTATTATTCTTTTACTTCACACTACATAAACAATAAACAATCCACAATTGCTACCAAATACCTCATTTAGCACTAACCTTCTTTTTCACTTGTTGACATCTCCGCTGATCATGTGCTGGCTAGAAGGTAGGTGTCTCTGTTTAGTCTCCCTATAAAAATATATAGTAGTAGGGTGTGAGTTATTTTTTAGCTTGATAGCATTTTATACAATAAACACTTCACAATTGCTGCCAATTACTCCATTTAACACTAACCTTATGTTCTACTTGTTGACATCTCTGATCAGGCACTGACTAGTAGGTAACTGTCTCTGTTTACTCTCACTCTGTTGACTAGAGGCTGATTGTTCATACTGCTAGAGTGAGAAACTCATACCTTAAATAGTAGTATTCAGTGGGCGGAGTCTAACCATTTCCCCACCCTTGGCAATACCACCCCGATGTGAATCCGAAGCCTCCCGATGTGAATCCGAAGCCTCCCGATGCACCCCGATGTGAATCCGAAGCTTCCCGATGCATCCCGATGTGAATCCGAAGCTTCCCGATGCATCCCGATGTGATTCCGAAGCTTCCCGATGCATACCGATGTGAATCCGAAGCTTCCTGATGCATCCCGATGTGATTCCGAAGCTTCCCGATGCATCCCGATGTGATTCCGAAGCTTCCCGATGCATCCCGAAGCTTCCCGATGCATCCCGATGTGTCAATTCACATCGGGGTGCATCGGGAGGCTTCGGAATCACATCGAGATGCATCGGGATGCATCGGGAAGCTTCGGATTCACATCGGGATGCATCGGGAAGCTTCGGATTCACATCGGGATGCATCGGGATGCATCGGGAAGCTTCGGATTCACATCGGGATGCATCGGGAAGCTTCGGAATCACATCGGGATGCATCGGGAAGCTTCGGATTCACATCGGGATGCATCGGGATGCATCGGGAAGCTTCGGATTCACATCGGGATGCATCGGGAAGCTTCGGAATCACATCGGGATGCATCGGGAAGCTTCGGAATCACATCGGGATGCATCGGGAAGCTTCGGATTTACATCGGGATGCATCGGGAAGCTTCGGAATCACATCGGGATGCATCGGGAGGCTTCGGATTCACATCGAGGTGCATCGGGAGGCTTCGGATTCACATCGGGATGCATCGGGAGGCTTCGGATTCACATCGGGATGCATCGGGAGGCTTCGGATTTACATCGGGAGGCTTCGGATTCACATCGGGGTGCATCGGGTCACATTGGGATTGGATAAAAAAAGGGAGGAGTCAAGAAATGAGCAGTTGTATAAAGGGAGAGTGGGATCACAGTCTCAGCATTCAAAGTTCAGCACATCACTACTGTACAGCTACACTACTACAATAGTACATTATCAATGGATATTGACAACATAGTCCAAAACCAAGAAGAGTTATTTGCGGGCTTAACGGACTCACAAATGGATGGAATTATTGAAGAAGAAGAGTGCAGTCAGAAGAGGAAAGAAAAGGTGGATGCGTTAAAAGAGGCACGGAAGAAGGGGAAAATAATAGGAGTGGGGAGTCTTGCCCGAAAGGATCTTTCTAACATGGTGGGCTCTCCGTCCTCCCCGGAGCGGGCCTCGGATAGGGGCGAGACCACAACAACCAAGAAGAGGAAGAACCCAAAAGGAGATGAAATCTGTGCTAAGAAAAAGAAGAAACCCCAGGTGATTGTAATATCAGATGATGATGATGATGATGGCCACGGAGCCGATACGGCTACGGAAGAAATGGATGGTGGTGAGACGACGAAGGGAAAAAAAGCTACCAAGTCCCCTTGCAAGGGGAAGAAAAAGAGCGGGGGACTAAGCCTGGAGAAAGCTCGTGCAGTGGCGGTAACCCTAATGTAAGTAGCCCTATTCGTATATCTATAAATTACCGTACTATCTTTCTCCCGTTTAACCACTTTGTCGGATCTATATACACCACTTTCGTTATTGTAGGAGCATGGGAGCGGAGAAGAGGAGCTCTCTGCAGACAACGGTGAAGCTGTCAGAGCTAGAGCCAGGAACTGTGCTAGAAGTGAGTGGAGGTTCGGTGGTTGAAACGGCATTCGGAAAAGCATTCTTAGCCAGGGCAAGCTATGTGGATGACAAGGGGATGAGACATTGCATCAGCTTTCACACCAACATTCGTCACGCCATGCCCAAGCTAGCGGATGTCAAAGAAGAGGAGCTAAAGGACCTTACCCTTCTACCTAGGATCATGGTGTACTTGGGACAGCAGGAGACCGCTAAAGGACAAAACACATTCAACCGTATCGAGAGCGTGTGCTCCCTACCAGGAGCAGCCATGAAAAAGCTGGCCGGTGACTTGAGAAAGAAGACCTTGGCCCAGTTGGAAGAATTTTTTCGAGTGCAAACGCTATCTTCATTCCCCGTTGGTTCTGTGCTGGTGGTGACCGCGCTCCGACCCACATACATCCCAAGATGCGGTGATGGTGATAATGCGAGCAACTCCATTGCCACCTACGAGTGCCGGGTTGGAAACGAAGAAAAAAAGGGAGAGATCTTCCTTCCGGGACGTCTGGCAGTTTCGATGAAAGACCTCCTCCCCTCCGTGATGGTGTACAAGGGACAGAAGACTTCCAAGAGCGGGAGAACATTCTACGATTGTGCCATTCTAGACTCCATCCTCGGCGAGCGTCTCCTCCCCGCCACTGCACAGTTTTGAGGCAAAAACTTTTGTCATTCACACTCATTCGTGTCTACTTATCAATTGATTTTATATTATTACTCTCAAACTCGTGTATCGTTAGCCTTACTCATATTCTTCATAGTCGTATATCGGTTTTTATCGATTGATTGTATATTATTACTCTCAAACGTATTGAAAATTAAAACAAACTCGTGTATCATTACCCTTACTCATATTTTTCATAGTCGTGTATCAAGTTTTTTATCACTTAATTTTATATTATTACTCTCAAACGTATTGAAAATTAAAACAAACTCATATTTTTCATGGTCGTATATCATCTATTCTAGAATACATCACACACCATTACTCTAACCCGTATTTTCCTTCGCTTCACCCTACTCCAGCCGACGGTCTGCCCGCGAGGGCCGCGACGGGTCGTTGGGGCGGGAGGGCGGGGGAGGGGCGGGGGATGGGCGGGGGGAGGGCGGCGTGGGGCCACGGCTGGACTCGCAAACGAGAACCGCCGCGAGGCGGAGGGCGAGGCGGAGGGGAGGGGTGGGGAGGGGCGGAGACGGGTGGAGGGAGGACAGGTGGGGTTCGCGGGGCGGGGGGGGGGGGGGGGGGCGCGCGTATGCGCGCCCCCTTGCCCGAGCCGTGGGACGGGACGGGGACGGGGCGAGGAGTTTGCTCTTTAGACTGGGTTCTACGGAACAGCCGATGAGGTTTTTCAAACCCCACCCGCGATCGGGGGTAGGTTCTAGGGCTTTGCACATAGAGTGGGGTTTAGGGAAGGGGAGGGGGCGAGAGGACGGGTGGGGTGGTCGTCCGCCCGGGGAGTTTTTGGATCTAGGGCTAATAAGACGCGGAAATGACCGGGTGTCTGTGCAGATCTGCACTGACTATACTACTGATACTACGTCGGCCTTTTACCGGAACTATTCTCCGGAAGTTAGAATATTATGTAAAGCCAATAGTTTTTACTGTCATTGTCTCAGTTGATGATTGGATCTCAATAAAGACACTTTTATACTGCTTTTATGGAGTCTTCTCTCGTAGTTAAGGTTAGTTACAGGTTGATAAGGTCTTCGACCTTGATGCCCGAACCACCTGCTAGGACTGAACCACCTGCTAGGACTGAGCCACCTGCTAGGACTGAACCACCTGCTAGGATTGAACCACCTGCTAGGACTGAACCACCTGCTAGGATTGAACCACCTGCTAGGACTGAACATACTCTTTCTCAAGTATAGTAGCAAGCATTGACTCGAACCACATGGGTCGACTTGGTTGACTCCTTGACTACACAAGTACCTGTCAATCCTTTATGCGATGACGAAGGCCTAGCACCATTCATAGGCTCTTCATGTTGTACAAGTGAGTCGTCCTCGACCATACCAACATATACGCATAACATTACAATGCGTAACTAAATGCATTGGTAGCATAGCATTGCACTGCATATTATGCAACATTATATTGTGACCAGTATGCACAAACATTTGCGCGGACAAAGCTATCAACACAACAGCATGTTTTCCATGTGACTATATTGTTGTTTTCTTGATGACACTACATCATCCTCTATGTCATTTTTGGCGGGAATGTTAATTCATCATGGCACCCAGAAGATTACAGTACATCGTAGCTGTTTGAAGATGACAGTCATGAGGATTTGGGTATATTATCCGTGTTATCTAACATTACCTACAGAATATTTACATATCATCACACTTTCGCAACCAGACTTGACAAAATAAACTCAGTACATGCTGTTGTGTAATTTCTGATAATACGAAATTATATTTCTTTGTTGCAATAAAATGAAATAAATATGTAAGTAGAGAAATAGAGTTGTAAAGAATTGTGTCAGATTGTATTTTAAAAGTTCAAAGCTGTAAACAAACTAGATCTTTTAGACACACCTGGGTCACTGCAGTACTAATTGATACCTGCTTGAATTATAGGGACAAATAAGTGTGTTAGATAAAACAACCAAACCCTCTAACACCTCATATATAACAACATGGTCATTATACTTGCATATGCAAAGGACACCTTGAATGCAGTTGGCTCAGCGTACATGTACATGTACGTGTACTGCTCCGTTTAATTGTTGCTGAGCTGGAGTGGTGGGAATGTGTAATGTTTTAAATAGATTTATTCATTATCAACATCAATACATCAATAAATAACATAAGGGGCTCCTATCACACTAGGTATTGAAAATATATATATTATATGTGGCAGTGTTTGAAGTGGAACAAATGACGTGGGTACACTGCGCATGCAATTTTAGGGCTTTCCCTATACAATGTAGCTAAGTATAGAATAGCACATGTAATCCTATCTTACATATTAGTATTGTATAGCTATCCACTTAATCTTATAGTAGCTAAAAAATTAGTGAATTACTAAAATGAAAACAAGTTGTGCTTTGATGGGATATAAACCCATGTCCCTATGAATGATAACTGGACACTCTACCACTACAACACCATCAGGCATTAGGCATTTGGTTTATTAATAAAAGTGAAGATCCATGCTGCCTGTACAAATAGGGAACACTGCACCCGTGTATATCATACTCTTTCGGACTGTCGACACTAGAAGCACCTGAACCTGCTGACATGTTAACAACTCTCTGGCCACTTTACAATTTCTGAGCTTTACTACATAGCATGCAGTCTATGACTCCCCAAAGTTCCCTGTATCTTATAAATTACCAGAATTCCCTGAGTTGTTTGCCCTTAAGCAAATTTGTCTGTCTATAGAATCTGGTGCTCACAGCCTATGTCCATACTGTACTCTGGCCCATCAGAAACCCCAGAAAGTGTACAACAAAATCAGTGATCATTTCAATCAATCACCATGCTTAGATGTGACAGATAGAAGCAAATACTGTATGTGTTATGATATACATGTACAATGTGACAAGACAGAATGTAATAGACTAAGATGTAATACAATATTAACACACTATTCATATTTATACTAAATACAATGTACCAATGTTCCAAATACTTAATATCTTACACAATATGCAATGCAATTATACACCTTATTATGTTTTATTTAAAAAGAAGTAAGTTGTCTTACATATTCTAGAATTACTCAAGTTCTTACCTGTATCAAGCTTAAATTTGAGAGTTGTCCTCCCTTACTTTTGGTTTCAGTACTAATATACACCAGTATGCTCAAACTAAACTGTATGAATCTCATATGTTATTATTCTAATAAACTCACTAAAGGGATTCAATACTTTGTTTGTTTGACTGTTAGTGAAACCATGCATTAATCAATAGGCACATGTAAGTGACAGGAGGGATTTAATTTAATGTAGTAGCATATCAACTTTCCGATAACATGATAAATATATTTAGCCTGATTTCTTCTAGAAATAACCCGGTTATAATTTGTATATCAGTACTACTTCATTGAGTGCTCCGCAAAGTACTTGGCAACCATTTTATGTTTGACAGTTTCAAAACCTGTAAAAATTTATCGGTATTCAAGTGGAGATTATTCCAAATAGTTTCATTATTATACTGCCGATTAGATAGTCAGTTATAAGACGTGTTATAAGCTGTTGCACAAGTACTTTAGGGTTATATGACACAGGAGTTGTGTTTCCTTCTTTACTCAGCGTACAGCTGCAATAGCATTTAGAATCGCCAATAATCGTGGGAGAATAACTTTTCAATCAAAGCTTGATTTCTGTTCTTTTTGCACAGCCGTTATCAGTAACAGTGAATGAAGGATGAATGGAAGTTACCATGTTTAAAATATTTTCTATTCATTGTAACAGTCAAGGATTCAATACGGAGGAACGAAAAAACTGATGGGCGCCAATCACACAAGGTATTTAAGATACATGGAATAGTGCACATTGTGATGAAAACTGTGCTAGTAATGAGGGTACCAACCATGGGCACGCATTAGCTATTTTTCATAATTAGAAATTGTCTTCCCTTATTTTCTATTTTTTTTTTGCTAAAACGAGAAAGGACAACTTCTAGCTATGGGAAAAATCTTATGAACAACCAAGGAACCAACCTAGTGAATGCCTCAAGATTGCGGGCAGAATGTAAACTATAGGAATTAGGCCTAATCTTGTCTTTTTGATAACGAAAAGCCATGGAACTAACGATTTTTGAGAGACATAGAAGAGTTGGCAGGATTTTTAGACTGTGAAGTAGCGAAATAGCATTGCATGAATCATTAAGAGAAAACGACAGCAATGTAGATGCTATAGATTGAAACATCCGTTATGATAGAGAGTTGTTTTGTTGGTGGTACAGGGTGAGTATTACAGTTCACCTCATATGACTAAAGCCAATTATTTATTGAGTTTATTAGTAAGACTATTATGTATATTTAAATATTATCCATCATGTCCCCCTCATTAGATAATCTAATTCAAATAGAATTTTGATTGAGTGGTGGTGCAGAGTTTGGTGGATTGTTTAATTAAACCTGATCTGTTTTATTCCTGTTTTGATTCCTGCGTTTCATTCAAACTTGGCCCATTTCTTATTCTTATTCTTTGGCACCAACCAATAGTGGCTCAGTCCGTCTTTAATAAAACCTGGCAACGAGTTGCTGCGGATTTGGATTTAATTGTGTTTAACCGGGAATATTTCCTAATAGTCGTCAACTACTAGAGTCGGTAGAAAGAGACCGCTAGACTTGAGGGCCACTATGTCCTCGACATCTGTGGTTAAGCAACTGAAACGCATATTATTAGCATATTATGGGGTGCCTACAAACCTCTGTAGTGATAACGGGAGATGCTGCGTGAGTAAAAGAGTGTGGGGTTTCTCCAGTAGTCCTAGGTATTCCCAGTCTAATGGTCTCACTGAAAGAGCTGTTAAAAGATTGGTGGTGACAAAGATGGTGCTGGTGTTATGTCTGAGAACATACTCAACTACTTATGGTGGAACAGGAATGCTGTAGAGTGTAGAGTCACCTGGAGTGGCTCCTAATTGTACTTAACTTTCCATGAGTTGGGTGAGTAAGCATAGTAACCAAGAATATGTTGTCTGGGAAAGTGAAGTAACAGTTACCTGGTAACATGGGCTACCTTGTGAATCGAGTAAAACATTATAGGTAGTAAATTAGTATAATGGTTATGGCAAACACAAGTGTAATGATGATGGATAACTATATATATCAGGGGCGGATCTGGCTCAGCTTGAAGGGTTCTGCCAACAGGGCGAGGGTCCAGGGGGCCGCCTAGGCCCCCTGGCGAGGTCAGGGGCAGCGCCCCGGCCACCGAAGCCATATGCTGAATTTTGTACTAAATGAAGCAAATTTATGCACACTTACACTTTGAATCAACATGTTCCTGTTACATAAATATTTGCTGCCCTATGATGTAAATAAAATATTTTCATGTTGATATATTATTCTAAATTATATTATAATTTTATAATTACATTGCATTATGTAATCTATGACTATGGATATGTATGCCAAGTTTGTATGGAGTGCAGTGCAACTCACTCTCCTTCCTGTAATAAAACATGAACATGGGTTACATGACTTTATATTATTAGTGTTTGATCAACAGAAATCTTAAAATACTGCCCGCTTGGTTTATTTGCCTATTAGCTGAGAAGAGTTGTCTTTTCATCTTTAATGTACATTTATAAGGTGGTTTCCTTCTCGGCTTCTTGCACGTGATTTGGTTTCCTAGCAACATTACACTGTCCTTGACATTTTCATTCTCGCCTAAATAGCTTCCTGTAGGAAGCTTGTGTCTTATGTTATCTATTACTAACTAATCCACTAATGTGGCTAGTTTACTACTATAACTGTAGCGAATCAAGCTCACAGATTAATAATAGCTTTCCTGTGTTGGAAGATGAACTTGAGTAAGCCGTAAATACTTCATTTAATGATCAATTTGCAGCTAATTTTAAGAGAAATAATCAATTTAATTTTTTTATTGGAAATGAAGGGTCCCGCCATGGCAGGGAGGGTGGGACCCCCAAATCCGCCCCTGTATATAATAGATACTTGGTGATAAACCTGTTGATGCTATGTACACTACAGAAACCATTCTGTCATATACATGTACATGTATTTCTGCTCCTATACCAATCTCTTGGTAATGTGCAGTGGGAAATTATGTTATACAGTTGTAGTTGTATATACAGTTGTAGTTGTATACACTGTAGGTTAGGGTCAGAGATTGGAGAACAACGTAACACTCAGCTCTTATTACATTGTAAGTTTGTAGCTTTGCAATGGGGGCACAATGATAGCAATAACTATTACTATGCAAATGAATTGTGTTCCTTGATTCAATTGGATGTGCAATTCTTTAGAAAATTGGCTCAAATGCTATATTTTACATTAAAGTAACTAAGGGATGGGAAACGATGATTTACACTATGATTGAATATTCTGAAAGAAATATTAAACAATATTACTCACTCAAAATAATATGTAACTAAAATATATAACTATATACAATAGCAAAAGCTGAGAATCTATTACAAGTAACAAATTAATCACTAGCATAATACGTATGCATGCCTATCCTACTAATATTACACACTGTATTTTGTATACATGTCACAGCACCACTGTATACATGCATGTACATGGTCTGTACACATTCGTGTAATCCTTAGTATCTTAGTAAATCTGACATTTAAGAAAGAAAGGTTGGATTAAACAGCTCTAACTTCAGATCCAAACATTACTTCCTGCTACATTGAAGGTAATCGTTGCACCTCTCTAACATCTGGTTAAAGCGTAGAGAGTGAGTTGATCAAAGATTTTATCTGGACCTTCTTACTCGCTCCTAAGAAATGTCAAAACAGTGGTTTAAAAGCTATTTTATAGGTGGATTCATTTCTGTCGCTTGTCTTATAGTAATTTCTAATGTTGGATATAACAACCGTGAAAGGTATAGATTTTACTACACTAATATAAACAAAGAGCTCTCAACAACAGATATCATGCTAGAATTTAGTGCAACCGATAAACACATTATTTCGACCACTACACCCAACTTGCATCCTTCCATGAGAAAGAACATGCAAGCAGAAAGTGCAAACGTGACAACTGCGGTGGCTAAAACTAATAAATTACACCGGCCGGTCTCAAAGCCATCCTGCCACATAGAATTTATGTACAAGCCAAATAAGGCTTTTCCAAAATTCATCTCATGCAATGGGTTGTACACTTGCACATTGTCACTTAGTCGAGGTCCTACACCGAGTAGGAAGGCAAATTTAGCAGTGTTTCTTGCTTGGAAACTCTCCAAACAACCTCCTCAAAAGTTTCCAAATCAGTTGTGGATCATGGAAACTGGAGAATCTCAGAGAAGTCTAACCATAGATATGAAAAAGTGGAATGGATACTTCAACTATACATATACGTTTAAACCAGATGGAGATGTACCGGGTAGACACATATGTAACATCACAAAATTCAAAAAGAAGTCATTTCGAAACTTTGCTAAAGAACGAAAATCTCCAAATGGATCTCTTCCTACAGCTGTTTGGTTTGTGTCAAACTGTGCCACCCAAGGAATATATAGAGTTACCAGTGCCAGGGTACAGTATGCAGTAGAACTGTCCAAGTGGATGAATCTCAAGATATTTACACACCATCCAGCTTGTAAATCACAAATAGGAAAATTTACCCCAAGTATCGTATCACAGAAACCTAAGAATCAACAGCTACCTCTCTCCAGTTTTCATTTCTATTTAGCTTTTGAAAACAGTCTGTGTAAAGATTATATAACTGAAAAACTATGGAAAATTCTGCGTGGACCAGATTTGGTGATACCGATAGTTATGGGAGGTCTAGATATGCAAGAATATGAACGTATTGCTCCACCAAATAGTTATATTCATGTTAAGAACTTTACGTCACCAAAACATCTGGCTGAACATCTGAAATATGTTGTGGAACATGAAGAAGCATTTAATTACTACCTTCAGTGGAGGAATGAATATGGACTGCATAGTCAGAAAGATGGTGAGTGTTGTTTACTCATTATCTATATACATGTATATACTCCATTCTCTATGTCAGATACATCTAAGTAATTTGTGTTCAAAACCTGTAGCACAAGATAGGTGCTAAAATAGAAACGGTTCAGGTGTATTCTTCGTTGAGCTCGTTACAAGTTAACCATGACATATTTATCGCAAGTGATTTGATTTCTAGCACACACATCCAATCACACCTTATCAATGTGTGACTGCATGTTCTGCTCAGCCTTTATTTGCACCAAATATTCATTTGCCCTCCTAGACTTTATACACCTATTCTGTAGAACAAACAGCATAAGGGAAAACCTTTTTTAGTTAGTTGTGATTGGGAACTATACATGTACATGTAAATTTTCAAGTCAGGTGAAATAAAACCCAATTATTTCATTAGATATTGAATTTATTAGTAAAAGTACATATTTGTGCTCACTGTATGAAATGTAGAATATTACACTCAGTGTATGATACTTTTCTGACTGTTGACACTCGAACCACCCAAATCTACAGACATGTTAGTAATTCTGTCTGGCGAATTTTCAATTTTTTGAGCTCCACAGCATAGCAATCTATGAGACTCCAAAGCTTCCCGTGCAATTTACCAGGATTGCTTGAGTTATCTGCCCCTAAATATATTGCGTCTGTTTTTAGAATCTGGAGAACATAAATTATGTCCATACTGTACACTAGCTCACAAGAAACCACAGAAAGTCTGGAACAAAATCAGTGAATATTTCAACCAATCACAGTGCTTACATGTGACAGATAGAAGTAAATACTGCAAGTATTATGGTATACCATGTGACAAGGCATAACATAAATAGGCTGAGGTAAAATACAATATTTTCCACATTACCCAGATTTATACTAAGTGCTGGTGTAAACGATGTAGTAATGGGAACGATCTAAGGAGCTGAATATACAGTATGTTTTGACACAGCATCTTTATACACATAATATCGCTGATTATGATAATCCATTACACATGTTTTATGGAATTACTGTTACCATAAATATGCTGTTTATCTTACCTATTATAACTACATGTATACGACTTATTTTCCATTTATTTAGAGATAAGTACTTTTAAAGAATATCAATTATCTTGGTAGAGTTACTCAAGTTCTCAACTGTGTCAAACTTCAATTTGATAGTTGTTCACCCTTGTTTCCAGTCTCAGTACTACTATATAATTATAATAGTATTATTCACATCGTGCTGTATGAATTTTTATACTCATAACTTTTGTTATTCTACACGAAATAAACTCATTAAAATGATTGAATCTTTTGTTAGATTGACTGTTAGTGAAAATATGGGTTAATTTTTGAGGGTTTGGCATTTTCTATATTATAATATATAAAGTATTTTTAGCAAGGAATTTATCTTTGAGCAGTCTCTTACTGCTCAAAGATAAATTCCTTACTAAAAATGCTCATGCGATTTTACAGATTAGCATTGTATAGCTATCCATTTAATCTTATAGTAGCTAAGAAATTAGTGAACTACTAAAATGAAAAAATATGCTCTAGTGAGATTCAATCCATGTCTCTTTTAATGAAAATCAAGCACTCTACCATTACACTATCGAGTCCACAGTGACTGTATGGGGAAACTAATAACAAGAACAAAAGCTGATTTTCAAGACATTATAATATAATTGGAGTCATTGTATCTAATATCAACCAATCACCGCAGCGCTCTGTGATGCCTTGGACCGAAAAACCGATATGTTGGTAATTGCATAACCAAACAAATGGCGAGTCGGTTTGCTTTAGAATGAGGCTCCGAAGGCTGAAAAATGACAGTCGGCCTCCCGTATTATTGAGCCGTTGAAAACGGTTGTACAGGAAAGCTTGACGTTATATAAACAGAAGTTGTGTTTCCTTGTTTACTCAGGATGCAATTACAATAGCATTGGAATGCTAATAATGGTGAGAGAATAAATTTTCAATGAAATATTGTGGTGAAACAGTCTGCCTGGACAAAGACTGAGTTTTTATGCTTAATGTACATTGACATTGCTTACCTATTATACCCACACTTATCCATATTATCCATTCATGCATGATTGTCTTACCTTATACAATTATTATACATGCATGCTTACACTATATAAATTATATAATCAACTACTATCGTGTGCTCTATTATTGTTATCCACCAATCAGATTATTTGCAATTACACTTTGGTTTTTCCCACATATTATAAGGAATTGTCTTCTCTTATCTGATTGTATTAAACAGAGTCTTTTACCATGTACTTTTTAAGGCCGATATCTTGGAATAGAGGCTCATACTAATATACTTTCCATTTCGGACCATTGTAAGCACCTTTTGTGTCAAGGTCGACCCTTTTTGTGGCCGACATCGGGCGGAACCATCCACTTTGTTGCATCAGTTCCGGACCCAATACCTTATCGGCCTCTTTTTGCAGGAAGTAGATTTAGTATATAAGGCAGCACATTTTCTGTATGAAATCAGTTGTTTATTGCGCTCTAATAAAGCAACATCTCCTAACTCAAACCTATTAGAGGCTTTCTCTTGTAGGCGGGTAACTCCACTGGTGGATCCATAGATTCATACGGCTCGAGTTCATCTCCATCCTCGTTTAAGCATAATATCTCTACACCACTTCTACGACTTAGGTTGATCCCGGATTCTATATGAATCCAGCGTCGGGCTTAAGATCCTAGAATACCAGATCTTTCACTGCACTCCTCTGGAGTATAAAGTCTACAAGACCTACGTCGGTCCTGAGCTCTTCAATGAGCCTTAGCATCGGCCTACGTCAGATACATAATAACAAGAGCACCTAATAACTGTTCACTCTTTTATGTGATGTGTGGAAGGTCACTTGGTCATGCTCTACCAACTTCCAAGCCCTTCCCATGCTCGTGCCTCGGCACCCGCATGTAAACCTACACTGAAAACATTGCAATATTATATTGGTGTTCATCCTCCTTTCACAGCAGCGATCTTACATAAATAACATAATGCAGTGAAATTTGTTTATTTCGAATCTTGCTATTTCATAATTTCTGTTGTTTCAAACATTTTCAATAATTCAGTCTGAGCTACTAATAATTTACCTCATTTATTTCGAAAATTTTACTCTATTGCAAAAAAGATTTTCTCTCGGTTAGTTTGCTTGTCTACCAACAAAAAATAAAAACGACTTGTGACGGTGAGTTTCAGGTCACTGCAAGCCTTGGTTCTAACAATGATCAACAAAGTAGCAGAGTAACGATGCAATAGGCTAGGTATTAGGCACAAAGGGAGTAAACCCTCTTTGTTAGGCATTAGGCTATCCCATCCTTGACAATGAAGCCACAGTTCCCACAATGAACAAGAAAGTTCAAGAGTGTATTGATGCGCAACGCATTTCATTTCAGAAACTTAGGCTAGTCATCAACTACGATAATTAAATAATCATGGAGTACAGCTCATCATGGGCGCTCATAAGCTGTTGATTATAATTAGAAGTTGTTCTCTCTCAATTTATCTTTCTAAATTGGGAGAGGACAACTTCTAATTATAATCAATAGTTTATGAATGGTCATGATAATAACAATATCTGTGGCGCCAAACACAATTCCTTAACGTGGCTGCCCAATAGCAGAGCAAGTCAAGGAGCTACCACAGCTCCTAGAGCTAGATATTATTGTACAATGGTTTATAATAGCGTTAGCTTACTTTAACGTTGTAACGAGTGGATCGAATTCGTTAAAATATAAATCGTATCACTAAACTATTAGTTAACTATTATATTCACGTGTTGTTTTCATTAGCTGCAGTAGTAAAGTATTACCGCGGTTGAGTACAAGTATCATGGTTAGTTTTCAGCGCAAAGCCCGCCGATCTGATAGCACAATAGGTAGAGTGCTCGACTGTCAATCCAATGGCCGTGGGTTTGAATCCCGCTTCAGGACTGATTTTGTTTCCTTTGTTGTATACGATAAGATTAGCTAGGTATACAATACTAATCTCATCTGTAGCTGTACCATAGGATTACTGCAGGTGCAATTCTATATTCAACTATAAGACAATAAAAAGAGGTAAATATACTACTTATGAGCCAGAAGAACGGTTTAAAATGGTAATGGGACAGCGCGGCACAGCGCGGCACAGCGCGGCACAGCGCGGCACAGCGCGGCACAGCGCGGCACAGCGCGGCACAGCGCGGCACAGCGCGGCACAGCGCGGCACAGCGCGGCACAGCGCGGCACAGCGCGGCACAGCGCGGCACAGCGCGGCACAGCGCGGCACAGCGCGGCACAGCGCGGCACAGCGCGGCACAGCGCGGCACAGCGCGGCACAGCGCGGCACAGCGCGGCACAGCGCGGCACAGCGCGGCACAGCGCGGCACAGCGCGGCACAGCGCGGCACAGCGCGGCACAGCGCGGCACAGCGCGGCACAGCGCGGCACAGCGCGGCACAGCGCGGCACAGCGCGGCACAGCGCGGCACAGCGCGGCACAGCGCGGCACAGAACATATTATATATTCTTACTACACTGCATGTACACTGTATTAAGCGGCACTGCATTCTACTGCACTATTATGGATGTACTACAAGTAGATACAATTTCATGTACCCATGTACATGTACAATCATGCATACAATGGATACGCTACCCCAGAAAATTTCAATAGAGAAAAGTTTCGAAATCAAAGTGGCTCGTATTATATACTGTACAATTATATGTGCACTATGACTCAATAACTTTCAAAATAAAAAATGTTTATACAGAAAATAATTCATTTAGAAGTGTGTTGAGTGACTTTTTCTTTGTTACTAACTCTATAGGCAATGGTACAAGCTTAGCACTTAAAGCATAAAAAACAATAACTTGCATTATTTATGTGGCTCTACACACTCTGTTATGCTGCACACACATGTGCGTGGAAGTGCACACAGTTAGTTATTTTGAGAGGAGAGACGGATTAAACAGCCAAACCCTTCTTCCTGCTGCACCAACGGCAATCACTGCAGTTTTATTACAATTTTTCAAACACAGAGTATATTATTTCCAGTTTCAAAGAAGGACCTTTTCTACAACACCTTGATCAAATTAAGAATGCTTAAACACTGGTCTGGACGCTGGGTCATAGTCGGTTTCATTTCTATTATTTGCCTTGTATATTAATTTCAAACATTTGATATAGTAACAGTGAATGGAATAATTGCATATACATGGGTTTGTCCAAAACATTCTCAACAAGAGAGAATAATTTTCAGGAGAGAAGGAATATACAAGTGGACCGTGTAGCTACTACAATTCCCGCAGCTGAAGCTGACGTATCACACCCGCTGACCCCAAAACCAACCAAACACATGGAATTCATGTACAACAGGGCGCTATTTCCTCTAGAAATCACATGAAACAGATTGCACACTTGCACTTTTTCTGCAAACAAAGAACGAATACTAGATAACGAGACAGATTTGGCAGTGTTTCTTAGTTGGCAACTCTCTGAACATCCTCCTCAGAAGTTTCCAAATCACTTGTGGATAATACAGACTGGAGAATCTCAAAGAAGTCAAACGATAGGTATGAGAAAATGGGATGGCTACTTTAACTACACATTTACTTTCAAACCAGATGGAGATTTTCCATGCATGTATTCCTTTAATGTACATAAGCTTACTACTAAAACATTTCTCAACTTTGCCAAAGAGCGGAACTCTTCAGATGCACCTCTTTCTACTGTCAGACTGAAGGAAGATATAGAGTTACTCGTGCCAGGGTGCAGTATGCAGCAGAACTGTCAAAGTGGATAAATCTTAAAATATTTACACATCAACCAGATTGCAAGTTGCAAATAGTGATTGACCCCAAATATAATACCACAAAACCTGAAAGATGAACAACCACCTGTCTCGGATTTTTATTTCTACCTATCTTTTGAGAACAGTCTGTGTAAAGATTATATAACTGAAAAAATAAGGAAGATTTTACGAGGACCAGATTTGGTGATTCCAATTGTCATGGGAGGTCTAGCTAGATATGCAAGAATATGAACGCATTGCTCCATCAAATAGTTATATTCATGTTAAGAACTTTACATCACCAAAACAACTGGCTGAACATCTGAAATACGTTGTACATGTAGAACATGAGGAAGCCTTTATTTACTACCTTCAGTGGGGGAATGAGTATGAGCTACAATCACCACACCGTAAGTGATTCACACCATATGCTTCATTCTACATGTACAATGTAAATACAATATACATGTACTTAGTAATGTTTAACAGACATAGACGTGTTGTTGGTTGTTACATATTATAATATATGTAAATATAGTTGTTACTATAATTGACAACACTATAACATGCGCCAACTGACAGCTGCAATGCATCTCCTCAAATGCTATCAAATCACAAAAGTGTGAGAAAATTTTAAACAAATTCATGGAAACCGCAACATGTTGACTGCAATGTATTTCGTCCTCGCATTCAGTCATCCAAACATACCTTAGCAATACGTCTGGGAGGCACAGCCTTTGATTGCAACTAAAAGAATAAATTTTAGACATTGATCTACAACTAATGTTTTGTAAAGGGAACAAAATGAAGGCTCTGTTTTAAATAGTGATGATTGCAAATCAACATTTATAACTTCATCCACGTAAAAAGTATAATTCCATTAGATTTTTGGTTAAAGGGAGCAGCTACATGTAAATGTCCACCACTTAAACTCTTTTCGGACTGTCATTTATACCAACTACTAGTGGCGAGTGGCCAACGCTAGCCACAACTACACTGTAGATTATATAGTGACATGCTTCAGTGAACGGCATGGGTCAATGAGTTCAACAAGCTGAACTTTAAACCCTGCTGCTAATTGACAAGTGTAAGGTATAGTATAGTAATAGTTAACTACATTGTGGTTAGCACTGGTCGCTCACTGCTGGTAGTTAGTACAAACGGCAGTCTGAAAGCAGTTTAATACTTTACCCAACTTGTTCTAAACTCTGCCTCCTTGTCTCTTGAATGGTAGACATATTATTATGCAATTACACTCAAAGCATGAAATACGCTTTTATCATCAACAGCCCATAGTGATGTGGCTCTACTCTGATGAGAAAAAGATGGGATTAGAAACTGTTATTGCAGCAATTTGTTTACAGAAACTGGAGCTGAAAGCTTATATCCATTCTGTACTATGACCCACAGGAGACCCCAGAAAGTCTGGAACAAGATCAGTGAATATTTCAACCAATCGCAGTGCTTAGATCTGACAGATAGAAGTAAATATTGTGAGTATTATGGCAAGAAGTAGTGTCATAGAGAAAGATGCAACGTAGCCACATTGTCTAAATTTACATTAACTAGATTGGTGGAAATTATATAACATTGCAACAATCTAGAGAACTGGATCTGTCATCATACGTCGTACTGTGATACCTTGCTACGATAATTCTTTGTGTATACAATTTAATTAATCATTATGTAATATTATATCCTACACGTTCAATTACCAATTTATCTCAACACCCTGTAAGCAGTAAGAAAATATTCTGTAGGGAGTAAATTTTGTTTCAATGAAATTTGTAGCATTTATATACTGTATGAACTTAATTTCTAACCCAAGTGCGACTTGAGTGCTAGAGTTGTCTTCCTTTGCTTCTATCTTCAGTATTTATATAAAATATCAGTAAATAGTGTTTATTCTAAGAGAATAGAATGCTATAATTTATCATGTTTACTAAGCTTGTTCCTTTTGAAAGTCATCAGCACATATTGCTTCTATCAACGAGTGTAGTACATCCCATACATGATCCACATGTAAAATATACTTTTACTTATATGTACATGTACATCATCATTTATTACTGTTTATACCATAGATATAATATAAAGACTAGATAGGACACCCTGTGTTAATGCTCCAATGCTCTTTGTCCTACTAAATTATGGAAAATCCCCCACGACATAACGTAAACTCACCATGATACTTGTAGCCTGCAATCATGATTCACACTATATATTATAATGGTGTACTGCAGCATAAACTAGCACCAATTTGGTTTAAATCAAGCCCTGCTGCCATAATATCTGTATCCTGGCAAATTGATGTCTGCATAACACATTACCACATAACAATCTATCAAAATAATGGTACTAAACACTACCTATTTACACTGTCTAGTACCATTTGATAGCTTGTTATGTGGTAATGTGTTATGCAGACATCAATTTGCCAGGATACAGATATTATGGCAGCAGGGCTTGATTTAAACAAAAGTGGTGCTAGTTTATGCTGCAGTACACCATTATAATATATAGTGTGAATCATGATTGCAGGCTACAAGTATCATGGTGAGTTTACGTTATGTCGTGGGGGATTTCCCATAATTTAGTAGGACAAAGAGCATTGGAGCATTAACACAGGGTGTCCTATCTAGTCTTTATATTATATCTAAGGTTTATACTCATAACTGCTATTATTCAACAGAACTCATATAATCATGTCCGTTATTTTGTAGTCGATTTCTACTTACTAATAAACTCTAAAAATAACTCAATCCTTTAGTGAGTCCATGTACAAATCTGTAGCACACAATGTAAGTGAGATGATGGATTTAATACAGTAAAAGAGCAGCTCTCTAATAGCATGATAAACACATGTACATGTACCTATTTAGCATGATTTCCATCAGAAATATCTTTTATGGTACATGTACATGTATTTACTCTTACCTGGGTTGGGGGTAGTGTCCATTGTAGCAATTGTCCAAGCAGGGTGTTGACCCAAAGGCTATTGGATCGAACCAACTGGTAGTTAGTGTTGAGTTATCAACATTTATACACTCCACTCACCTTATTACCCTGTCAGACAAAGGTAGCTATTATTAAACACCTATAGAAGCAAGTACATGTACTTCTGTGGGACATAGTCTATTGGCTGCTAGAACCTGAAGCTACTGTTCAGGTAAGAAATCAGCACAAGTCCGAGCTATACGCAATTAGAATTATTCTAGATGCATACATGTAGATGTGTCGGATAGTAAGAATAGTGCAATGACTTCAGTGAGTAGCAGGAAAACAGGAAATACTCAAGCTTAACAATATAATGTAATGGCTGGGCCGACCCGACCCAACCGTCGGGAGGGTCTCCTATCAGACACTATGTATAAATTCTTCCATAATTATTGCGTACAATCACTGAACTGTGTGTACCATATCTTATGGTATAATCTTACCTGTTATCGAATTACTAAGTGTAACTACTCTGTTTGTACCCATGTAACTGGGGCCGACGTCTCAGAAATTGCTGTAAATAATTTTGCACATGTTTTACATGTTTTTAAGCATCTGTTGTTTGGGGCCGACCCATGTTAGGTCGGGCCTCGGCCATCTAGCCGCCATATTGTTATGCAAGTTCTAGACAATGCTACGTCGTCTTTTTACCGGAAACTTTTCCCGAAAGTCTAAAACTATATAAAGCGAATGCATTATACTGTTGTTGTTCAGTTGATGCTTGGATTTCAATAAAGACACTTCTATACTACTTATACAGAGTATTCTCTCGTAGCTAAGGTTCATTTCAGTTGATTAGGTCTAACGAACTTGATGCCCGAGCGGCTTACTAGCACTGAACATACTTCTTCTCAAGTATAGCACACAAGCATTGACTCAGGACCACAATTGTGTCGTCTTGGTTAACTAGATAACTACAAGTACTGTCGATTTTTCATGTAATGCGGAAGGCCTAGCACCACCCATATAGGTTCTTCTTTTTTGCACTATCGGATCATCCCTCGACCTCATAGACACAGACCAGCAAAAACATTACAATATGACAGTTCTAGCTTGTACATGCAACTGACGATTGCAGAAGCACTACCTCTAGACTATTGGACAAGCATCAGATAAGTGCAGTGTACCATCACTACCCAGCTTGACGTTTGTGTATAATCCCATTTAGCTACAATGTAAATTAGAATATACTGTATGATATTATGATAGTTATAATTATGTATTGTTGGTTAATTCCAGAGTCCGGAGAACAATTTAATACTGAGTCCTTCTCAATGACTATGTACAATGTAATGTGATCAAATATTTTTAATTCATTATGAAAATGAAGGTTTGCAGTTTTACAATGGGGGCATAATGATAGCGATAACTATACTACATTGTATGTGTGTGAATTGTGTTCCTTGATGTGATTTAATACGATGTGCAAACCTTTAGAAATTGTTTCAACTGCCATGTTAATATATCGATGAAACTAAGGGATGGGAGGTAGATGATTGAACTAGGACTGTATTACTCCGAAGGGGATATTAAGCAATATCACTCACTCAAAACATGTATAACCATACACAATAGCATAAGCTGAGCATCTATGACATGTAAAAATTAATCATTAGTATAATAATATGTAGGCATGCCCATCCTATTACAATACACACTGTATTTTGTATACGTGCCACAACCATACGTGGACATAGTACTTGTATGCACAGTTTAATGTAATCATTAGTCTCTTAGTAAATCTTTGAGAGAGAAAGATTGGATTAAACAGCTCCGACCTCGGATCCAATCACTACTTCTCAGATACACTACTTTCACTACTTTCTCGATACATTGACGGTAATTGTTGCACCTTTCTAACTGCTGGTCAAAACGTCTAGCTAGCTACTTTGGTGTATCAAGGATTCTACCTGAAACATCTCACCTACATTTAGATATGCTGAAACAATGGCTTGGATGCTATTTTATAGCTGGATCTATTTCCATCATTTGTCTTATGTTAATTTCTTATGTCAGATATATGAATCATGGAAGTAATAGCCTTTACTATAGAGTAGACAAAGGAATCCCAATTACAGGCACCATGATGGAATATAGTGCAACCGATTCACACATGATTCCGATCCAAACACCAAAAGTTCATCTTCCAGTGACAAGGAATATACAAGCAGAGAGTACACCGACAACAACTTCAATGACTAAAACTAATGAACTCTATCCATCGGTCTCAAAGCCATCCATGCACATAGAGTTCATGTACAAACTAGAGACAACTCCTCCAAAAACTATCTCATGTAACGGATTGTATACCTGCACTTTCTCCGTAAGTGCAGGTCGCATACCAAGTAGGAAGACAAATTTTGCAGTTTTTCTTGGCCGGAGACTCTCTAAACAGCCTCCACAGAAATTTCCAAACCAACTGTGGATCATGAAAACTGGAGAGTCTCAGAGAAGTCAAACAGTGGATATGAGAAAGTGGAATGGATACTTCAACTATACCCATACCTTTAAACCAGACGGAGATTTACCTGGCATGTATTCGCATAATATCAGAAGGATTACTAAGAAGACATTTCGAAACTTTGCCAAAGAGCGGAAATCCCCAAACACATCTCCTCCTACAGCAGTGTGGTTTGTATCAAACTGTGGTACTCAAGGAATATATAGAGTCACTAGTGCCAGGGTACAGTATGCAGTTGAGTTGTCAAAGTGGATAAATCTCAAAATATTTACACGCCGTCCTACTTGTAAATCACAAATAGGAAAATTAATCCCAAATATTATATCACACAAACCTAAGAATCAACAACCACATCTCTCCAATTTTCATTTCTATTTAGCCTTTGAAAACAGTCTGTGTAAAGACTATATAACTGAAAAATTGTGGAAGATTTTGCGAGGACCAGATTTGGTGATTCCGATAGTTATGGGAGGTCTTGATATGCAAGAATATGAACGTATTGCTCCACCGAATAGTTATATTCATGTTAAGAACTTTACATCACCAAAACACCTGGCTGAACATCTGAAATATGTTGTGGAACATGAAGAAGCTTTCAACTACTACCTTCAATGGAGGAATGAGTATGAGCTATATAGAGAGAAAGATGGTGAGTGTTGTCTACTCTTGATGCATAGATATAATTCCCTTCTCTATACCAAATACTACTATTTAGACATCGTCTTGTAGTTCTGTTAGACATTTATCACTGTTCAACATCAAAAAGATTTGCCTTCTTGAACCCCTGACATATAATCAATACTGAAATACAAACTGTTCGGGCAACTTTGTCTACATTGACGTCAAAATGGTGGAACACGTTGACCATAACATATTAATCACACCTTGGCAGTGTGTGACTGCGTGCTCTGTTCAAACCTTTGTTTGTACCAAACATTAATTATTGGCCCTAGACTTTATATAACTACTCTGTTAAACAAAGAGCGTGAGAGTAAACTATATTTCACATGTGTTTAGCTGTGATTGATAACCCAGAGTTGAAATGAAACCGACATGTCATTATTCTGTTAGATATTATTAGTAAAAGTGAAGATTTAAATGCTCACTGTACAATTAGTAGAGGTGGAACGAGACAGTATTTTTGCATTCGAGACAAGATTCGAGACACTACTCCCAAAAAACTCGAGACGAGACGAGACTGGGTTTTAGGATTCAAGGGAATTTTCCTAAAAAAGTTTGCCAAATTTTATATATTTGCATGTTAGAACTCCAATAGTTTCACTTGCTACTCTGTAAACTCTGTATTTTATCATTATGCATTTCAATAAAAGGTGAACAGGAGGCTGTGAAATATATTGCACATGTATTCCATGCAGATTACATTGCATGTACATACTACATGGGTACTAAAATAATAATGTAACTTGACACATTAGTATGGAGTTATGTTTCCTTTAATGAAATAAGCCCATGAGTAGACAACTTTTGGTAAGGACATGACATTGCATTATGGGAGTGGTGATTGACAGTCGTTAGTAATTCTGTGTGACTTGCCGTGATTGACTAGTAGCTCAGAGTTAGCTGCAGTGCTATTACTAGGAAATTAGTGCTGGGAATGCACATGTACGTAGTATTACTAAATAATTTGAATAATAATTTTCTATTTGATAGATTTATTGTTGGTTAGCAATTAATTGTATTATAATTATTAATTTATTATAAATATTAAATAAAAATTATTAACTGCTATTAGTTTTCCAGTCTCGAATACTAATTGCCATCTCGAGACGACTTTCGAGACAAGACAAGTCGATACGAGACTCGAGAAATCTCGAGTCTCGTTCCACCTCTAACAATTAGTGAATGCAAACTACACTCAATCTACTGATACACTCTTTTCTCTTGTCTGAGTATGGAGATAGAATTCACCGTAACATATACCTACTTTTAGACAAGGGCAGCTATGTGACCCATTGAATATATATATACTATACCTGCTGTTAGACAAGGGCAGCTATGTGACCCATTGAATATATATACTATACCTACTGTTAGACAAGGGCAGCTATGTGTAAACAGCAGGGATTCTATGGAGGTAGGCACCTCAATGTGGACTCCAATGGTCTTCCTCCTATGAGCTTCTAGTTGCTCCAGCACCCTGTTTGTAGTACACCCAGAGTCTAGTAGAAACATGACTAAAATGCCCTCCATCCATCCTTCCATGTGTAAACTAGGTCTATGGGGTTCAGTCTAATCTTTAGTAGTCTTTCTACCCATTTTCCAAAAGCGTATATCTACCGTCTCTCTGGTGGGTCATGATGGTCAGAGCCGTCTTTACTCGTGTCGAGTAAGTAATCACGGTAGGGGGTTTCCTATGCGTCTAACTTGTCTAAAGGATATTCTCTGACCTTAGCACCTTTGTGCTGGGTCAATCTGGGCCGCTCCACAGCCCCAAGCCCTTCCTTCGACATTAGAGTTTTGAAAAAGTCCAACACAAGTGTTCTGACTGGCTGCATTACCAGCACCGGCCCTGGTTTTCCTCGTCACAGCCAGCCCGGAGCTTGTTTAGAGCCCGGGAGCAAGCAGTGTATGAGTTGACGGTTTTCAGCCAATTGTCTTATGGCTCTCTTTAAGACTGCTAACTCAGTGTCCTCTCAATGTCCACCTATCGAGGCCACTGTGAGGTTTTTCCCATGAAGCATTACTAGCATTACCTGATCTTCTTACCTGAGCATATGCCAGACAAGGGTGGCTATCCGTAATGACCTGGAAGGTCTATGGAAGCAAGAACTTGAGTGATACAAGTCTAGCAGCTCTTAGAACCAGTGGGTACTATGTAGGTACGAAGGAAGTGCCAGTCTTAGCTACACCAGAGCTAGCCAGCCACGTGAATGTGTATCACATCGTATTGTGGCTCACTGTGTCTTGGGGAGGCAGCACTAGTAAGTGCCCCGGATTAAGGAAAATACATCACAAGAAAGAGGCTGCCTGAGATAAAGCTGATGCACTTGTTGCTCTGGACTGGACTGGTCATAACAGACTCTAAAGGGACCCCACTTTACGAGCTACATGTGACAAAAAATCATCTACTAAATTAATGCTGTACAATAGGAGATGACTGTGTTATACAACTGGTGGAACACACACATCAGCACTCTAGTAGTTAAAGTTTTTAGTAATACACCATGTAGGTTCAGTGGGGCAGTCTGTGCATCAATGGCATTGTGATATCTATATATAGAACAGCTCGGTTGGATGTGTAAAATTAGTGCACTGAGAGTATCCTGGGCGATAGGGCTATGGCATAGATTCATACCCATCCACAATAGCATGATTACCACACCTATACTGTTCACACCCGAATTGCCCAAATCTGCTGACATTTCGATAATCTGCATTTCTTGTACTCTACTGCACATCATTAAATCTATTAGACTTGAAACGTTCCTGCCTCTTCTAATCTACTAGGACATGCTGAGTTGTCTCTCACATCCGGCATATAACCTACTCTCAGTCAGAACGAGTTCAAACACTGCCACTGGCTATTGCCAAACTTTGACTCTCGGTTTCTCTGTTCTCTAAAATTCTTTCCCATGCATAGTAACCACAGAAAACGATGTATTTGTATTTATTCATGCAGCTTTTTTCCGCTCCGACGAGAGAAAGATAGACACTGCATAAACAGGAATTGCTACTTCTGTCTGTTCACAGAATCTGGAGAACATAAATTCTGTCCATACTGTACGCTGGCCCACAAGGCACCTCAGAAGGTCTGGAATAACATCAGTGATTATTTCAACCAATCACAGTGCTTACATGTGGCAGATAACAGTAAATATTGTGAGTATTACGGTATCCAATGTGACAAAATTTAATGTAACGAACTGAGACACAATGCAATTTCATCCGCATTTTTCTGTATGAACTCTGTTTACTCATAATTACAATGTACAGAGTTTTTAGCACTCCATTTTTCTCTTATTCTGTAGTCGAGTTCTACTTACAATGTATTAAAGCACTCACTAAAAGAGCTCAATCATTTGGTTAATTGACACTGCTTGTAAAATGATATCAAAAATTATAAATATCTTGTATCGGTAACATGGAGGATTTAATATAGTACTACAATTCATCGTAATTATCTCTAATAAAATAATAAATAAAACATCTCGAGTGATCTCTTCCAGTAGTAGCACAATAATAATATATTGAGCAATATGACAAAGCTTACAATAGTTGAGTCAAAAGTATTTGACATCATATTGTGTCTTTGAATGTTTTGTCCCCTACCCTCACCCACCCCCCCCCCCCCCCCCAATGCATAGTCGTTCTTCGTAATAATTTTGTACTTATGTTTGTCTTGGGTTGTTTGTGGAGAAAGACCATCCATTGGAAGTCTATACTGTCTATGCTGAGACAACTGGCTGTGTTAGTTGGGTGGTGTCGGGACTCCAATATAGTGTAACGTTTTTGTGTATGGTTGTCACACGAGTGCCGATGTTAGCACGGGTGTGGAAAGTGCTTGGTAGTGGGCTGCCAAGGTTAACTTCCGCACATTACATAAAGAGTGAATAGTTAAGTAAAGCTCTTGTGATTATTGGAGAGGACGTAGGTCGATGCTGAAATTCATTGAAGAGTCCAGGGTTGACGCAGGTCCTGTAGTTAAGACTCCGAAGGAGTGTACGAGAAAGTACGAGTGCACGAGTATGAGTGTTCGTAGAAAGGAGTTGTGCTGATCTAGGGGTGTAGACCCGATGCTAGATTCATTGAAGAATCCGAAATCGGCTAAGGTTCGATAGTGTAGAACTTACAAGGAGTGTAGAAAGAGTATTTAAACGAGTATGAGGACAAGCTCAGACGCTGAGGTCTAAAAGACCAGGGCTAGAGCTACCTGCCTGCAAGAGTAAGCCTCTAGGTTGAGTTAGGAGATGTTGCTTTGTTAGAGCGCATTCAACAACTGATTTGCACAGCAAAGTGTGTGAGCTCATATACATAACAAACTTCCGGTGAAAAGGGCCGATAAGGTATCGGGCAGTACAATAAGGTATCGTACCAGAAATTACATAACAACATGGCGGAAAAATGCCCGAGGTCAGCCCTCAAAAGGGTCGGCCTTGCACAAAAAGTGCTTATAATAAGGTAAAACAAATAGTATGTAATTATTACCATGTTCTGAGACATTGGCCCCAAATGTATACAGGTAGAAATACTTAGAATAATAATCAGGATAATAAATGTATCTAGTTCCCACGTAATCTAGACATGAATGCATTTTTGGAGTCACTTAGTAAGGATAGCATTTGCTTAGGCGTCAAGGTCTTCTTGATAGCCTCTGCATAGGTCGGCCTGGGCGTCGGATCAGTCGGCCGGTCCATTACAATAGTCACTTCTCTTTATTCTACATGTGTACTGTGGTGAAACAGCCTGCCTGGAAACGAACTGTACTCCTATTGTACATAACATTATCATAGCTGACATTATCCATGCATGACACTCTATTGTATTGTCTTCATACCCATTCATGCATTCATTATTATACTGTCTTATACACTGCGTGTCTTATATATACATGTATATATATACTAGCAATCAAGCCTTGGGATTACACTTCTGTTGCATCTTGGTTTTTCCCATGTTTATATATTCGTAGTAATTATCTACTCTTGCTTGGTTGTAAATTAATCGAGTCTTTTTTGCCATTTTATGCAGTAACTTCATGGCCGACCTTATAGATTAAGCTCATAATTGTATATGACATGTTTCTCCTTATTGAAAGCACATTTTGTGCCAAGGTCGACCTTTTATGTGGCCGACATCAGGCGGAACCATCCATGTTGTTGCATCAGTTCCGGAGCCGATACCATGTCGGCCGGCCGATACCATATCGGGCTCTTTTGGCCGGAAGTTGTTATAGTATATAAAGGCAGTGGATTTTGTGTTGTTGTTCAGTTGTTGATTGCGCTTAAATAAAACAACATCTCCTAACTCAACCTACAGAGGCTTACTCTTTAGGCGGGTAACTCCACCGGAGGATCCCTTGATCCAGTACGGCTCGAATTCACCCCATCCTAGGCCAAGCATATCTCTCTACACCCCTTAAACTTAGGTCGGTCTCGGGTTCTAAATGAACCTAGCGCTGGTCCTAGGATCTCAAGGCTAGACAATCTTTCACTGCACTCCCTCGGAGTATAAAATCTACATGACCTACGTCGGTCCTGAGCTCCAATGAGTCTCGGCATCGGCCTACGTCTGATATAACATACAATACACCTATAAAGAGCACATATAACTGTTCACTCTTTTATGTAATGAGCAGAAGGTACACTTGGTCGGCCTCTACCACCTTCCAAGCCCTTCACATACTCGTAGCCCTCGGTTCTTGTATGTAACACAACTCCGAAAACATTACAGTACAATAGTGTCTTCCCAACCTTTTGAATCAATCTAGGATGCAATTGGAAATTCAAAGATGGTGGTCCAGCATAGGTCCAAAGGGGTTATTGAACTGGGACTTTGCTTGGCTGGAGAAAACCATCCCTAGCTCATCGGCACATACAGGTTTCTCGCACAACAATGAGGATTGCCTTTTGGCCCAGGCAGTTGTGTTTCCAACCATGTTGCAAAAGCAGGCTGGAGAAATGTTCAGCATGTTGGTCTAAAATGTCTCTGAACTTTAGGTCGCAAAGGCACTAATAAACTCCACTGTGCTGCACTTTACTCTAGGAATCTCTTAGCCTACATGTAGATTCGTCATGGAACTGAACGCTAGAGAAAACAGGGTAGCAAGATAGGCTTTGCCTATAAGATAAATGCCCACGTGGCAGGTGGACCTATTTGTCACAATAACTTCAAGTAGATAGACAGCATCGCTAGTCAGCAGAGTTGTGCTAATCCATTGCCAGTAGCTGGGAATTCTAATCAGTTCAGCAAGCTTTTGCTACAAATTTAAATCCTAATTTAATCTTCTAGCTTTCAAATTAATCTTAATCCTAATCATTTGCTTTTGACTTTTCAAATCTACATGTAGCTTAAATTGCTACAATTACCTTGCTTAATTACTGCAAACAGTATAGTAGGGGACCCAAGGGGTGGTTTCTGCTCATTGAATTCTACTTTATGTTCTATATATCAGATGAAAGCTGAGACTCCGCTGATTTCAAAACTGCGAGCAACTTTTTTGTACCTGGTGGCCATTTGTCAATTTTTACTGCTATGTGTAACAGATCCTCCAACACTAAAATGACTGAACCAAATCTTTTGGTATTGATATCATACATTGACCGGAAGGTCCTTTGCTTACATAACAATTTTCGGTGCCGGGAAAGGAAGTGGGCCGAGTCTACTAGCACTTTTCGTACAATGAGTCAAATTATGTGAATTCTTTTAACTCGGAGAGCTGCCATTTTTGTTGTGGGGGCATGGTGAATCCACTATTTTAGTATGCTATTAAGTCATCTCTTAGTGATGCATATGTGAATTTATGTGATGCTATGTACAATACTTTGCTAAAAAGTGACGCTTTTTTAATGCTAAACCATGTTTGGAGTTGTCTCCCCTAAAAGATAAAGCACATGATTTTGACATGTAAAGCAGCAATAGAGACATGATAATGCCTTAGATATATATAAGAGTAAGTTGCGCATTATTCTTTACTTGAAAATTGGTGTCGGAACAGGAAGTGGGCGGAGTCTACTAGCAAGATTCCGGAAGTTATGCACATCTCTTGTGTTCAGAGAGCCACCACTTGTGTTATAAAACGGTGTTTGTTCCAACGCTCTAGTATGTTAATACACAACCACATGAGAGTGGATCTTGAGAATATTAGGATTCTAAGTGCAGCACTTCAGTACAAAAGTGCGCATTTTTAATGCTGCTTCACGTTTGGAGTTGTCTTCCCAAGTAATAAATAGGCACAATTTTGATGTGGTGAGTTGCACTAGAAGGAAAGTGACGCAGGATAATTCCAGAAAGCTTTGCTATAAGATTTAAAATTATTTTATGTACCTTTATGACATTACAAGTGACATTCGTGATGTCAAGACCCAGGCTTTTGTTTTGTTGCGAACGTAGAAGACAAATCAATATTACAAAAGTGATTTCTTAGCCAATTTCCAAACAAACAGTCTGTTTATACTGTATCTACAAAGATACACTGTCAAATACCAGTGCTAAAATGATTAATCATATACTGTACATAAACGATCAGCATCCTCTCAAATGACATGAACTCGAATCTTAAATACAAATGAAGACGCTGCATTTCGTTTTCAACAAGTTATTGACGCCACAGCACAAGTAATGTATGTTAAGCAATGTTGTAAATTCAATAAGAGAAAATAAAGCATATGATAGGAATTTTTCCATGTTGTACTATAATTATGTACATTATATCCTTGCTCATGTCCTGCGTGTTTATATATACCTACATGTATGTTGTTGGAGTTGTCAAGGGAGGAGAGAGGTGTAAGTGCCTGTCCTTGTGGGTAGGTAGTTGTGGCTTGGCCCCTACCCTACCCCTACCCTACCCTACTTGCACTGAAAGTCCATGAATAATGTCTCAGTGCTCTTTACGTGCCCTTTACTCTTGATAAAACACGGCATTACGAGAACAAAAGGCTGTTTGGCAAAAATCAGGGCGATAGATAGTTAGCACATGTGGTGCCGGCATTTGTGTAACGTTTCCGAAAGAACCCTCATATCAGCGACCTGGGCTGACAGTGTGGCTATTAGCATAGGGATATTGCTAGATCTCTTCTCTTTCCCAACTTACTTTACGCTCAGGTACACACTTTCTGTAATCAGCTTCTTCATCTGCCCAGTGTCGACTGCCAACATCTATTATTGCAAATTCATCTGGGAAATCTGAGCGTGGGGTTTTAGTTTACTGTAAGCAGTCCTGGATTCACTGCATTTAGTAACACCATCACTTTTTCCAAGTCCCATTGCAGCAGAGTGAAGGTAGATTCACAGAGAATTTGTAAAGTAGCTTTGGCTTCTCTAGCAGAGTGCGATTTTATTTCAAAGTTCCTGAAGAACTGCCGGCACAGTGGTTTCAGCACGAAATAATGGTTGTTTTATCATAATTCATTTATGTCTATAACATAGAGAAAGGTGGGGTGAGCACTCAGGTTTGTGGAAATGCTTGTCGACAACAATACGAATTAAATGTGTTAATTGGTGTCAGCTTTGATTGTATGTTTTTCATTGTGCTACCTTTGCTGATACCTTGGATACTGTAACTGGATGCTAAGTTGGTTTACTTCTTTGCAAGTTATAATTCTGTCTTGATTTCATATGAAACAACGTCTGGTCATGCTCCTTTTATGCAGACATGGGCACTCGAGTCATTTTACTCGACTCAAGTTAACTCGAGCAACAGCTTTTCATTACTTATAATTGACTTGTGCTTTTGTATTGTGTGAAAGCTGGGAATTGACTTTTACTTCTACTCTCCTACAAAGCATGATGCTTGACTCTTACTTTACTCTAATCTCTCAGCTATCAATGATAATTCTATTGGTTTGGTGTAATTATGTAATAAGTCTTGTCCGCCATAGAGAAGCTGAGAAGCTTATAGATAAACAGACCTACCATTATAACAAGGGCAAATTTGAAGTAGCCTTTGTTCCTCAGAACTACTATAACTGACAGAAAATTGGATCTAACACTAAGTATTACCTATTGTGTGTTGTCACACTTGTATACATCAGAAATTTGTGTTATACAAAATTCCCACTGGTATTCTCTTTGACATACCGCTGTACTTTTGACTCTACTCTGACCCTAGCATTTTGGCACTAGTTGCTTGACTCTTACTTTACTTTTTAAAATGGCTGTTTATTTACTCTTACTCTACTTTTGACTTGCTTCATCCGATGAGTTGACTCTAAATTACTTTTTATCAATTGGGAATATATACTCTTACTTGACTCTTGACTTGAGTATTTGTCTGCTTGGCACATGTCTGCTTTTATGAGATCGTTTTGTAGCTAATGTAACTTGGACCCTTTTCTAGTCCAATCCTGACCTTTGTCTACCTGTTAACTTTTGACCTCAATCGGAAACTAATTTTCATATAAAAAGGTGCACAATTTTACATTCTTGCTTCAGATGCTTGTAGACTATTGATCAATAAAGTAATTGAACTAACTATACAATCTGTTACTGTTTACTGCTAGCAGTAAGATATCAAACACTCTCTCTGGACTTGGGGCCCTCCAGGTACTGTCCCATTGCTGCTACCATACCCAATGTTCCAATACCCCAACACAGCCTTAGGTACCGCTTCTGCCACACTCTGCAGGGTAGCAAGAATCGACACAGTCTGGTTATAGGATTCGTACCCACATGCCTGACAGGTGTTTCCCTTCTAACTATTGGAGCGTTCCCCAGAGGTCTTCCTCTTTTCTCATCCCTCTCCCCTCGGGTCTGCTTAGTTGGTTTACACTATTTCTCCTGTTGCCCTGGCCTGTATGTTGTGCGGTCATAGCTCAGCTACCCAGTCGGACACAAAAATACTGTTATAATCTGTAATCAATGAAAATAATTTGGCAGTTTGTCTCATCCGCTGATGCCATAGCGCTAGTATGATGGTTTAAATAGCTAAAACTTCAATGGTGAATGTTAGCAAAAGCCTTCCTTAGATGTACGTTAACCGCAAAGTACATGCTGATTTTGGTTGACTCTCCAAAATTTGAGATGAATTATATACTCGTCTACTAGTAATATAATGCACTCATTTAGTGCGATGTCAATGGAAAAGGTGCAGTTACCCCATGTTTGAAATACACTCAATGGTCATAACAGCTGAAGCTGTGCAGCACCATTAGTATTTCTTATAAACATAGTGTACCAAGAAGAAAACTGATCATGCACATGTATTAGGCGCACCATTTCATATTTAGGCGGTATAGCTTCTGGTGTGTCATGGAAGGAACTCAAATCTATCAAATGGGCAAAATTTAGTTAAAATTGAAAAGATAATTGATTGAAAGATCAACATGCAATACATTTTTTGATCTTCAATGCATTACTTTCCTTTTTAGCTCATTAAAATCATGTCTTTTATTTTCTGGGAAGATAACTCAAAACTTGCCACAGCATTAAACTCAGTTGTTTTGCACCAAAGTATTGCTCTTTGAGATTTAAAAATGTCCCAAATGGATTTTTATGAGGGTGGATACTAACACAGAAGTGTTGATACCAATATACTTTCACAGCAAAAATGGTAGCTCACTGAACTCAATTGTATATGCGCACAACCTGGAGACCTTAGGGAAACTAGCCAGCTGACTTCCTGTTCTGACATCAATTTTGAAGTAAAGAACAACAAAACAAGAGCCTAGGTCTTGCCATCACGATTGTCACTTGCAATGCCATAAAGGTACGCAACATAATTTCAAAATCCATAAGCAAAGATTTCTGAAATTATCCTGCGTCACTTTCCTACTAGTGCAACTTGCCACATCAAAATTGTGCCCATTTAATTCTTAGGAAGACGATTTCAAACATGACGCAACATTAAAAATGCGCTCTTTAGTATTGAAGTATTGTACTTAAAATCCTAATAATTCCAATATACACTGTTACGAGGTTGGATTCTAACATACTAGAGCATTGGAACGATCACACTCTCATAACACAAGTGGTGGCTTTCTGAACACAAGAGATGTGCATAACTTCCGGAATCTCGCCAGCAGACTCCGCCCACTTCCTGTTCCGACACCAATTTTCAAGTAAAGAATAATGCATAATTTACTTTTACATATACCTATAGCATTATCACGTCTCTATTGCTGCTTTACATGTCAAAATAATGGGTTTTATCTTTTAGGGGAGACAACTCCAAACATGGTTTAGCATCAAAAAAGCGTCATTTTTTAGCAAAGTATCGTACATAGCATCACATACAGGGCCGTAGCCACCTTTACGGCCAGTCCGGCGGGCCACTTTTTCAGCATCGAAAGCCCACTGGGCGTTATAGAAGCGGCCATTCTATCAAGCGTAGGCAATGAACTCCGTAATATTGTTATGGATTCTACTGTTCTTGTTCATTCCATAAACCTTTTCTGGGTTGTCTAGACACTTGCAGATCTAACTTTTATTAACACTTCAACTTCTCTTCCACTTTCTCTCTACTTACTCTACTCCTCCTTTTCCTACTGTATATAAAAATCCCTTATATATAAGTATCTAAAATAGCTACATGCGGCTAGAGCTACATGTAGCTAACTCCTATTATATAGGTAAAAAAGCAACAGCTTCCCTAGCCTTACAATACTAGCTTGCAAAAACACTTCTAGAATCTACCACATTCTCCCCTCCTAGATGAGGTGTGGGTATTACCTACACCTACATCGATAAACACAATGGATAACCTGATCATGAAAAGTAGAAGAAAGTTTTAGTATAAATATGTCCATTAGTTTTAAAACTTAGTTTCTACACAATTGTCTTGTCTGGTCTTTAGCATCCGCGGTAGCAGATACAGAGATGTTCTTTTGCCTCCTCAATATTCTGGACATCACACCTGTGCTCACTCCGATATTAGTAGTACACGTCCCACAAATAGAAGGTTAGAGGCTCCTATAGGTTGCATTATACCATTCTACAGTAGACACTGGATACACCATCTGAATATCACACCAGTGCTCTCTTCAATGCAAGCAGTATCAGTCCAACCAAGTAGAGGTTTAGAGGCTCCTATAGGTTGCATTAAACCATGTTAAGCTACAGTAGACCTTGGATATGCCAGCTGAACATCAATATATAGTAGGCAACAGACAAGTACTCCGTAGTTAGAAATCTCCGTTTTTATACCATTGTCCTGTTTTATCTTTAGCACCATTAGTAGATACAAGTGATTCTCGTGTCTCCTCTATATGTTTGAACATCACACCTGTGATCACTTTGATGTTAGTAGTATACGTCCCACAAATAGAAGGTTAGAGGCTCCTATAGGTTGCATTACACCATTCTACAGTAGGCACTGGATACACCATCTGAACACCACACCTGTGCTCACTTCAATGTTAGTAGCATCGATTCCACAAATAGAAGATTAGAGGCTCCTATAGGTTGCATTATACCATTCTACCGTAGATTCTGGATACACCATCTGAACGACGAGATATAACAGGCACCAACAAACAGTACTCATGAAATTAAAATAATTACAAAAACTAAAATAAATACATAACACAATAATTTCTATCTAATTGTCATTAGAGAGAAAGTATCCTCCAGCTTCCTGGCTCAATACTCCTAGGTGTAGATCCTGATGAGCTATACACAGCTTGATAGGCTATGGCATAAACACCACGCTCACGCTGGACTCTTACAAGATAGTCTACCCTATCCATCTAAGCATGACTTTCCATACGAGTTGTAAGTGTTAGAGAGAAAGTATCCTCCAGCTTCCTGGCTCACTACTCCTAGGCGTAGATCTTGATGAGCTATACACAGCTTGATAGGCTATGGCATAAACACCATGCTCACGCTGGACTCTTACAAGATAGTCTACCCTATCCATCTAAGCATGACTGTCCGTTGTAAGTGTTGAGCAGTTAGAGTGTTTAGACCGAAATCCCACTGCTGCCACCAATGTTATGGATTCTACTGTTCTTGTTCATTCCATAAACCTTTTCTGGGTTGTCTAGACACTTGCAGATCTAACTTTTATTAACACTTCAACTTCTCTTCCACTTTCTCTCTACTTACTCTACTCCTCCTTTTCCTACTGTATATAAAAATCCCTTATATATAAGTATCTAAAATAGCTACATGCGGCTAGAGCTACATGTAGCTAACTCCTATTATATAGGTAAAAAAGCAACAGCTTCCCTAGCCTTACAATACTAGCTTGCAAAAACACTTCTAGAATCTACCACAATATTTGTAACAATGAGAGTTGATAATCAATGTAGAACCTTGAGAGAGCTCACTGCTATTAGTTCAGGCTTTTAATATGTTTTCTACCCGTGTTAGCATTAGTGTTAGAACTTAGTGATTTCTTTTAGAATCTAATGAAATACAGAGAGCACAGTCTACTATAAAAGTGGGAATTTTGAAATAACATACAATAATTTTGTTATATTAATGGAAATCAAGAAAGATTAAGACAATAACAATGGCTTCACACCAGAAAAAATCTGTTCTTACAGATTTATTCACTCATACAAACCCATGGAAGGCTTGTATTAATACCTGCTGAAAAATTTATTTATTAGCATGCAACTCTCAATGGCTGTTTTAGCAGATTGAGATTCAATAGCACAGGTATGATAAAATCAATAATTATAATTTGTATTTTACTTGTAAAAATTTACCAATTTTTATTAAATTAGCTTGAAATTAGATAGAATATACTAATACTTATAAATTAACTCTTATACAATGGAATAAAAATAATATAGATACTGTACTTAGCTCATGCTACAATAAGCCTACCACACCCCAAACTATTTATTATTTGCAAGAATATCAATAGAATATGTTGTTGGTCTCTATTATTGGATAGATGTGCTTCTAAAGTTGAGTAAAGTGAGTTAAACATCTCTACTTTCTTTCAGTGCTTTTTCTCCCACACCTGTTGCATCTTGTGGTGATTAGAGGTGTTACTTTATTTACCGTGTTGACTTGTTGGGTGTTGACTTGTTGAGTGTTGACTTGTTGGGTGTTGACTTGTTGGGCGTTGACTTGTTGGGTGTTGACTTGTTGGGTGTTGACTTGTTGGTGTTGACTTGGTGGTGCTGATTTGGTGGTGCTGATTTGGTGGTGCTGACTTGTTGGTGTTGACTTGGTGGTGTTGACTTGATACGGATGGCATCTACTGTTGGTTCATGAGTTCAGCCTGTCTATTATAGTACATTCAAATCACTCAGCTGCTTCATGTATCTGGCAAGTTTGCACTGCTGCAACTAGAGTGAGGTTAGACGTTTTTCAAAGCGTGATGAGTTGCCATATACTCAGGCTGTTATTTGATTTCTCAGTAATTCATCTGTCAAGTCCCCGTATGCAGATTGGCTGTCTGGTTTCTGGTATCACTGTAAAACTGACTGAAGGCTTCAAGCTATCTGCAATGACCTGGAAGTTTTCGTCCTAAACTAGGTTTTCCCTTCATGCCATATCGGACTATAATAATATCCAGCTCCAGGAGCCGTGATGGTTCTTTGATTAGCTCTGCTATTGTGCAGACTTGTTAAAGAATTGTGTTTGGCACTATTATGGATATTATGTTATTTTGTAACCTGGTGTCAACTTCTACCTTTCTAAAAAAAAACATTTGTGATGGGTTTGCACAGTTTCCTAAATTCTGCTTGTGATACTTGGTCTCTACTGCTCCTCTGTCCATGACCATTGTGATTAGCCTTTCTTGTATGTGAAAGCTCTAGCCTTCTGCAATTCCTCTGATCCAACTAAACTCAACAAGATCATTGCTTTGAACTTTCCAATGTGCTGGTATTTGCTGCAAAACCTTCTTCAATATATAAATATCAGATTCTTCATCACAGGTACTCCATTGCTCTGCAGTGTTTCCATCATATGAGAAGGCAGCACCAGGTCTTCTAAGACTACTTTCCAAATTATTCTGTGAGCTCAAACCTCTGATAGCATGTATGAATATATTGTTTGTCTTTATTATTAATTCAATGAATACACATCTAGTCAGTTTAGTGACAGGAACCAATGTATGCATGTATATAGCAGCTACCTTGATAGAGTTTACAACAAATAAAGCTATGCAAAAGCTGTGAGCTGGGAACAAACATAAAGAGAGTGTGACTCTCAAAGGTACACAAAAATTAACAGTTGTAATACTATGTTTAAACCATGTTTTTACATTGCTCTAACAATAATACAATCTAACCGTTCAAGTCCTTAACTATCATCTAGGTGGTAAGCCATGGTGTCCCAAAAGTGGTTCATGTGTAATAAAACAATGTAGGCCTATATAGTCGTATAGTTGAAACAGAAAATAACAGTGTGCAATGTATATTGCCCACACAATGTACCCATATGAAGGCTACATGTAAAACATCTAACATGAAACCTGGTGTCTATTACATAGAGTTATCTTCTTTCAAGAGGGTAACTCTATAATAGTTTCATAATCTCAAATATTTCAGGCTTACTCTGCAGGAAAATGCATGTTTTAAAGCCTTTCAGATAAAAATTTTCCGGGGGAGGGCCCCCCCCCCCCGGACCCCCCTTCTGCGGGAGGGCGCTAGAGCGCCCCTCCCGCACCCACCCCGCCATGAAAGTGGCAGAGCCACTTTCAAATCGGAGGATACAGCCCTGATCACATAAATTCACATATGCATCACTAAGAGATGACTTAATAGCATACTAAAATAGTGGATTCACCATGCCCCCACAACAAAAATGGCAGCTCTCCGAGTTAAAAAAATTCACATAATTTGACTCATTGTATGAAAAGTGCCGGTAGACTCCGCCCACTTCCTTTCCCGGCACCGAAAATTGTTATGTAGGCAAAGGACCTTCCGGTCACTGTATGATATCAATACCAAAAGATTTGGTACAATCATTTTAGTGTTGGAGGACCTGCTACACATAGCAGTAAAAATCGACAAATGGGGGAAAATCCCCTTTTTTGTTAAATCCACCCCTGTAGCGCGCGATGGCCACCAGGTACAAAAAAGTTGCTCGCAGTTCTGAAATCAGCGGAGTCTCAGCTTTCATTTGATATATAGAACATAAAATAGAATTCAATGAGCAGCAGCATATATAAATTGGGTATGTGGGTCCCCTACTAGTATAAGAGGATAACTCTATGCTGTTAGTCTATCTCCTATTTACCTCTCTCATTCACTCTCAACCATAAAGTGTCCCTTTCTCCTTTGGTCTCCAGCTATCTTTCAGCTATCTCCAAGCTATCCATATAATCTTACCTACCCCCTTAGCCTTAGCCCATTTACCTACCCCCTTAGCCTTAGCCCTCTTACCTACCCCCTTAGCCTTAGCCCTCTTACCTAGCTCCTTAGCCTTAGCCCTCTTACCTACCCCCTTAGCCTTAGCCCTCTTACCTAGCTCCGTTTCTCATACTCTTTCATGAGCACCAGCACCAGGCCTATGCCTAGGATACAGGATTAATCAGCTACATAACTGTTAACTCTTTATGTAATGCTGGAAGCATAGCTTGATCGATCACTCTCAAGCGCTTCCCACACTGTGTTGGTATAAGCACCCATGTGTCTTAGCAGAAAACATTACAATACAGCAATTCTACAAAATATTTACGTCCCAAACTCAAACGTACAACTTTGAAATGATATTCCATCCAGATAAATAGGAGGGCTAATAGGGTTAAAATGATTCTGAGGATCTTTTCATGTCACGTGTGCAATTGTTGGTGAATACAGCAATTCGAAATCACATGCATACGCTTTTGTTGCAATAAAATAAAATACATAGTGAGATATAGTGTTATAAACATTGCATCAGATTGTATTTAGAAAATCTGGATTGTTGCAGTACTAATTGATACCTGAGTGAATTATGATGGACAATAACAAACAAGTAAAGAAGTGTGCTAGATATAATAGCCAAACCTCGTAACACCTCACATAGCAAAGTGGCCATTATACAAGAGGTACCTTGTATGCAGTTGGCTCAGTGTACATGCACATCTACTGCTGAGCTGGTGGGGTGGAAATATGTAATATTATTTTAAATAGATTTATTCATTATTACGATCAGTACCGAAGCAATAAATGGACACCTACCACACTACATGTAGGTATTGAAATAATATTTATGTGGAATGTGTTAGTAATGAAGGTACCAACTATGGACACACATTAGCTATCATTATAATTAGAAGTTGTCCTCCCTTACTTTGCTTAAATAAGGAAGAACAACTTCTAATATGATCAATAACTTATTATTTATGATTGAACGCGGTACTCACCTAGGTAATACCTTAAGATTGCAGGCACAGTGTACTCACTTCATTTGTTCCACTTCAAACATTGGTTGCGTCTTCATAACAATGTTGCATTCAGAGCAGCATTGAATAGCACTCAAGTGTGGGCAAGAGGACACAACTCTGCTTATACATGTAGCAGCACAAATGCAAAAACCTACATGTAAATAATAAGAAAGGCTGCGTTGAACATAGACGTAAACCACACGTCATCACCCCTTTATACCAATTGCATTGTATTTACTACTAAACTTTATTTGTATCGAAATCAATAAAATATGCAGGGTCACAGACGGCTTACATTGTCTTTCACACGATAACGGTGCCGATTACTTTGTGATCAATGTGTACAAAGCTCAATAATGAGTTTGCACAATAAACATTGGAGCTTAGACAGATTTCCAATAACACACCAGTCAGACAGTAATTGATAATACTGACAACAATATTATAGTAGGTAATGAATAAGTGCACATGCATCAATGTATAATCCATGCAGTATAATAGTTAGTGTCTGCAGGCTAGATGAGCTAAAGCACCACAATACTATGTGACTTCAGTTGTTTATACAAGTGTAGGCTGTTGTTCAATAAAGTTATCTTACTGAACTGAACGTATGAAGTCTCTTGCTGTTTACTGCTAACAGTTGGGTATCAGGCACTCTCCCTAGTCTTGGGTCTTCCTAGGTACAGTCTCATAACTAGTGCTAGGACCCACCTGTCCAACCCTTTCTCATAGCTGTATATATAGCAGATTGGGTCTGCTAGAACCCGCAAGCATTTATGTGGAGGAAGTGAAACTTTTACTAATGCCGTTATAAGTGTACATGTAGTAAGTGTGGTTGTCTTTAATATTTATTTTGGCTATCCAACTTCCACAGATAACACATTTGCTTATAAACCAACACCGTGAAGTCTGTAATAAATGAGGGTAAGTAAAAACACAGTAATATAATGTGCATGCAGGATTACAATACTAAACTGTAACATAGGTATGAGGAAAGTCTATCCCTTGCTGTATAATTCTCCAATAGTGAGTGCATGGAAAGCTTTATAAACAATAACACTATTATAATTGTATTTAACCACACAAGTCATATTAATAAAATAATTGTAGTACATGTAAAACAAACCTTTAGTTCTCTTTTGCTTGTTTATATGAAATGAGTAGGCACAAAGCAACTTCTAAATAATATTTAAGATCAATATACTGAAGATCTGTGTTTACTATATTATGTTAACATGTATATTATGTTAACACTAAACCCGTCTTAGCAAATCAATGTGTGTTAAGCTACTGCCCAGGATAATCAGCTGTCATTACCAGAGCAAAAACACATGAAAGAACAAACAAAATGATGTATATTATATGGTCAGTTGAATTGCAGCATCATCCCCAGCTAACCCATGAATTATCACCATGCAACCTTCCTATTTATGCAAAACAAACCCAAATCATATGCAGCTGTCAGAGCAACCCATGTATAGCATTGTTTGTTTCCTTACAAAGACTAGTGGTGTGTGAACCATACTGCACTGTTAGTTAAAGATGACTGGCATCGGCCCCAAGTGATACTTATAATATATGGCAAAAGACTCTATTTAATATAATCAGACAAGAGAAGATAATTGCTAACAATATGTGGGAAAAACCAAGTTGTAATTCCAATAGTCTGATTGACAGATAATAATAGTAAGGCACACAATAGTAGTTGATTCTATATAAGTGGTATAACACGCATGGGTATAATTGTATAAGATAAGACATCATGCATGAATGAATATGGATAACATGGATAATATGGATAACATGGATAACATGGATAATATGGATAAGTGTGTAATGCACGATAATGTCAATGTTCGTGTGGTTAGCCCAGTCAGCATTGAGTTTACATAGGTAGGCTACAGCTTGAAATAGCCAAGTCGTCTTATTGGGTCAACACTAACACTGTCATTCTATAAATAGCTCTTGCGTACAGTGATAAACAAGAAAGTTACAGGCAATGCCCGCAATAGTAATGCAATGAGTTGCAAGTCCTATGGCTATCTCTGTAGCGCAGTTTATATTAACCGCTTGAGTGCTTCCAAAATTCTCAATATACATAATATGTAGGCTACAAATTGAGGGTGAGGGCTTTCTTGGCAGCAGCTAGGTTTCCAAACACAAGCAACACATCAATCTTGCTGAAATAAAAAAAAACTCACCGACTTATACTCCTTAGCGTGACCAGCCCCTAGCAGCTCTCACTGCCAGGTGCCAGTGCTGGCCAACTTCCTGTGAGAAAGGCCCAGATGACATGGGCTTTTCTTGGCAGGGGTAGAGGAGTTGCCTTGAAGTCATACTGGCTTGCATGACCCCAAAGACTTTAATATGGGGCACAGGAGCAATTGTGGCTGGATGCTCTTTTTAACACCACCCTGACCGGGATTTGTACCTGGAACCTTCAGCATGAAAGCTCAGCATTCTAACCCCTAGCCCCTGCTCCATCAATTTTGCTAAAATAGGATGAACAATATTATTTTGCAAATATTGAACAGTGCGACAGTAATAGTAATCAATTAGCTGATCAGTGGGAACACAGCTGCCAACGAACAATCATGAATGTGAATACATACATGCATGGGCAAATTATCATACTGGCGCCAGGGTCTCGGGACCCCCCTTTCCTAGTCTCAGTAAAATAAAGTTAATCATCAATGCGGTTCCCTGGTAAAAGCCAAACACAAAATTTTAGCTAGTCACCGATACACAAAGCAAGTCTGCAGTTAATATAATATAGACTACAAACCTTAACACTGACTATCAATTTTAGCGCTGGGCGTGCAGCTGTTCTTCTCTAATAACTTAAGTTCAGTAGGCTAATTTGCAGCACAAATACCCAGCAGTGGCTTTATTTCCTGCCAGTCTTTTGGGCTTAGTTGAACAGATGGAACTTGAGCCCAGATCAAAGAAAGCTAAGCAAGCTGTGCTTATTCAGCTCTTTATGTAAGTGTGATTCCCTATTAAATAAATTTTACTAATCTTATTATAATAATAGTATTAGAGGTTGCTTGGGCAGAAATCTGCTGGCTATTCATTTTGAATTTTATTTTTATCATCTCTTTTTATTTTACCTGAAAGAATTGATTAAAATTAGATTTAAGAAGTAGATGTGTGGATAATAATGATGGGACAGGCCTGTGCCTTCAACAGGTGGCAACTATGCTAATATTACAATAATCATTATTGTCCATACATCTACTTTTCAAATTTCATTTTAATTTATTTTTTCGATTAAAATGATAAAAAATTAAATTCAAAATAAATAGCCAGCAGCTTTTATCTGCACAAGTAGCCTCTAATGCCAGGTTAAGGCTTGTACAGCCCTATTTATTAATTTAATGTTACATGTATATAGATTTTGTAGGACCTAACTTATAAGCTGTTGAACAAACTAACTGTCGTGTAAAAACTTGTTTATCTTCATGGAATTACAATCATTTCATCCTGTAGGTTCAACTAAAGATGTGAGCACAGCACAGATGTTGGAGTAGTTGTCGTGGCATTGAAAACATCCAGAGAAGATGACAAGAGTATTATCGAATGGCATAGTTGCTATGCTTCTAACCATATGTAGACTATTTTGTAAATGATTTAGTAAGGAGATTATAAGCATCCCCTGAGCTCGTGAAAGGCGGTTGTACTACATTACGGGGCGGGGTTTGCCGGGGTCTGGTGCCGGGGTGACTCAAATTTGATCAAAATTTAATGAAAATAATTTATTTCAATTAAATTCAATAAATAGAAGTGTATTTATTATATTTAAACTCACCTAGTCATCAAACAGACAAAAGTGATTGCTTCACCGAAATTGGTAGGAGTATTGGACTAGTCGACCGCTGACGATCGTTATTAAAGAAATACCGGCCGCAACAATCTTGGGTCTACAAAGTACTGGCCACCAGATAATTTGACCTATTGGTTTCTTCATTGAGATTGTGTAGACAACTTCATAGTATCATCACTTAATTTATGTAATCTGGCACTGCATTGTATAAATATAACATGGATTTCCAAACACCCAATGTTGACCTGTGCACATCAATATGAGATCATACGGTACAACTGAGAGGTGATTACCAACTTCGTACTTATTCAGTATCTAGTTGGGTGGGGGGGGGGGAGAGGGGATGCTTAGAACTATGGATTGATTTGAGGGAAATTAAACCCATCAGGAGTATCCTAGTCAGAACAGGATTCAGACACATGTATCAAAACACACTTTACTATTGATACAGGATGTTAATATAGAACAACGTGTAGTTATTAATATAAGGCATATGGTGAAGGGGGTAAATAATTATTGCTATATGTGCATGAATATGGAATATACAATAGAACGCATTGGGTTGGCAATACAAGCGTGCTGTGTAATATCTTATCCAGCAATGGTACACAACTCACGTGTTATCTATACTAGTAATCAGCATATCATAGTTTGGCTATGTGATAACACTGCATTATATGTTCATCTGTCTTTGACATTACGTCTTGCTACATGGCATACCGTAATATTTACAGTATTTACTTCTATCTGTCACATCTAAGCATTGTGATTGGTTGAAATAATCACTGATTTTGTTATACACTTTCTGGGGTTTCTGGTGGACCAGAGTACAGTATGGACATAAGCTGTGAGCTCCAGATTCTGTAAACAGAAACAATAGTATCGTCTCTATTTTCTCTCTCATCAGAGAAGAAAAAATCCCTACGGGGTGCTGCACGAACAGAAATATATTGTGTTCTACTCCTATGCACTGGCTTCCGACGCTTTGTGCTACTACGAAGCAGATTTTGGTCGTAGTTATCTGCTCTATTCGACATGAACTTGTGTATGCTTCGTAGTGAACACTGGAGTTATCTGTTCAATAGTATCATCTGCTTCGTGGTCAAGCAAAATAGCCTAAGCGTTTTAGATTTTTACTTTACTTATGCACTGGAAGGAATCGCGCACATCTACTATCTGCATGAAAGGAGGGTCAAAATCAGAGTCAGGTTAAAGGCAGACAGCTCAACAAATCCTGGTCAATTATAAGAGACAGGAAGCTTTGGAGTACTGGGCAGTTTTGATTTACATTTGCATTCAGGTTTCTTGCCGATTTCAAAACAAAACTGGATGAGTGACAATGACGGCTGCAGTTAAGTCTGCATTCCAAGGATAGTATTGAAATATGAAGATTGAAAGAAGCATAGCATGAGTTCACACATTCCCGACACCAGCCATTATCGAGAGTGGGTGTGCTAAGTGGTCAGGCGCGGTTTGAACTTTGAAACTGAATCGAATTTTAACACTTCACGGTTTTTGAACAGAAAGAAAAAATAACTGAAAAACTAGATGATACCGACAAACTGTGCAGCACTACTTGGGAGCCTATTAGATCTCAGACATGACATATGTAGTAGAGCTTTAGAACTGCTCATTTCAGTGACTTGTCAGAGAGTCTGTAAGTTTACCTGGCTCTTGCATCTACAGCTGGTAAAACTCTTATAGCTGTTTGTACTTTTTTTACTGATGTGTACCAACAGTGGACACTTGGTAAAGTGCTCACTACACGTCTATGTCTAATTAACAGCACCCAATAATGAGATGAGCATCACATGTGTATGGATTAAGAGTAGACATCACTCACCATCTTTTCTACCATGCAGTTCATACTCATTCCTCCACTGAAGGTAGTAATTAAATGCTTCTTCATGTTCCACAACGTATTTTAGATGCTCAGCCAGATGTTTTGGTGATGTAAAGTTCTTAACATGAATATAGCTATTTGGTGGAGCAATACGTTCATATTCTCGCATATCCAGGCCTCCCATAACTATCGGAATCACCAAATCTGGTCCACGCAGAATTTTCCATAGTTTTTCAGTTATATAATCTTTACACAGACTGTTTTCAAAGGCTAAGTAGAAATGAAAATTGGAGAGAGGTGGTTGTTGATTCTTCGGTTTCTGTGATATAATATTTGGTGCTATTTTTCCTATTTGTGATTTACAAGTTGACCGTTTCGTAAATATTTGGAGATTCATCCACTTAGACAGTTCAACTGCATACAGTACCCTGGCACTAGTGGCTCTAAATATTCCTCGAGTAGCACACTTTGATACAAACCACGCTGCTGTAGGAGGAGATGTGTCTGGGGATTTCCTCTCTATAGCAAAGTTTCGAAATGTCTTCTTAGTGAACTTTGTGATGTTACATATATGTATACCCGGTATATCTCCGTCTGGTTTAAATGTATGTGTATAGTTGAAGTATCCATTCCATTTTCTCATATCTGTTGTTTGACTTCTCTGAGATTCTCCAGTCTTCATAATCCACAACTGATCTGAAAGCTTTTGAGGAGGACTTTTGGAGAGTTTCCAAGCAAGGAAAATTGCTAAATTTGTCTTCTTACTTGGTATATGGTGTTCACTTACAGAAAAAGAGCAGGTGTACAATCCGTTACACAGGATGGTTTTAGGAGGAGGGGACTGTGGTTTGTACATGAATTCTATGTGGCGAGTCAGGTTTGTGATCAACGAGTGAGGCTCATTAGTTTTAACTACTTTGGGAGCTACAGTCGAAACAAGATTAGTAGCAGCTGCACTAAATTCTCTCTTGACGTCCGTTGTTGAAATTTCTTTGTTCACACTGATGTTAGAAACCCTATACCATTTATTATTGCTATATCCAACTATGCAAATTAAAGTAATGCAAATAACAGATATGACACCTGCAGTGAAATATCGCATAAACAACCGATGATGCATTGTGCAAACTTTATAGATAAAGTCCTTTTAAATTTTGGAAAAACACATTTCACTGTTTCACAGATGCTAGAAATTTGTAGCAGTTACCGTTGATGCAGCAGGAACAAAGATTCGAATCTGAGGTCGGAGCTGTTTAATCCAGTCTTTTAGTTATAGTAACTATCAAGTTGATGAAGGTATAAAGCTCGAAGTATATGTATACACCTTCTAAATGTACACGGTTTTGCTTGTGTGTGCAAATGCAATGAAGTGAATAATAATACAAAATGTGTACACACACTGTTACATTATGTTCTTTTAAGCCTGTAGCCCGTTGTATATTTGCTTGTGTGTGCAAATACAATAAAATGAATAACAATACAAAATGTGTACACACATTGTTGTATTCTGTTCTTTTTAAGCCTGTAGTCTATTGTACATACACAGAGCTGAACACCTTGAATGAATCAAATATTGATATTTTATTAAGAATAGCGTAGCCTTTCAACAATGCAAAATAATGTATAGTCACTTTGCATTGCAGTAAACCGCATAAGTGCTGCACATGTTGTAGCCATTTGTATTATTAAACATCCATTGCAACTCTCCCATAGTTATTTCAAGAGTAAATTATGAGAAGACACTCCTTGCAGAAGTAAATCACATTAACACATTTACAATGCATGTTATGATATAAGGGAACACATAGGGAGGGAGGGGGGTTGCATTTGTGACCATATGGCCGGTGTGCCAATCAGGCTTTGTGGCAAACAGTGCTGACTTTTAGTATTACTGGCCACCACTTTCTTTACTCGGAAATAACTGTATGATTGAAACATTGTTGGCCATTGACGAGAGATAGTGTAATTCTAGTTTTAGCAGCTCAGTGAAAAGGGAGAGGTAATTGCAAAAGACAACTATTTTTGTTCTGACGGTGACTAGAGGTGTAACCAGACTGCAAATTCAGATTTGAGACCAGATTTGTAACATTGGTTCATAAAAATTTCAAGAAATACCAAATTAAATTTTTGGATTAAAGCGATTTCCAGAACGTTTATGTTGTAATTCCCACTTTCTGTTTTTATATATCTAAGTATATGTCCTATTTGGTTGTGCTTTTATAGCTATGCTTATTGTGCTAGCTTTAAATAAGTGTTGTGCTAGGAGAGCTTACTGTCTACATAGGTCTATATAAATGTAATGTAATCCCTTACTGGAGAAGAATAATCGGTATCTGCTAACATCTGCTTGTATATTGTGATGGTCATCATCTCAGACCTTATGCTACTTTATTATTTAGCCTCCTATATTTTTACCTATAGCTATAAAACAGCGTGTGTATATCCATTTATGTAAACCCAAGTTCCGAACAAGTAATAAGACTGTTGTTATACTAATTTTTCATATATATATTTTATTGCGTCGTCTATAGCATTGTGCAGACAACTTCCCTTGCTGACACGGTTTATTTACATATTATACACATTTCGCAATCATTCACTAATTGTATTTCCGACGACTGATATTGCATCATTGTTAAGTCATTCTTTGCCGTTATGGCGTAATCTTTTATATGATTGGTCTCCGGCCCTCCGTCGGAACTACTTCTACCTCTTATTGGTGCGTCTAAAATCAAACACAAGTATATAAGGTGTGCGATTTCTATTATACTTGGCATTATAATTCAGTCTAGTCTACTGCTGTAATCTTTACTCTTATACCTTTTTCTACATTGGAACTTTAAATATACTTTCTACCACGCTACCAAGAATCTGATCTAAGTTCTGCACAAGGTATGTTATAATAATATACAGCGACGGCCGTTGCCGAGTGTTCATACGACTCTAGGGAGTTGTCGGGGAACACAGTGGGATACTTTCCTTACTAAAATCCATTACAATATTTGCATTTTAGAATTCAACAATTGTAATAACTACTCTTCATAATTATTAATGTGGCATGTGAATCTAAGTAGAGTGTGTATGTTGCACTTTTATTTTAGATATACATTGTATGATGCAATCAGCAGACACTTAATATTCAACTAACTGTACAATAAAATCTAAGTAAGTGACACTGTCTGCCAGGAGAAGATAACTCTTACAGTAACTATACAAGTTTTTACTATAATTTGCATATCTTATCTCTACTTGATTGCCCGTTATGCTGATTATGTGACCCAGGCGCTCATGACTAGCACTAGGACCCAGCAGTCCAACCCTTTATCACAGCTATAGGTCCTACCCCTGCTAGTCCCAGCCTAGCTATAGGAGTAGCACTCCACCTCTGGGTCTTTCGCTGACTCTGAGGACTTTGATAGTCATCTCCCGGGCCTGGGAATCCTTCCTAGTCACCCTACGCTCTCGTCATGTGTTTACAGGTTAGACCTGCTCTATCTCTAACCCTAGTCCCCTCTAGCTTGGTCAGTTGGTTCTGGCTTCCCATCCCCTGTACTCTGGCCTGTACGTTGTACGACTGCACTTCACCCTCAGCTAACCAGCCGGACCCAACAAATGCATTTCAATGTGAACAATTATAATTCACAACATTATGTATCATAGGGAGTTATGTTCCCATTAATCAGCTAGCGCCCATGAGCAGAAATATTTTGAGTATAAATTACTGATACATCACATTCAAATTGCATTGTGGGAGAAGAGTTGACTGAAATACAGCAATAGAGTTATAGCAACAGTAGCCAGTAGTGATAACCTACTCATACATGTGCTTTGACAATTAGGTGGCTTATAATTTCTTCATGTTTTAGATCTGTTACTGTGAGGAAGAAACTCCATAATCAACCCAAACCAGTCAAAACGCTGAATATTTTGTTGCATAGTAAGCCTACTTACCTAGAGCTAATCAAAAAGATCTGCCAGTGCAAGAGCAGATGATGTCATCTACCACAAATTGATCTCAAACAATGGCAGTCTACATGTATGTCACTGACCCAGTTAACCTTGTTATAAAGCACAAGGAAAGGTTTTCACTCAATAACTTTTCTATTAACCAAGAGTTCATAAATTCCTTCTACACATGATACTTAGCCACATACATGTATTATAGCCTATTCACCTTATTTCAATTTCAAACAGAGGTGAAGAGCAACTAGCAAGGAAACTTCTTACTTATTTGCAGCTATAAATACACGCACAATAAGAAGACAGTTCCCTCATAATATAATATATAAAACATACAATATACATTTACAACATTATTGTATACAATTCCAATAGTTTTAGTCGCTACTCTGTAAATTATTTAGTTTTTCATATGCTTTGTATTATATACAATGTAATTATCTATTTTAATAAAGGATGAATAGAAGACTGTTGGCATTTAATATTAATACGGAATGCATTGTACATGTACATGTATTTATACATGTGCATACATGTACATGTATAAATACATGTACATGTATGCATACATGTACTACATACATGTACTACATACATTTACTACATACATGTACTACATACATGTACTACATAAATGTACTACATACATGTACTACACATGTACTACATACATGTACTACATGTACATGTACATACATGTACATACATCTATGTGTCTGTACATTGCATTACAGATTACACGGGTGCAATAGTGTAATTTGACAACTAGTAGGAGTTATGTTTCTATTACTGAAATAATCCCACGAGTAAACAGCTGTTAGTATGAAAATCACATTGCATTATGGGAGAGTTGACAGTTGATTGAACATGCTTTAGTAGTTTTGTATGGAGGTGGAACGAGACTTGAGATTTCTTGAGTCTCGTATCGACTTGCCTTGTCTCGAAAGTTGTCTCGAGATGGCAATTAGTATTCGAGACTGGTAAACAAATAGCAGCTAATAATTTTTATTTATAATAAATTATTAATTATAATACTAGCTAATTGCTAATCAACGATAAATCTATCAAATAGAAAATCATTATTCAAATTATTTAGTAACACTACCTACATGTACATGTACATTCCCAGCACTGATTTTCTAGTAATAAAGTTAAGTTTAAAGTTTTTTTTTTAAATTACCATACAGCATCACTCAGTGACAGGCACTGACGATGGAATTGATGGTACACATACAAGGCTGCAATGGCTGCGCCAAGGTTTTTCTCTCAGTTTGTAGGCAGGTCGGAGCACACCTGTGGTACAAAGACCCAGTAGCCAGTAGACGTCAGCGGGATTCGAACCCTGAACCTTCGAATCCCGCTGATGTCTACTGGCTACTGGGTCTTTGCAGCTAACGCTGAGCTACTAGTCGATCACTACAAGTCATACAGAATTACTAACGACTGTCAATCACCACTCCCACAATGCAATGTTTTGTCCTTACCAAAAGTTGTCTATTCGTGAGATTATTTCATTAAAGGAAACATAACTCCATACTAATTTGTCAAATTACATTTTATTTTTTTAGTACCCATGTACAGTGTACATGCAATGTAGTGTACATGGAATACATGTGCAACATATTTCACAGCCTCCTGTTCACTTTTTATTGAAATGCATAATGATAAAATACATAGTTTACAGAGTAGCAATTGGAACTATTGGAGTTCCAACATGCATGCGCAGATATATATAAAATTCGGCAAATTCTTTAGAAAAATTCCTTTGAATCCTAAAACCCAGTCCCGTCTCGAATTTTTTAGAAGTAGTGTCTCGAATCTCGTCTCGAATCCAAAAATGCTGTCTCGTTCCACCTCTAGTTCTGTATGTAGAGATTGACTAGTATCTCAGCGCTAGCTGCACCTCTGTTACCAGGAAATCAATGCTGGAAATGTACATGTACATGTATATGTAGGTAGTATGACTAGCGTGGTGATTAGCAATGAATTATATTACAATTATTAATTTAAATGAAAAATAAATAAAAATTATTGTATGTTATGTGTTTTCCAGTCTAAAACATTAATTGCCATCTCAAGACGACTTTCGAGACAAGACAATTCAAGACCTGACTCGAGATTTGCCGAGTCTCGTTCCACCTTTTTTTGTAATTCTCCAAAATAGACATACATGTACATGTTGTATGTACTTGGGTAAAACAGCATAGCTGTCGAAAGAGAAAGAAATAACTAAAATTAGCACAAATGGTTTCCAATTGTATTTTTTCCTCATACAAGAGGGGAAAGCTCACAAAGACTTCACAGGCTTAGGATTTGCCTCCACTTCAGAGTTGTATATTGTGAGAGTTGCGCAACAAAGGATTGCATTGGTCAAGCATTTCTTTCAGCTGTTTCAATTGGTTTTAAAAGGTCCAACATGGTGCACAATGTTCCGCCAGTAACGCAACTCTCACAATAAACGGCTTTGCTCAACTTTAAGGACACAAAGGGTAACGTCTAGAGGTGGAACGAGACAGCATTTTTGGATTCGAGACGAGATTCGAGACACGACTTCTAAAAAATTCAAGACGAGACGAGACTGGGTTTTAGAATTCAATGGAATTTTCCTTAAAAGTTTGCCAAATTTTATATATTATCTGCATGTTAGAACTCCAATAGTTTCAATTGCTACTCTGTAAACTCTGTATTTTATCATTATGCATTTCAATAAAAGATGAACAGGAGGCTGTGAAATATATTGCACATGTATTCCATGTACATTACATTGCATGTACATGGGTACTAATATAATAATGTAATTTGACAAATTAGTATGGAGTTATGTTTTCTTTAATGAAATAATCTCATGAGTAGACAACTTTTGGTGAGGACATAACATTGCATTATGGGAGTGGTGATTGACAGTCGTTAGTAATTCTGTATGAGTTGTTAGTGATCGACTAGTAGCTCAGCGTTAGCTGTAATGCTATTACTAGTAAATCAGTGCTGGGAATGTGCATGTAGGTAGTATTGCTAAATAATTTGAATAATAATTTTCTATTTGATAGATTTATTGTTGATTAGCAATTAATTGTATTATAATTATTAATTTACTATAAATAAAAATTATTAGCTGCTATTCGTTTTCCAGTCTCGAATACTAATTGCCATCTCGAGACGACTTTCGAGACAAGACAACTCGATACGAGACTCGAGCAATCTCGAGTCTCGTTCCACCTCCAGTAACGTCATGCAATAACTATAATTCTGGTTCGTTCACAGTTCGACAAAGCTAAAGGACTAGTCACACGAGCACGAAAGTGACAACGAAACGTGAAACGACAACTCCAACAAAATCGTTGAAGCTGAAACGTAGTTTCGTTGTCGTTTGCTCAGCTTCAAACTGTGTTGGATCGCCAATAATTCGTTGGACTGTGATTGGTCCGTGAAGCGAGTACTAACTAGCCTGTAATTGGTTATTGGAATTGGTTGAAATACAAGTAACCAGGGGAGGAAGGGAAGAATAGAATAGAATGTATAATCTAATAATGAATTGAAATGACTAGAGCGATAATGAAAAGAGATTGACAACAGTGATAATGTAGCAAGTGATAAGCTATTAGAGATGATAGAACTTTCATACAAAACTTAATATTATAAGAAAGATGTAAAATAAAATTTGATGATGCTAGTTTGGAAGGATGCTAGTTTGGAAGGCGGTGAAATGAAAGTGATCATAAATAAACCACTCTGTGTAGCTTATTTGGTTGCCGAAATGAAAACTATGTAAAATGAAACTCATTCCGAAAGGAGAATGTAAAAATAGAGCCTTCTATTTAATATGCAGATTAGCTCAGTAGATTATAATTAATAAATCTGGAAAAGAGTCTTGGTCTTCTGCAACTACAATCATGTACACAATAGCGGAAGTTGTCTTGTTATTTTTTCATAACAGGACCGCATAGAACGTAACGCTTGATTTTATTGACCTCAGTCACCGAAAAAATTTCTTATCGTCGGCTGTGTGACCAGCCTGTCGTTTCAGTGGGAATAAGTTGGAGTTGTCGTTTCACGTTTCATTGGCACTTTCGTGCCCATGTGACTAGTCCTTAAACAGATAGACAGCTTTAGTGGACATACAGGAAACTGGTTACTTTGCTTTTTGGATTGTAGGTTGCTGGATGCATAACTTAATATCAATGGAAGGACATGCAAGCATAACTTTGTTTTGTAGGATATGGTCTACCAGCAATGATGCCTCGCACTTTATGGGGAAAACTTTATGTTGCTTTTGCTGATGCCATTGCGAGCATGGGTCTTCATCTACACCATATGTTGTGTATGGGTTGGTTGGTATCGTAAAGATTTCTCACTTGTTGATTATGCGAGAAAGGTACGAGAGTGGTCTATCATTCTTTGTTACTATAAATACACTGATCAAGAGGTATAACTGACTAGCAATGCTGTCTATTGACTTGTAGCTATTGTGACCAACAGATCCAGCTGCCATGTGTGCCATTATTTCTTAGGCACAACCTATCCAACTGTGACAGGCCAAGGCTGTAGAGGGGAATTGGAGTGCTGGGTCCTGATAGCAGGCGTAGACCGTACCTGGAAGGACCAAAATCCAGAGAGAGTGCCTGATGGTCTGCTCTTAGCAGTAAACAGTATAGTTCAGTAACTGTATAGTTCAGTTAGCAAGAGTATTTAGTTGTTCATCAGTCTACAAGCAACTGAACATGACTGGGAAGATGAGCTCCTTATGCATGAAAATCGTTTCCAGATCATCAAGGTTAAAAGATTAATAAGTACAAAAGATCGGTCTGGACTAGACACTATGTGCAAGCTGGTTTTGGATTCCAAGAGTAAAGATGCATATCATTCTAATGATAGCATTTTCTTTGTATTTCTGAAATGAAATGAAAAAAAGGACCAAAATTTTGGTCCTACCTGTTAATAGTGTATTGAGTAATATTTTACCGGAAACTGCTGGAAGCTAGTTTAGTACAAAAGCAGAGGCTCTTTGCCATGCTTGTATAGTTTTGTATACACACGCCCGGCACCTATGCATATTTGTGTACATGTACATGTATTATATAGTTAATTGTACATACATGTAATGTGGAAGTATTTGATTATCAGATTATGACAGGAGTTGTCTTCTGCTAAAAATCCTAATATAATATCTTGTGGAGTTGTCGTCACTCATCACTATATAATGCAACACTGTTTAGTGCCCAGGCTCCAAAAGATTTCAGCTGACCCTAACCGTTGAGTTGTCTTCTCCGTGACCCTAACCGTCGTTCCTCTATGACTCGAAAAAAGAGTGGAATTGGACTACATTGGTGAATGGCCAATGGCTGCGAGTTTAACATCGCAGATGTTGCTAACATGTTCTTTTAATTTCATTTGCAACTACTTCCGTACTCGGTTTTTCTGAAAATAGTAGCAGCTAACAGGCATGACCGCACAGTTCGTTGACTCGCACTGACTATAGGATAGGGTATTAATGATTTTATTTTACTGTGTTTCACCGTCTTCCCAATGTTAATTAAGAAAACATAAATCGAAATGGTAAACGTAATTAAATAATAAATAATTAAAATAAAATGTTCATTTATTATTATTTATATTAATATTATTATTATTATATTTATATTTTAATTTTTTTTGCATTATTTTATAATTATTGTTGATAATTATAATATAAGTAATATAGAAAGTATAATAAAAACATTATCATCGTAACCTTGTTGTGTAAAAATCAAATAATAATAATAATAATAACATGACAAGGTCGCACAACTAGTGCATTGGAATCTGTGCAGGAGATATGAACTTCCGCATGCTAAGAACTGGTATGAACATAATACAGAAATAGTGACAGAGAATGACAAAGCAAAGATTTTGTGGGACTTCAACATTCAGACTGATCATGTGATACAAGCCCGCAGACCAGACATCGTCGTGAAAGACAAGGATATGGACCACACGTGGATTATTGACATCGCAGTGCCTGGGGATGCTAGAGTAAAAGAGAGGGAAAGAGAAAAAGTTGAGAAATATCAAGATTTGGCGAGATAGTTACAGAGACTTTGGGAAACATCTGTAAATGTGATCCCTGTTGTCGTAGGAGTACTTGGAGCAGTGGTGAAGTTAGAAGAATATCCGGGGATGATTGATATACAGCGGAAGGAAGTAGACAGGATTGAATTTTCTGCTCTACTAGGAACGGCAACTATACTGAGGAAAGTGTTGGATGTCTCAGGTTAGGGGTTCTAACCAGATACCAATTCACACCAGCTGCAGAGCTGAGGAAATCAACATGAATAATGGGGCCTGACCGGATACCAAAATCCAACCAGCTGAAGAGCTGAGAAAAATCAACACGTAAAATAATAATAATAATAGTAATATCTATCACCCACACATGATAAAGAGATGGATCATGTGTGGGTGATAGATATTGCAGTGCCGGGGAAAAGTTTCAAGACCTTGCGAGAGAGATTAGGAAACTGTGGAAGACTTCCGTGAACATTATTCCTGTTGTGGTTGGAGCCCTGGGAGCAGTAGCAAATTTAGAAGAGGAATTGTCGAAACTAGATATAGGAAGAAAAGAAATAGACAGAGCACAATTTTCTGCCCTGTTAGGATCTGCGAGGATTTTAAGGAGAGTGCTGGATATCTGAGGTCAGGGGACCTGACCGGATACCAACATCCAACCAGCTAAAGAGCTGAGAAAAATCAACACGCAAAATAATAATAATAGTAATAATAATAATTTTATTTGACTATTTCTATTTGATTTTATTAATTGTAGCGCAAAGACATGATAGTGTATCTTTGAATTATAAATAAAACTTACGTCTCCACAACAGACTCCTGGGACGATATCTCATTACTGGCTAATGTAGCCACAGGATTGCACTATACTCTCAACCTTCTTCATCATCATTAGTTAAAAAAACTTTACTTTTTTGAAAGCCTAAACCTATCAGTTCTATTAACATACTTTCAGTTTCGAAACATGGCTAAAACCTGAAATACCAGATTCATTGATAGACCTTCCCGGTCTAGACCATGATAGACCTGTCAGATGTGACAGATAATCATACTTGTGAACTATGCCGATTTGGGCGGGACCCTCTCTATTTCAAACTCTTACTCCCACCAGCTCCCTATATCCTCCCGATTTCAGGGCATCAGATAGGTATTTTTCATTTTTGTATTATCCAGTATTCAATATCCAATATTATCCAATAAATAGCATCAAACTAATACCCATGTTCAGTCTCATTTTACTCTATCTGGTATTTTGATACAACTTTGGAGTTATCAACTACTGCATAGCTTATATTGTGCATGTGTACATAAGTCTAATATATTTGAGTAAATTGTTTTCACCACCAGTCTCTTTGTCAGCTTTTTTTGTGAATTAGTAGAAGTATGGTAGCTAATTTATAGTCATGTATTACTGATCGTGTCAAAAGATAACGATTAGTGTTGTGATAACAGTGAAACTTGACACCCATACTCCTCCCCCCCCCCCCACCACAGTTCCAACTCTCCAAATGTATTTTCTGCAGCTGGAAGTTAGGGTCTTGCAAATTTCACCTGTGCACTTAGGAAGTTAGGACTCCCTATATTTTTTCACTCGAGGTTGACAGGTATGCAAATAATCTGCTACTAAAACACGTGGTGGTGGGGCAGCCCTCTATATATTAACACAAATAATAATTCCGCTATTATTCGACAACCTCAGTCTAAAACCTATGTGGTCTGTGTAACTCGGTATGGGTCAACATAAAAACTTTACAAACCACCAAGCATAGCTTCAAGCCTTCAACTAAGCTTCCCTGAGTAAATAAACAATAAGCCTAAATGGTTGGATGGGATCAACAATTAGCTCACCTTTCTTTTGTAAGCCCTTCCATTCCAAACATTTTCAATAAGGAAATTACTCTGCACCAGCTACCATAACATAACCAAAAAGTAAATAGGCCAATTTGTACCAAACTTTAAGTTACAGTGTATACATTGAATGCCTTTAGAGTATCAAATCCTGACTGTTCCCTTGATTAGGTAGAAATATCTGATTATAGCAAATTTAGGCTACAGAAAATCTTGAAAGTGGAGTGAGATTTTTTCTAACCAGTGATAACATGAAGTGTTCAAATGTCTGAGACATTTTTTGAAATGTTAGAAAAGGGAAATTTGTAGTATTTTAAATCCAGTTGGGTACAAATTATCTTTTTTTATTGTACACAATTGAAAGTCTAACATATTATATATATAATTATTTTTCATAGGGAAATCGCCATGTCTACAAATAAGCAAATGAATCTTTTAGTTGGCTGTTGCGGCAGTGTAGCTGCCGTTAAACTAGAGCTTCTTACGGCAGCACTCCAGAGAGAATTGCCAGGTGTAGGTATTAAGGTAATCTTGACAGAGCATGCCCAGCACTTCACTAAGAAAAGAGAGAGTACAGCGGGGTTGCAGTATTATCTAGATGAGGATGAATGGACGGTGAGCGATATATTGAATGTTATTACTGCAGGGCGTCCTAGCACAATGTTCTAGCACAGTGTCCTAGCACAGTGTCCTAGCACAGCGTCCTAGCACAGCGTCTTAGCACAGTGTCTTAGCACAGTGTCTTAGCACAGGGTCTTAGCACAGCGTCTTAGCACAGCGTCTTAGCATAGCGTTAAATACCCACTGACTTTGGTCATTGGGCCTCAGTCTATGCCATATAACCTCGCAAGAGCTACTGTAATGAAAAGTATCCCAAGTTATTCGCTGCTAAGTACTATGGGTGATTTCCGAATGTGATAATTATATAGTTATATATTGTATATGCTACAGGGCTGCATCATCACGTTAGCATCACATCAATATTGCTAATGCATGATGTACGTAATATACTCTTAGGACAACTGAATATAGGCAGGCATTGAATTTTTAGTAAATTGGATGATTGTGTTACTATTTTAGTAGACATGGAATAAGATGGGAGATGAAGTCTTACACATAGAGCTGAGTAAATGGGCCGATGTTTTCCTAATAGCGCCTCTGAGCGCCAACAGTTTGGCTAAGATATCCAATGGAATCTGTGATAATCTACTGGTAATTGCTAGAAGGTGTAATACTGTACAACTAGTATTTGCTACACTGTCTAACTATGTAACTGTTACATGCTGTATAATGCAACTACCCCAGTCCAGGTTTGAGGCTCAACTGAACTTACAACATTGTATAGCTACATGTATATCAATAGTAGTCATAATACAACAGCAACACTGTACAATTAGTATTTAAAAGAGTCTAACTTTTTGTCCTGTGTGTGTGTAGGTGGGTGTGTAGGTGTGTGCCTGCTGGGTGTATCTATCATAATCTAGTATCTCAGTACATCCGTGTGTGCATGGTTGTTGTTGTAACATAGCCATTATCAATCATCATACATTGATGTGGTGGGATTTGCAACATAAATACAGCTGAACATTCACACTGTGCACTCATGTAATTGTGTAATATGCTTGTATAAAGTATTACCTTCTCTGTTTATCTAGACATGTACTGCAAGAGCCTGGAACATACAGAAGCCATTGGTGTTTGCTCCAGCTATGAATACAGTGATGCTACAACACCCCATAACCAGCACACAAATTAACACATTAATTAGTTGGGGGTATACAGAGATACCCACAGTCAAGAAGAAGTTGGCTTGTGGAGATGTAGGATTTGGGGCTATGGCCGAGGTAGACACAATTGTACAGACTATCTGTAGTATACAGTCACTTACATGAGGTGTGAACTCTCACGATGCTGTCACATTGTATTGGCTTATACTTCTATAGTTTGTGTACATAATTTTGCTTTTTTTATTTTTTTTGTAATGTTTTTAAATTCCTGGTACTGTCGCATAAGTTATTGGCACAAAACTGCACTGGCCACTATCTGTTAAATACTGTGGAAGCTTAGAAACCACAAGCTCAATTGATGCAGATTGGAATAGGATGAGTTTTATTTTGTAATAGCAATTACTTAGTGGTCTAAACATACATGTATAGATAGGCACAATAATACTGTACATTGTACATTTTTATATGTGATGGATATGTGTAAGTTTATTAAAACAATAGGTCATGGTGACAACTGGGACATCTCTAAACTTGTCATACACAAATCAAGGCACCCAAACTCTTTGACTCTGCATCCAGATAGTTGGTGTGTTTCACTAGACAGCAAGTCTGTACCTTAGGAATCAGTGGACAAATAGGGGGGGGGGGAGTGTGCTACCGGTAGCACATTCCCCCCCCCCTATTTGTCCACAGATTTCGTAGATATACATACACATAATATGTACAGCTCCATTGGGTATACAGGTCATTATTCCACCACTCTGGTTCAATCTAACTTTATTCTTTACAAATAGACTGACACGCCGATTATGACAGCAAGAATATATTATTGATATAAACAAATAAATACTCAACATTCCTGTTCAGAGATGGCATCACCATATAAACTATAGTAACTGTTCTAGATAGTAAAATTACATGTATATATTATAAGTGTGTATTGAGTTGTAATATTCAACAAATGTTGGAAAATCATCTATGAAATAATGGAATTAGTAGTAGTCACACTGTTGCTAACAACACAGCAAAACAATAACAACAACAGAAAGTAGAACTCTACTGCAGAGTTATCTTCTCTTGTCCACGAGGACAGACTAGTCCAATATTATCAGGTAGGAAGAAAATACAGAGTTTATTCATCTCAACTCTGGGTACAATAAGTGTGCAACTTCTTGATCGGTGTTTGGAGTTGTCTGTCCAATGAGGTATAGCGGCTTATGTAGCTATATATATTAGGATAACCTGAATGGGAATTCCATATCTCCTACGCTGCCATCTTTACCATTAAAGATCATGTTTCTCCTATATGTTTGTATCCATCGGCTCTATTTGCCTTCCAAAAACTTTCTGCAAATAATAGTCAAATATACTGACTATACAATAACTGCATATATGACAGTCAAATATACTGCTATACAATAACTGCATATATGACAGTCAAATACACTGTTATACAATAATTATAATATACACACTGCATATACCACATTGTAATTATGAATAACGCAACAACATCACTCGCCTTTGCAAACAACTAAGATCCTTTTTATCACACGTGACATGCTGGCTTAAGGTAAAAAAGTTGTTTAAAACTTCAATCCTTCATTGGGATGCATCCCAATAAATGAGATAACTTGCTACACATCTAAAGTTGTCTACACTTGACACACACTAAATGAAAGGCAGGACAACTCCTAACCCAGTTAAGCCACAAAAAACCTCTGTGTATATATATATATGACATCTTACCGTATAAGGGTAGGTAGCTCTTCAGCTTTGTGTATATACTTGTGTTGTAAACCTCTATCATATGGGAATATGTGTAATTTTACAGGGGGGAACGACTCAGGTCTCTTCCTGCTAGCTTCGTGGAGCTGCAATTATAACACGATTATTATTCGTAGATTATTGTGTATTATGCTATGGCATGTTGTGCGTGTGAAATTGTGTGTGATGGTTTTACATCGTTCTACACATGTATGAAATCTGTGTTATGAATGTGTTTCGTATGCACAGGTGAAATAGGTACATGAATTCAGCCAATGATGAATACTTTCTTATTAGCTGGATGTTCTGTTTTGGTAGATTGCCAACATGACTGCACAATATTTCAAAAATCACTGGCAACATGCCAAGACCGAAACCACCATACAATGATTTGCGCTGCTATTAAACACAAAATGCCGATTATACACCTATAGGCATAGATTGTATGATAGCATTACATGTATATAAAGCGTGACACATGTATATCGTACCTTGACTGCCAACTCAACAGGTATAATTTCATCATCTTCAGCATGCAGAATTAGCACTGGAGAGTTGACATGCTGGATGCTGCAATAAAACAAAAACAAAGGTGGTAGAAGGAAGCTACAGTGAATGGAACCCCCATGAGTTTATCTCCATTTACAAACTGCTCAATAGGCAAAAACTACATCTGGTTGGCTACAACAGGAGCCCAACGGTTCAAGGTCAGCATATAACAGTTATAGAGGGGGTATGACTTACTTCTCATCTGTCTGTAGCAGTACGTCATATGTATGGCAAAAATTGTGAAGCACATCATGAAACCACCACAGCATAGAGAACATTCTAGAAAGAGGATGTGTGGTGGCACCATCTAGCAGGTTGTTGAAAGGTGCCTCTAGGATCAGCGCTTTTGCTTGTTCACTCTTCTCCACATTCAGGACTTTCAGTGCTTTAGTTGATATCCTACAGCAACAGTCATACCACTGTACATACACAGCTATATCCATGGCATACAGCAAGCAAGGTAAAACATGGCCATTAATAGCAATACTATATCTAAGATAATGCCCATGGAGACCACGGGCATTGCATGGTCACATAGGATTACTACATGATTGAAATGCGCATCATGCAGCCAAATGCACACGCTGGCAGGTGGTATTGTTATACGTCATGTTATACATACGCTGTGCCTAGTGAGTGTCCCCATACATATATAGGCACATCTGGTCCTGCCTTTTCTCTCAACCATAAATATAGAGTAACAACATCAGTAACCAGTCCATTCTCTGATGTAGGGATACCTGATGAGTCCCCATAACCTAAAACACAACAAAAAGAACAGAGGCTACGCAGATCGTTTATGCTTATCAACTAAATATACACGTAGGCTACTAACAATACTCACGAGTTATACTAGCCATACCATATACTAATAACAGTAACTAGGTACACTAACTACACCCACTATTTACATTAACCACACCTACTAGTTACACTAAACACAGCAACTAGTTACTCTAGCCACACCCACTATTTACAGTAACCACGCCTACTATGTACAATAACCACACCTACTAGTTATGCTAGCCATAACCACAGACGACACTGGCTCCACCCCTACACTCACCTCTATAATCTAAGGCTACTACATGGAAGTCCATGCCTGCTAACAATTTGTACAAGTCTATCCTATGGCTGGCGGCCCTGGAAAAGAGTAAAATAGATCAACCAATCAGCAGTAGCTGGGAACTGCGGCTATTTTACACAAATACTACAAAGCAGTATGATTAAACAGGGAAACGTGAACATTCATGAGGTGTGATTAAACTCAAACGCTGCCGTTCATTCTCCCGTCTCATCCTCTAGTCCGTACATGGAAATACTAGTACACTCCCCTCAAACTTCAAGAACCAAATACACATTTGGAAATAAGCTGTCTAGAATCATGTCCATCAAATTGTGAGTTAACTTATTCAAGTATATCTGATTTGTGAGATTAACTGACCAGTGTTTCTCATTAGATAGAGAGTCAAAGAGCATACATGCTGAATTAGATGGAATCCACCATCTAATAAAGAGGGAGCTGATAACTCTAAACTTATATTTGTTTGCATGCCATTTCATGGCTAACAGTTACTAGTATTATAATGCTACAATTTTCTGGTGACACTATTGGGCACCAATATTCAGTACCATACTATTACATGTTGGTTTCAAATGTTAAAATTTTCAGTATCACATATTGACCTTTGTTACACCCGAGAAGTGAATAGGCCAATTGGTTTTATACAATGGCCATGGCAGGCTGATATTAGCGAGTATCGAAATTGGTCAAGCTCTATAGTATTGATCATCAGCTGTGATTGCATAAAATCTGTCAACTACCCAAGTCCATTGGCCACATTGAAACGATCAATAGTCATCAGTTTAATTTCCTAGCATTAAGATAATGATGCCAAAGCATAGGCCTGAGAGACTGAGGATTTCATATTGACAGGGAACTACATTAGAAGTCAATACTAGATTGCGAATTACTCTAGAGAGGTTAGCTAAAGCATTTTGGAAACATAATTTTGCTGGCAAAGCAAGGGTAGAAACTAAAGAAGAATATAATATGACATATTATAGCTAGTAGGTTCACGCATGAGAATAGCCATTGATATGTGCTATTAGTCTGTGATACCATCAGGTTTTATAGCTAGTGTCAACTTCCCTAAACCCTGGAACCAACTCTGGCTAACTGATAGAGACACATACCTTGTCAAAGAATTCCCATGACAATATAGCATGATTGGCTGCTTCGAAGATGATAGAGATTTTTCGAAATCTTCTGGCTTGAGGTCCGCTACCTCCAGTGACTTTGGAAGAGTGTGCCTGAATTGAAGGAAACTATATAAAGTGAATAGCATACAGTGCAGGGAGGGCACTATTCAATAGGACTAAATAGCCTACAATATAGAGCACTATAGGACCAAATAGCCTACAGTATAGAGCACTAGGACCAAATAGCATAGGCCTACAGTATAGAGCACTAGGACCAAATAGCCTAGACCTACATTATAGAGCACTAGGACCAAATAGCATAGGCCTACATTATAGAGCACTAGGACCAAATCATCAGTGAAAGTTTATTGCCTCCTATGCTCATTTACAAAGGGCATTGCGTTTCATAACCAAAATAAATGAAAGTAGTCGATTTTTCCATAATAATAATATTATAATTACACCCACAATTGTTCATGTTCCTCACATTAGCCAGGGGTTTGCCAAAAAAATGCAAATTCAAGTCTCAAAAGTAGATGCCATGATATATCCACATTGAACGAAATAATTCCAAATTCATACAAGAGACAAATACCGTCAACGCCTGTTCAATCGAGACTCAAATTGATGCACATACTACATGCAGATCTGTAAAGGGTGCCTTATTGGTTTCACGCAACAATCCAAACCACTAAAACCTCTAAAAATTTTCAACACTTACCAAACACCAACAATGACCTCTTCATCTACACTCAGGTACATATTCCTTGTAAAATTTAGTCCAAAAGAGACAGGATCAGACAAATCCGCAAAGTAAGAGGGAATCTTTACTACAAGTCATACAATATTAATAGAATATACATGTAGCTTTGTTACAGCTGAATGTATATAAAACACTACGATCCCCATTTCCCCACATTCAAACCAATTTTCTAATGAGTATGAGATAGATAACCTTGAGAGAGTATACTAGACCATCTCTAAACATGCTACATTGGTAGTAGCATTCAGGGAAATCAGGAATATGTGCCAAAAGGCTATACATGTTATGTCTCCGGCTCTGGTTTTAAACTTAGATTCTTGCACACCATCAAACCCTGTGCTATCCCTTACTTAGCTCAGTGGAAATAGACAACTACGTAGATCTATGTCAAATTGTGTTTGAGTACATCTACTGTGTACTAACACCGATTAAGATGCAATGTGTTTGAGTAGATCAACTGTGTACTAACATCCGTTGAGGTATACGATGTGCTTTGGTATGTCGGGATACATCTTGAAAGTTAGAGGTGCCAGTATGAATAGAAACAGTATGATGAATAGCAAGAGGTCTACAGCGGCAGTGACAGTGAACCTGAAACACAATCATACAGAGCAATAGCTAGTCAGTAGTTAATTCATATATATAATGTATATGTATATAATATAAAGAGCAATAGCTAGTCAGTAGTTATTCATATATACAGGTAAAAATATTTTGTGAAAGTCACAAGGTTTAGTCATACGGCTAGCCGGAGAACTAGATAACAAGATAGTAGGTGCCTTAAGGGAGAGACTGCAATTACTGCACCAGTTTGCTCTCAGTTTACAGGAAAGGTCGAACCCACCTGTGGCAGGATGGCCCAGTAGTCAGTAGGTAGCAGCGGGATTCAAACCCAGGACTTTTAGGTGTCTTAGTTCAAACCCTAGTCAGACATGCACCTAATTTCGGTTGTTCAAACAAAATCACTGTTTGAGTACAAGTAAATAGTCAGTAAATTCCTCACCATCAAGTAAGTTAACAGTAATTATCTAAGCTGTACCCTACCTGAGCACTGACTGAACAATATGTCTGCTAGAAGATGGTGATTGGCCAGTCGATGCTGCCGTTGCTGTAGGTGCACTGTCTGTAGGTACGTCAGGCATCTCTGCTTTGAACGTTTGACCACTGTGCTCGCAGTAAAGGCTGAAGCTCAACTACAATATATTTGATAGCAGAACTATGAAACAATCAACACATAAAATAATACATTTCATAGGCCTAATAGAAAATAACAACAATATAAACCTAATATGTGTATACGAGTATTATGTAAAATTGGGTAAAAAGTCAGAACTTCCATTTTAGCAAAGCGTGCAATTGGTATGTCCTACTGTCAAAAAAACACAAACTAAATAAAGAGAAAAAATGGAAAACATTTTAATTTGACTAATTATTAAAAAAAGGTGAAACACTCACAAGTAGTCAACATTGGTATCTTTGACAGCTGAGATACCGTTCGTTATAAAACCGTCAAGTGGCTAATAAGTAAATAGTTAAACCACTACTGTCGCACTATTCAATATTTGCAAAATAGTATTGTTCATCCTATTTCAGTAGGATTGATGCGTTGCTTGTGTTTGGAAACCTAGCTGCTGCCAGGAAAACCCTCTCCTTCAATTTGTAGCCTATGTATGTATATTGAGAATTTTGGAGGCACTCAAGCGGTTAATATAAACTGTGCCACACAGATAGCCATAGTGCTTGCAACTCATTGCGGGCATTGCCTGTAACTTTTTAGTTTATCACTGTACACAAGAGCTATTTATAAAATGACAGTGACTCAGTAAGATTACTTGGCTATTTCATGCTGTAGCCTACCTATGTTCTCAATACTGACTGGAGGTCATAATAGCCAATATTCAACTGTGTTTATCCTTGCTGCCACTAGGTTTACAAAGACAAACAGCACATCAATCTTAATGAAATAAGATGAACAATATTATTTGCAAATATTGAATGGTGCGACAGTAGTGGTTTAAACTAAGTGTATGAATTTTATACTATAAAAGGGAGTTCAGACGACCTATGGTGCAATTCTAGACCTTAGAAAATGGAATAAAAGAAAATATACACTGTAACTACAAGGGATTTAGTTGCATTAAATATATTGGATTCGATTATGTTGCTATAATGCACAGTTGATGCGATTCATTTTAATTTACTAAAAGTAGAATTAAAATAATAGAATTATAAAGTATTAGGCCTAACTCATAATACTTCCATATACAACAACTAAACTAGTGACCAACTCCATAAGTACAATCTATAAAAAGGCCTCATAGGTAACAATACTGCAACTGACCATACCAACACTATTGTTACACCTAGCCTAGATGATAGATACGTGTTAACCATTCACCACTACTAGAGACTATGAGGAAGAGACTGTCTGTAACAACTAACCAATAGTACCATATCAACCAACCTACAGTACTATCTCAACCAACCTGCAGTAGGCCTACCTACAGTACCATATCAACCAATCTATAGTAACACTTTAACCAAACTACAGCACCACCTCCACAAACACACACATTAAGTGACATCAAAAGCCCTGCGATAAAGAAATAAAAATCAGAAAGGTGAAAGATTTATGTAGTAGTTCGGAGGTAATGAGGAATCAGGGATCAATTAACGCACTGTCATAAATATACCAACATGACTGTATCGAATAATTTAAACTTCAGTTTGATTTGCAAAAATTAGACCAGCAAAATCACATCAGTAGTCGTTATAGTACTTAATGTACTCAAACACCAATCTCTCACTTGACAGATTTGTTGTGCCAATGAAAAGTTAGATATTTAAACTAGAAATTCCAGAAATTAATTTCTAACAATGAAAAATGGGAACGGATAGCCAAGACACAAACCCAGGTTTAATTATGAAACCATATTATAAATAGTAGAATGGCTAGTCAGGTTCATACAAAATGGGTGAAACACCTCACCCACCAGTTATCTTCAGAGATGTTTACAAGTTTCATTTTGGAAACTCAAGTTGCCATGGTCAACTTTTAGTTGTGACTCTTCAAGTTACAAGTCAATTCTTTTTAGTGACAGATCAAAACTTTCAAGTTAAATACTTTTGTGTCCCCAGAAACTCAAGTTTTTATCCAGTTATCCAAGTTAACTACAAGCACGTTACAATTCAATCCTTTTGTTGTGCAACTCGAGATTTTTATAGAGAGGTTTTGGTGATGTATTTTTAGGAAATGGTGTCAAAGTTCAAAGTACAAGGTCACTGTTTCAGTGTAAAATGTTTTATAATTGTGGCTACAATTGTGGTCATAACTGTGGTTATTTACATTTATTGCAATTTACCGCTGCTCAATGAACACTTGAGTTGCTGAATATTTCAACATAAATGTAATGATGTGTAAGGTAAGAGTCTTTGATCATAGCCATAACTAAATTACAAATGAAGTTACAAGTTTTTGATAGCTATAATTATATTCAAGTCATGAGTTCCTCTAAGAAGCCATAAAATGTTGCTTGAATAAACTCGAGTGAGAGTCTGTAAATCACATCTGACACCTCTGGTTATCAACTCCTATTGACGCCCAAAGATCAGTTGTCAAATTATCAACTCATTTCAGGGACCGATATAGTAGTTGCAGTCACTTGAGCCATAATATTAGACAAGATGGAGGGACAGGAAGTGTTTAATAATCACAACCTGCTCAAACTGAACATTCTGGCAGACACCCTGTTGATGACTCAGCAGATTACATTTTAGTTCTGGTACTAGCAAGATGGCAGCTGCAGGCTGCAGACCTAGCAACTTCACTGCAAATATTGAACATACTAAGGCGTGAGACAGCGCAAAACTGTGGGAAGAATCCGTGAGAAAATGTGGCCCTAAAATATTGAACATTGGATTGGCTGTAGGCCAATACCCACGATTGTTTCAATTAGACTAATTACATGAACCTGACATCAATCAAAGCAGACAGAATCTACAACTTGTCATCCTATGGGGCTGGGGATGTGTTTCACTGACTTGATTGGGTGATGTAAAATGATAGTAAGAGGTAAAATACACACAAAATTACCTACTCTTTAATCCACATTTTTAACGGCAAAAAGAGCCAACGAGTCTGGTCTGCTCTTACTACCATGGAAACAGGCTATTTTACCTATTAACCTACATGTATTTATGGATTTGTTCCAGATGAGCTAGTTCAAGAAGCACACTTCTAATGTGCCTGGGTTCGACAGTGGGAATATGTAGTGTGTAACAGCTAATGCACAAGTCTTAAGAAGAGGCTTTAAGGTAGGCTAAGTAGGTGAGGACAACTCCAGAGAGGCTATTCAGATCAGGTGAGTAAATAATCAACTGCTTCGATTAATAGAGAGCCTAAGTTAACTATATCATCAGACTCCATCCATGGAAGAGAAATACATTTTTAAATTTAAAAATTGGGAGAAATTTCAATAAACATCTTCACAACTTTACAAATCTACTTCAGTTTATAAACACTTATCTACAAATAGTTAGAACAAAAACATTCTCTGCACACAGCAATTTCTAAGGGAACTCCACGCTTGGGCTTTATTAATTTAAGATATAACGCACCGTTTTAGATCAATTTGAATTGAAACAGAAAGTCGTTGATCATCAACGAAGATAGTAAACTCGCAATTGCTCAGCTACTTCCATAATTTTTTGGGCATGTGATGTCACAGATCACATGCAGTGCTAAACAATTTAGGCACTAAAAATGTGTACCTCAATTTTGAGCAAAAGTTCTGTTCTGGCCTGATGGCTACTCTTGTAATGAAATTTAAAAACAAAAACGGTGCAGTTCAGTTTAAGTTACAGAGTAAGAAATTTATTCGCACAAAAGATCTGCGAATTTCTGGAAGGTGCAGTAGTGGAGAAATTTGAATGACATGAGTTGAGTTAGTCAGTCCCTTGTTTGTGGTTGGGATGGGGGCAAGGGTGGCGCTGGTCACTCATCAACTCAAAAAGATATAGAGAAAGCAACGAACTTCTCATGCTTTAGTTTTGGCGAAATAGGCCTACAGGACCATTTTAAATTTCTCTGCCTCTGAAACTAAACCTGAAATAAAATTTGCAATTAAATATGTCTAATTTTTTATTTGAATTTTACAATTAACAATAATAAATATATAAGAAGAGATAATTTAATAATTAAATTTCAAATTTCAATTTCAATTTTTCACGATGAATTTGAATATGAATATCTTGAACTTCTCAGTTTTCATTCTTTTAACCTCTAACCATTGATTTTAACTACATAAAATTATTAATTGCATCTAAGTCTGGTAGCTTTATAAGTGTAGTTGTATTTTGTAGTCGACAGGGTGCAAAAATTAAGCTGTCAAAGTTCAACAAACCAAAACCTGATGAAACATTTAGGAAAAACTGTGAACTTTGGTCAGGAGCTCAAACGGAAAACATAAAGAAATACTACAAGCCGGCTCGTTAGTTTCGCTGATATGTATCCGTGTTCCCTATTGGTTTCAACTTAGTTATCGTGGTACGTTTAATAGGTCCCGGTTATGATACCTAGCCAATGATTTATGCAAGGTATCCGGACAAAAACCTGCGGACACATGTGAACAGGAAACCTGCTGTTTTTCTCGATCTACAAAACTAGACTTCCAAATAAACCAACCATATATCTATATGTGCATATGACTTTGAACTTTGTGAGTGCAGGGCTTCGCCAGTGGGATTACTTCATCAAGTGTATGCTATAGATTATTTGCACGCCACGCCATAATGATAATTATTAATTTATTACTATTGTAATTATTTTATAATTATAATAATATTGTAATTATTATTATTATTATAATTATAATAATTTAATAATTATAATTAATAATATTAAATCTAATTATAACTATAATAATATAAAAAAATCATAAAATCAAAATGAGCTAGTTGCTAGATAAGGCCCAAAGCGTTGGGCTTCGTCATCTTCCCTCTGCGTGACTGAATGAGGTTATCCAACTGCTTTATCTGTTCATCCATCGGTTTCTTTATTTGCTTTTTTCCTTTTTTTTGTTAATTTTTTGTTATTTTCAGGGGTCTGGAGAATGCCACATCAGGTGGCTGACATATACATTGTATGTGTAGTTTGGTCACAGGCAAACCAATTTTATAATGTAATGTTGACAAAATTCAAGCATTTCCTAGTTGAAGTGCAAACTTAAATTATCGCCAATTACTACTTCAGTCCCAAAGTACCTGCTTCGAAACCAATCCTTCAAAGAAAGGGCTGTCAAACAGTTCCTGCAATTGTAACGAGTTCTATGTACACATTTGTTTCCTCTCTTCTGGCACTGCCATATTCTTTCTTTTTTTTCTCATTTCACTTTCTTGATGTATAGCTTCTTTTGTCCTCCCTTTTAAATACCTGTGCAACAGCATGAAACAATGCAAAAGTTTTCAATATGAAAAACAAAAACATGATGCTGATATTTATTACATGTACACTATGTTATATAATTGCACATGGAATAAAGTTTATATATTATTATATGTATATATATATATATATGGCACCCCCTAATCTCCATGTGCCCAGAAGGTTGTCTGTACTGTGGACTACATTTAGCTTCAATGTAGTGCTAGACTGGATGTCTAAAGGGCTCTCCAAGTCTTCGGGCACATACTGGAGCCGGTCTTATCAGTAATGCAGGATCTGTTGTTGGGTCACCGGTGTTGGGAGTCCAACTCCGGTATCTGGTTATGTCGATCATGCCGGTGTTTATAGTGTGCAAAAGCTAGCTCTTTATAGAGGGCTTAGTACCCACTAGTCAACTGTTTGATATTTTTCAAATGCAAACCCAACAGTACTGAAAGTTTCACACATGGGGGAAGTTTGCATAGATTGAACATGTATAGCCTACATGTACAATTAATATATGTTGTAGATGACAGCCATATAATGAACAACATTGCATAATTTATAAATAATAAATGCTCTGCAACACTAGTACAGCATTATTTAAATACATATGGAAATCAGAAAAACTGAGTATTTACATAAGGTAGTAAAAGCAGAACTGTGCTACTTGTTAAATAGCAGCTGCCACTTGTCCATTCTCCTCAAGCTGGGGTTCAAAAACAATAGTTCATTCACACGTCTAGGCTTTAGGAAACTCCTCTAAGCAGTAACAACATTTCCTGCTCCACTGAAATCTTCTCTATTGAACTCTTTTTAAATATTGCTGATTGCAAGATAGGCAGCAGTTTTCTACTTGAATCAATTAGCTATTTTGATCAAAAAGAGTGCTATGGATAATAAATTTACATCGGAAAGCTCAGCATCAGATAATGAATGTGGAGCGGTTGATATCGCCAGCATACCAGCATACAGTGGTGAACCTTTGGTAAGCAATACAACCATTTTACTACTACTGTATAAACATGCATACTGTTATCATAATTTATCATACTCACAAAATACAACATGTACATGTACAAGTACTCTTTCATGCAATGTATGAATACTGATGTTTTACTATATCAGATGCAGAAAACATGTGATTCATTTTCAATCAATACTCAATACATTCATTTCACTATAATATAAATGGAAACCATTGGATTTTTTAGGAGAGCGATGAGAGTGCTGACTTAGAAGAGAGCGAAAGCGGGTCGGACATAGAAGATCTTGGTTCAGTAGAACACTGGTGTGAGTGTGGAAAATGCAAGAATCTGCCGACACCAAGGGAGAAGGTCTTCTGCCACAGTATACAAAAGTGCAGAGACAAGTTGAAAGATGCTGTCACAAAATACAAGAGTATAAATGTATTTGTGATCATGAAGGCTTTAGGGTGAACTGTTTGAGATGGGACGTTCAAGATGTGGCCTGGATGGTTTTAAACAACAATATCGGACAACAAGTTCCCAGGATAATGACATAAATAGGAAATATAGGCACATTGCCTATAGGCAACTTGCTAGATTGTTGTTTGGAGTTGTCGGAAGAAACATTCAGTATATTTTGCCATCGTGCGTCGTCACCTTGATTAGAAGAACATTTCCAACTGAAGGGGAGTACACTGGATTCCTGTAATGTGAATAACCAGCTAAAGCTGTGTATATACGCTCATTCATGTGTACTTAGAACTTTTTAATGTGACAAGTATTGTAGTTTTCTAAATTCTCTTTTTTATAACATAATGAGTACATTCATACATTTTACATCAGAAGTAGCACTAATATACATTGTACATTAAATACCAACTCAATAATAAATTACAAATGCATCACATATTCAAGCTATTTGTTATGCTGTTAGCAGCACTGAATTTGAACTTTCTAATTATTTATTATGCAAAGAGGTAGAGATAAAAATAATTCATGCATAGTTTCTAAAACTAAGGTTTAAGTTTTCCTGCTGAATCTGCTTGTAAAATTTCTCTTCAGCTCGTCGGTTTAGAATGTAGAGCTACCATAGGTTCGGGAATGCTGTCAGCACATGTATCAGGTTCCATCTTGTATGCCTTTTCCAACATGTCAATGTATTCTACAATAATATTATGAGAAGTACATGTGCTCTATATGATATTAGTAAACTGTAGTTTCCCCACTAATACATGTAGTAATACACATGTACGTACATAATTATAATAATGCAGTAGTAATATTATGTGGAATACAGGCACTGTATATGCCATTACAGAAAATTGTGGCTTCTCCCTATAAGGTACAGTAGTGGAGAACTTTTCATCACCTTAGTTCCCTGCTATCTCTGCTCTGCATAAGGTTTGCTAACTGTATTAATTCTTGTGCAGTATCTCAAACATACATAAGCATGTGTGCCATTGTACAGTACATCAGTAAACTGCCTTTGCTCACCATAGCTAGCAGGATCTGAAACTGCTCTTACAGTTGCTTTACCCTTCTTATGTTTGGAGTAGGTCACCTGTAATCTCCTATCCGGTCTCTTCTAGTTGTTGAAATGTAGTGCAGCCAGTTTTATTCTGGAAGTTATTGATAAGTTACATGTAATGGGCAGGATAACAGTTGCACATTACTTTATATACTCTACATTGAGACTAGGCATGCATGGGCATTAATATAACAGTGCATGATTTTTGAACTTGTCCCTTCTCTGTGGACATCAATGTAGGCCAGTAATAACAGATTTTAGTTTGAAACCCTACAGGCCTACACAATAGAACAGTATATGTACATTGTATATCTACTAATAGCCTGACCCTTTTCTAGAGTATGAGGTTGGCAGGTATTGAGGGTAGACATAGCCATGTTCCTGTTACGAATCAACTCTAGTAGATGTGGCTGCAGTACAAGTTTTTGCTGGTTTATCTACAAGACTTACAATGTATTTGCATCTGAAAGATTTAAATGAACATTACCTGCTATTCATTGCCCTGTATCCAAAATGGTACATTTTTGGTGCAAATTGGTTTACTACGCTGTGATAGGATTCCAATGAACTGGTTTCTCGAGTGGGCTTAATTGCCTGATATTTTAATTCTCCGCTCATTGCTGATGACATCACATACTAACTCATACTCTGGAGTACCTGGTTTGGTGTATAAATAACAATAACTACAATCTTATCTCATTACTTGGATTGGTTAGAAAAGGATATGCCGTGTAGTATTGGTAGGCCTACTACTGTAATAAATGCTCTGCCTGACAATCTCATGTTAGATTAACTTTCTGTACCCATAAATGTTGCATATAAATACAATATTGAATTACTGTAATTACCTGTCTTAAAATATTTCCTTTTTCTCTCTCCTCTTTTTCGGGTTGAATGTGTGCATCTAGGATATAGGGGGCTGTCATGCTTATGCCTGTTGACACTATGTTTGCACAAAGAAGTCCATTTGGCTTCTACCATTCCTACCCTACCTGTTACCATACTGGGTTGAGTTGAAGAGGCAACCCAGTACATGTGATTTGTAATAGCAGGTGACCATTTGGTAATTAAGGTGCTGGGGTCAAGATCGCAGACTTTTGCAAGATCTTTCTTCAGACCTAGAATACAATCATGCTATAATAAGCACTGCTACACATACAGTGCATTCCAACATTATTATCTCTCAACATCATGGTGACTGCAGTCTGTAGTCGTTATTCAGGTTGAAGTCAAAATAATGTATATGTATATAACTTTGTTGATTCACTGTTGTACAATAGCATTTTCATTTGAGAGGGTCACTGTTTGCCAATAAAACCTGGCAAAGTCATTAGTGAGTGCAAAATGCTGCAGCTATCAGATCAGACCATGTATGTTGACCTGATGGGATGATTTGACCAGCAGACTATCCTGAAAATTTGTTGGTCACTAACAGGGTGGTTGTGTGGTCAGGTTTTTACAATTACTTGGGTCAGGGGTTCAGTAATCAATCCATCATGTCCCCAAAACTTCGCAGGCAAAACTTATCAATTAATATACTTTTTAAAAGTTGGAGTAAATAAAGCTAAATACTTTCATGTGAGGATTTCTACTGTTTTGATAGCAATGGAAATATACACATTGTACAGGTAATGTATTACCGAATTGTATTCTATGTCCAAGTACTTACTCTTTGCTGCATGCCAAGGATCTAAATAGTGGTTTATATGAAGTTCGGTTTTATTCTGTCTGTTGGCACTATGTCTCACTCATGATTTTTCTTATCTGAATGTGCCTGTCACTGACAAAATTCTTAATTGGCAACTTTGAAGTCTTTATTAGATGTTTCAAGCTTTTTTGGAATTCAATAGCTTCCATAGCATTGGAGTTACCTTGAGTCTATCAATTATACAAAATAAATTTAATTTGTTTCCATTTGTACAAAGCAAACACTGGTCAAGTGACTCTTGAGCAGCAGCTTCATTCAGTGCAGGAAATGAGAGTGTGGTTTATCAACGCCACCTAGATTGCTAAATTATTAGAGATAATTATAAGCTGCCATAATAAATTTTGAGGTCATAGTAGTGTTTAGGGTTGATTATGTTTTACAGTTTATCTGTTTATAGCTTATTTCGACTAGCTGAATGGATAATATCTTGTTTTGGTCAACATCTATGGATAAATAACAACCATACTTTGCACTACAATACAGATAGAATTTGGAATTACTAAGTTGATATCTCTCTGTATAGCCTATTAAAATATAGCTGGGCTATATTGGCGGCAATCAGCAATATATTACATGTGCATGTGTTTTGATATCCTGCATCCAGTAATACTGTCACATTGCATGATACACCATATAGTTTTGTAGAGTCTAAGAGGCAGGCTGAGCTAGTAGCTGTAGATAAAATGGTACAGGATCTAGATAGTCATTTTACCATACAACTGGTACAGGATATAAGAATACAATTAATCAATTTACCATACAACTGGTACAGGATAATTATAAAACACATAAGAAAACAATTAATCACAATACTGGTACGTGATACAAAAATACAATGACTTAACAATAATTATAATGGCTATGTAACACATGCCTACATAGTTTATATTTTAGGCTATGCTAATATCTGCAGAGCTAAGTAGTGTAGTGAAGTGTAGCGTAGAGCAGTGTGGTGCTTTCTCTGTTTGTAATATAATGGCAGAAAAAGTTGCCCTCTATTGCATACTAGGATGAAATTAAATCGGGTTTTTTCAATACACGCACCAGAGAACTGCTACATGCAGGCCGCAAAAATATATAGGCCTTACCTGTGACCCATGGAGTCGCATCTGGCATCACCACCAACTGTCAAGTTTCTATTACGGTGTGACACAGCTACTACCTCTTTCTGTTGATGAGACCACACAGCCGCTACTACTTTGTTTAGAAGCTTTTTTGATGGGATATACAATTTTGCCTGGTCATCATTTTGATTCCAATAACTTGAAAGAGCCTACAGATGTTAAACCAAGACATTACTGTAATGTAATCATATTGCCGTGTGTGTTGTATCGTATATTACAGTCTAAAGTGGAGAACATTTCTCTCCTGGCTTCACCAACATATCATTGTTATAGATTCTTTTGAAAACAACCTAAAATTGATGCTGTGTTTTGCGTCATGTTTCTTTGGCGTACCTGAATACTTTAGAAGCAATGTTGCCAGTAAAAAATGTTGAACAGCTGATTAGATAGTTTAGGAGAGATGTCCGGTTTTTCCAATCAGATATTGTTTTACTGTGGCTGTTCTCACACCCATTGCAAATTACTTCTACCAAATATAGTGCTGCACCATCTGGGTTACCATTGACAACAATGTTCTCTATAAAATTTTAAAAGAAAGTCTTGTTATTGTTACATTGTACATCAGGGCCATGTAGGCTAAATTTGAGTGAACAGGAAAATAAAAGGCAAAATGCCACAGCCAAGTAGAAGTGATATATTCTATACTGAATAATTATTAGGAGGATGTAAATCTACAAGTAGCTTACATGATTTTTATTGTAGGGCCTATGTGTACATGTATGTTGTACTAATTATGTAGTGTCTACATTATCAATAATAATAATGATGTGGGATATAATTATATACTACATCACAATGACAGTTAACTGCCGTTTCCCACACTATCAAAATGCACATGTGCATACTCTCTGAAACAAATGAGTAAATAACAGTGTGATTTAGCATAACTACATGTAAATCATGCTTGATATCGGCTCTAATGCGGTTGATTATAAACCATGTAATATCAACAAACTGAGTAGGCTACTAACCTGTTTCTCCACAAACTCTGTAGCAAGAAAATACCCATACCAAGGAACGATGAATTTAGTTTTTGTCCATGGCTTCTCCACATTTAACCTACATGCACATTTACATACATACAGTAAATACTAGATGTCTGTGTAAAAGACAATATTGGAACATGTTTTCAAAAGTGTATGTGAACATTGAACAATGGCCTATTTTTTCTATAATTTATATGTTACATGTGCATTACATGTATGTTATTACAATTATTCTATTTTGGGCTATAGAACATACATTTTATTTTGTACTTGTAAACTTTGCACCATTGTCAATATTTCATGAGTTCATAAACATGACTGTTGCTTAGCATGAATACCAAATATAGGCCTGCACCGGTGTTGCCTCCCCACTGATATTCGGTTTTTGGGGTGGTGGTAATCAAACACCGGTTGACACCGATTCTCTTGTGCCTAGTCTCATTCGGTGTCAACCGATGCCAAATTTGGGTCGATATACCGCACCGGACCCCTTGATCCTGTTCTCAAGCGGTGTTAGACGGTGTCAACTTTGGTTCGATATACCGGATCGAACTGGTCCAGGAGCTAGTTCGCCTAATAGCGTTGTCCCATCATGACCGTTCAATGTAAGGGAACAAAAATCCTCAATACTTTCTTGCAACATGAGTTCATGCCAATCTTTGTTTATTTTATTTTCAGATATGGCAGGCAGACAGGGCTTCATTAAAACATAGTATATGTATATTATTTTATTTAAGTGGCTATTGGGCTAATGAAAGTAATCAGTGCTTACTCCTACTCCCAAGATTTTGTATTTGCCCATGTAGTCTAGTGAGTCTTAAGTTGCATTGGGTCTTACTTCACCTATTTTATGTAATTTTAATAAATATATTAAATATAAAAACATGAGGCTGGACACACACCCAACCGACTACATATAATTTATTAGATTTATTACTGATTGTGACCAAATTACAGAAGAAAAACAGCAAACATTGTTTCTACCACACTCGTACCACTGACACAAAAAGATAACAAATTTAAAATGACATGGGCTAACTTCATATCACAAGAGAAAGAAGAAACGCTAGCATAGTTGCATATGATGTAATGATAATGTAGGGAATATTTCTTGCAAGCTTTCTTGATAGATTGCTGATTTGGTATAATTCAGTGTGTCCACCGATTGAATCTAGCAGATTTGTCTTCAGATGGGATATTACGATGGCTCAGTCCGATGAATTCTACCTACAAAATATTGATTGAACATTAGTATTAGCTTATTTTAAATAAATAAAGAGCTGGTGCTTACCAAAAGCATAACTACACAACGATTTTAAATTAAAAAGCCATAATTAATAATGATTAACTATTATAAGCATTGTAGCTATTCTTAGTTACAAGCGAATATAACCAAACTTAAACATTAGTAGTAGATTAATTATAATAGAAATAATTAATCCAATGGTATGTTTAAATTTAATTATATTATATTATTTATAAAATAATATAATCCATTATATTCGATCGTATACTACTGTTCTATTTCAGCACACTATTCATGAACAAAGCAATCATATGCAAACGATAGAATATAATATACCAGAATCTGCTAAGTTACGTAATTATAAATCAATTTAGTATAATTTAATAATAATTATTACCTCCACAACATTGATAATCAATCACAGCCACGATGGCAGTTAATGTTGAAACGGATTAGCGAAGGTATGCAACCTAGTTTGAAGTGAGGTAAACAAGAACACGTGATATTAGACCGCATGAATATTGAATGACTACTGGCATAGCGGTCCGGTTCGATAACATCGAACTACACCGAACCATCGATATATCGTTTGGGCACGGTGCCGGTGCGATTCGGTGCATAAAAAATTTGCCGATGTGTAACACCGAGGGTTCACACACCGTTTACATCGTTTGAAACCGAAACACCGTGCAGGCCTAACCAAATATGCCAAGTGGCAGGTAGTAGGCCAACCTGATGTTAGTAATGTGCTAATAGAGCCCTCATACATGTATATAAACACATTTATACTAGACAAATGATAAGGATACTCATGTAAAACTGCTTTTTAAAGATCTCCAGCTTTCTTCAAATTCTTCATCTTCCAAAGCCTCAAGTTTAGCGTGTTCTAGAAGTGATGTATCTGGATTGTAGTCAGCATCTTCTGTATCTTTAATTTCTTTCATGTATCGGGATTGTAGTCAGCGTCTTCTGTATCTTTAATTTCTTCATCGCTCCAATTGAAACTATCTTTAGTTGCGCTTTTTACTTTGCTAGTGGATGGAGTGCTTGTGTAGATGTCAAATTCTGTCCGTGGTGGTGAACATTGGTGTGACATCCGTCTTTTCTTAGCCACAGATGCTCTTTCACTTGGTGGATCAATAATGGGAAGAGCCCCACTGTGATATCTTAGTCTGTAAAATTATTTGGCATTGCCATATTATGTTTAGGCCTATGTAGAAATGTTAAAAACAAAGTAAATTTAACATGAACTGATAATTCAATGGTGGAGGTCCTCATCTACATGTAATGGAGTAGCAAAAGCCACTTAATGTGGTCCAAATGTAAATTTTACAGGACATCTTTTGACTTTCCTTTGACATAACCATCAAAATCAATAAAGTCGTCAGCATTAAAATGTTTGTAACAAATCCCTGAGAACTTCCCTACAACTTTGTTTGGATAATGAGTTCTTACTCTTTCTGTCCATTTTTCAGCATGATTTTTGTTAAATGGCCATTTCAAAACTGTGCGACTACTGCATTTCCTTGTAACCATTGTGTTGTTTATTGCAAAAAGTGCCAATAACCCAAAAACAGTTATTTAAATAATGCAGTCCTAGAGCTGTGTTTGCTTCTCTAATATTGATTAATATTAATTATTATATAGAAGAATACCAATGTGTTTGGCGATAAGTCAATTAGCCCTTCGAATGGACTTCCCCTGAAATATTGAACTGCATGGCAATGACACCAATGACTAATGGGCTTAGGATAACTACTGTAATACCCTGACTATTCCCATGGCATTTGTATAGAGCATTCGGTGTAGATAACTTCAAATTGCACAAATCAGAATGCTGATTTTCAATGTTGAAACTCAAACATGGAATCATAGTCCACAATTGAGCAGATTCTCCTGAATTTTAGCTTTCCAACGGTATGTCACATGGGTTCAGTTCTCAGACGCTGAATGGTTTTGATCTCCCCAGAAGTGGCGTCTCTCGGGGGGGACCCAGGGTCCCAACACCCACTCTCTCCGCCCTCTCTAGACACTCCTCCAGTGGCCTCACCCTCTCTCTTCTTATCCTTGGCTGCCCTCTATCCCACAGGTCCAGGATCCCAAACAGAAATACAGTTGTCATGTATTGGTCCTCCCTCTTTGCATCGTTCAACAAGTCTGCCAATCTCCATCTCCCTCTCGACACCACTCTCACAGCCTCGACTCTTATGTCTGCGGCCAGGCTATTTCCTCTGAGGGTGTATCTCGGCATCTGTAAGCAGACGAAACACAAATCTCCCAATTAAATGTTCATTAAACTAGTAATTTAATTCTCGATAGTCAAATAATAATTGATAATTTAAACTCTTGGAAATGCCGGTTCTGAGCACATGACAGTAACATAACACGTAAAATTGTCCAATAACAGATTAGCGAGTTGCGAATTAGCTGATTCAGTCTAACTATTATGAGTTCGGCATGTTTTTCAGTCTTTCACTTGCAAATTTGCAAGTTCGCCATCAGCCAAAGTTCACGGCAGTGTGGCCTATGCTTTAGATGTTATTTTCAGCAGATTTGTCTGGCGTTTTGTTAGTCTGTCTGTGTATATGTGTAAGGTCCAAGAATTTTGTCATCAATCACAGTAGTGTCAGTAGCATGTCTTACTGCTACTTCTGAGTACAGGTTTTTGATGAAAAGTGCCTATTGATTTGGATTTTTGCCACTGATTACTGCAAAACTAGCTTAGATGCTAACAACAGATTGAACTCTTGCAGCCTTGGAGGTATATACTTGAAACACTCAAAGCAGCATCAAATACCGAGCTATTATTTTGTTTCCTTGCCTTTAGCAGTCTTACTTTCACTGACATTACTGCTAATATTGTTACAAATGGGAGGAGTATTGGCTCTAGAGTTACTACCATGTGCAAATCGGGCACCATTGTACTCAGACATTATTAACCATTGTGGAATTGTTTCATTGTCATTGACACTTCTATTGGTATGCGACTCTTCTTGGTGGCTACCCTTGTCACAGTGGTTTTTTTCTCTAAAATCTGTCATTCTATATTATCATTCCTGATAGCTATTGTGCCTCTAATACTCGCCTGACCACTACTACCCTTCTCTACAACGGTGCCATAGGTACAGAATCTAGTCTGGTTTCTGTTGAATTTGAATTTAAATCGTCTAATTGCCCCTTCCTGTTGGATACACTGTTGGTTTTGTAGTGGATTGCCATATGGATTTATTATATCTATAAATGTTGTGTCAGCATTCAGTGTAGTTTCAACACTCAATGCTGTCCTTGTGGACTTTGATGATGATACTCAGACAGTGCCATCACTTTTTATTAGATTTTGAGGTGCAAGCCTGTTCTAAACTGCGGCAGTCCAAAAGGGCTCTCCTCCCCTGATTTACTAACCAATGTCAGAATTGTAAAACTTGTGTGAAATTCCTCCAGTTTCACTTATCGATATGGAATGTATGAGACGTTTATTGCCACTTGGTCTCCCATTGGGGGCACTTACTTTTTTACCCATTAGTTTTCCATACTTTTTCCATGCTACTCTATTATCTTCTAATGTTTTTAGTACAGTCATCAAAAGTTTAAAACCAAAATAAACACGTAGCGTTCATGACTTCTATTGGTGTTCATCTTTATCTACCAAGCGCCATAGAAAATGGATTACACTATTAAAGCAACCATTAAGTATAATATCCTTGATTGACATATTGTTTGCAGTTTTAGTTCAATATCTTTTGTGTCCTACATGACTTTGGATTACAGCTTCAAGATGGCGAAGAATGCTCCCCTACCATCTTCCGCAGTATTCTCCAGCTATTTCAGTCACCCAGACTTTCTTAATCACATGGACCATGTCTGTGTAGCTAGAGGGGTGCTTCTCAGCTACTTTTTCCTTGAGTAAAGACCATAAATTGGCTATTGGGTTGACGTCTGGACTGTTTCCAGGCCACTCGAGAGTTCCAACATTTGCTGTTTTCAAGTAATATGTGACTGTTTTTGCCCTATGACGTCTTGCCTAAACACTGTGTAATCATGTACTCTCCTATGAATGTTCAGCTTGTTTTTCAGCAACTCCACACGTTTTTCACCATTATGGTGGGGTTCGTTTCTAGAAAGTGTGGTCCAGCTATACTCTTCACGGACATGGCACCCCACATCATCCATTTTGGATAGTGTTCAATGGTGTAACACGCGTAACACCATTCCATCTGAAGTACTCGAGTTGTTCACAATGTTAATTTCGCTAGCTACTTCCAGCACTATCTTGAGTCCTTATTTTGCTTCACCAGGCTGAATACATGCATATTTTGGGCATTCAATAGTAGTTTAGACCGCTCTGACGATTGCCATTTCTGATTGAAATTTACTCCCGTGGTTTTTTTAACCTTTTCCTCATGCTTGTAACGACAGCAGAGAGGATATTAATTAGTGACTTTTCCTCGTACTTTAAACTTTTATTATGTTGTGATTCTATACAGTATTTGGTAAACAGCAGAGAGTGACAGCAGATAGGATATTGATTAGTGACTTTTCCTCATGCTTTTAATTCTTATAGTGTTGTGATTCTAAACAGTATTTGGTAAACATGATTTGCAATCAGCGTTGCCTACCACAAGAAATGAAACAACTGGCTCACTCCAGGTTTGAACAATATGTCTCTGATAATTACACATAATTTTCACACCTCCAGCAATTGTTGGTGAGGGCATTTTTTCCAGTTGCCTGGGTTCTACAGTAGCTGGATAGCTGCCACTGCAGATGCCAACCTCAGCTTGTGATACCAGTGCTTCTCGATGCTTTCTTTCTTCATAGTGGGCTTCCTCAGTGTTGGTAATCATGTGGCCAATGATAGTATTTCTACCTTACCATCAACAAACTTCTTTAGGTACCTCAGTGGTTTAAATACCGGTTAGTCCTGCTGATTCTGCGTAAGCATTGAAGTGAAGCTCCCATCCGTCATACTTCCACAATAATAAGCATCTTCCTGGCTCAGTCACTCCTATCCCGGGAGAACGGAGTCTGGTGATGGTGGAATAGGCTCTCTCTTCACTGGTCCTGCAGTAGATTTTGTTGTCTAGTCGTATACTACAATATAATGCTAGAAATGGAAACCGCACATTCATGGATAAACTATTGTTTTGTAATTTGCCACTTTTAAGGGAAAATTACATCTAACATTTACATGGATGAATTAGTTTATTTCTAATGACTTTGTATTATATCCATGAAGATTATGGAGCTGCTGTAATGCAAAAAATTAAACTAAGCGAACCATTCAACAGGGCATTGCCAAAAGAAAAAGATTCAAAAATGTCAGAGTCACTCCATCCTCTAACTTGTCCCACATCTATGAATGTGAACTTGTGCTCTGCATCACAAATTGCCAGTAGTTTGATGGAGTGTTATCCTTTGTAATTGCACGGTGCCCGAGTTCTTACAAGTCAATATAAACATGGAGCAATGAAAACAGATGCAATATAAACATGAAGCAATGAAAACAGATGCGTACTTTTCCTATAATAAAAATAACAGAACTAACTATTAGCTAAAACATAGATTACTCATGGTTTCTTTTGAAATAGTGGTCAACTAGAACCTAAACCTTTCCTATCTAGACAATGAGGGAAGTTCCACCTCTGAGCAAAAATCTAACTGATAGCTTTCCATTCAGCAACAGAGGTGGGTGGCTTCATGAACTCCTTTGCCATCTCATCCCTGATAGCTTGATATGTCTCGTACACAATGCCTGATATAGTGCCCAAGCCAAGTGGCCAATGATATCTAATGAAGGAGAAAGAGGCGCCTTCTGCCAGGTGGTGTAGTGTTATGGCTAGTCTCATATCAACGTAAGTGTCTTCTAATATAGAGTTGTTATCTCTTTGAAAGAGAACTCCAAACGCAAGCAGACCTCGGTCACGCAATGTAAATGCTGCTAGCCCAACAGTTCTCTCATTCATTCGGGCTATATTGCATATATTGTAAAATTACTAGTAGCATTGACATTTTGTATAACAAAAGGACTGGAAACACTCGTACAACTGTATCTGCAAATGGGTTGTCATTTATGGGTCCAAGTACGAAAATGTCCTCAATTTCACAATGGCAAAAGCCATTCCTAATTATTTCTTTTTGGCCTGGCAATGTAAAATGTGTGTACATATCACCAAACCACAAGGCACTCAATTGTCTCAATGCTACCCCTGATATTAGTAGATTTGCCACAACCTCATAATTGTCTTCATTTTCCTTATTCGCCTGTTCCAATTCCAAAATTTTTCTGTGGACCACCTGTTAAACCTTTTTAAGTTAATCCTTAATAGCTTTGTTGGCCGAAATGTCCAATGGCTGTAGTTGATCAGTCATATTTTTGAGTACCTGTGCAATTTTACAGTTGAGGGCCTCCAATTTTGCAATCACCTCTTCCATCAGATGGGCTTTTAAGGCATCAAAGATGACAATGCAATGTACATCTTCACCAACCTTTTCTCTTTGATCCTTTAAGTATGGCTCCAGAATTTGTGAATAAATAATAACATAGTGTCTAGGTTAGCCCAGTGGTTGGGTTTTGTATGACACAAAACCCTTTAGGAAACCCTCTAACTGGTTGGGACTTGGGAGTTTTCCCTGGATAGATAAGGTGAAGTGTCAGCATTTGGCTAGCTAGTGTTACGACAATGAGAGCTGTGTCAGACCCTTTGACACCTTGTCCAGCAATGGCCACTTTTGAGGATCCACATTCAGCCATGGTCCATCTCTCAGCTGGAACATAGTATAGTGGTGTCTCATCCCAATTTAGACCATTGATGGAGGAATGCTTCCCATTTTTACATGATTGGCAATTTTGTTTAGGATGCTGAACTTCTTTTCCATAACGTATCTGAGACCAGATATATTTGCAATTTCAAAGCAAAATGACAGTCTCTATTATATTGCTAAAAGTTTGGTTCTAGCCGCTAACATAATATTGTAACTTACAGCCTCTCAGGCATCTCTTTATTCTCAGTCAAAAAAGTGATTTGAAACATATTCTGTGCCCAATAGCACCAAAAAAAGTATATAGGCCCTAAAGAAATGCTTGTTAAACAAGTATAGTTTGTCTAGGACAGCTACTGAGTACATTTACCTGGGATAACTACTGAGTAAATTCATGTGAAGTTTTAGCAGTAATTACTTAGTAGTTCAAGCTAAACGGGTATCAGACAAGTCCCTAATGAAAATACTGTGGACTGGTGTCATCCAGTCTGACTTCAAACAGAGTAGTAACCAATGTCATCTACCAACTACTCACTCTTCAAGACTAGTCTCTGGTCACTAAATTGATGGGGAGCAGAGCAAACAGCTCTACTCAGTCATCAACTAAAGAAAGAAGAGTTCTTTCCTGTTCTATTTCTAACAGAGGAAGCTCAACTGTTTCAATATTCTTGTAAGTCTTCACAAGGTACAGAATCTCACAGGGTTGATTTGACCTAGCCATATGGTTCTCAAGGTACTATCATGGACTATCATGAGCAGAGTGGGGTCTCTTTTTAGAATATCTATATCCAATGATAGGTTTGACAAAATGCAGAATACAATAAATGGATGGTGTTGACCACCAGTGACTATTATACAAAGTTCCGTTCTTAACTTCTGCCACAAGTAACCACCAATGAGATCTATAATGAGAAAATAAATGACAAAATGATCAACAAGATGAAAAACTACCTGAACAGAACGATCTTACTTGATAGTATATGCATAAAAAACTGGCCTTTTTTCCGATGTCTTTGAAGTTTTGCAGTAATTGTCCTCACACAAACAATCAAGCACAAGTAGGACTGCTTTGTAGGACTGTTTGCCTTTTTCTGTAAGGTACTGTAATGAGGCAAATTTGGAACCAGTTCACAGCAAAATGGCTCAAAACAAACCTGGAAGACGCTAACCCCTTTGGAGCTGACCTGAAAGCGACAACTCATTTTGGTACCAACCTGAAAACAGTTCAGGACCTATAACACGCCAATGATGGGCGCACTGACATCGTTTTACCATTTTTAATACCTACTCCATACAAGTCGAAAACAGGTGTAACCCGTTGCGGACATCTTAGGCCTTTACTTTTCTCTGTAACCCAATGGGACCAATGAACAGTCGTAGAGGCCCTTTCCGCATGGAATCTTCTCCTACAACGGGATTCAGCAAAACTATAATCTGCTATGACAAAACAATCTAACGATTTCGCGCCCATACCTCTCAGCAGATTTCTAGCTTGTGAATGCAAATTTTATTAGATGTAGATCAATTCTTGTCCAATACATCTACTGTCAAAAAAGTGTAGGTTGTATGTTCAGAAGCTGATGTTTTTGTATTACAAGCTGGTGGGATAACAAGTCATAAATCCCCAATCAACAGGACCATTGTGAGTGATGAGTGTATTTACCTCAAACTCGCATCAATCATATTGCTTGTGAGCCACTCCCCTTCATCCAGGGAGTGGATGTCCGTCTCATAAATATCCACCCCATTTCGGTTTGTTATCCTGCAAAAATATCGAAAATCACTGACATACGGATAAAGGGAGCTTGAATTCTCAAGCACTAGAATTACATTCGCATTGAGGAGTATTATTTGTGTTTTGTAGTAGTATTTATCAGTGAGGATATATTGTGAGCCCAGAGGGCGTCATGTGACAAAGCACGCGTGTGGGGGGCGCGTGTTTGTAGGAAAGAATCTGACCCAATACAAGAATTTGAACAAATAAGTACCCAATGTTTCTGGGTGTGTAGTTCTGACTACCATTGCTCGATTGAGTCGTTAGCACTGAATAAACATGGATAAAAAAGCCCATAAGATGAAACAAAATTTCTCTGCTGAGCCTAAAAAAACAAGATAGAGGATCTCTAAGACGAGCAAGATCTGTTAGTATGGCTACCAGTGGTATAAGTCCAATTCTTCTCCACAAATCCAGCTAATCGGTGGGCTTTCCCAGCTTAGCTTGAACAGAAGCATATCACAGTAGCAACTACTAGTAACAACTAGTTAGTGCTACCATTATTTACACCATGAAGAGCAGGCAGGCGTAAATAACGCTTGCTGTAATAGTATTTTTCATTGATAATAGTGCGTACCTAAGCACAATGGAGTTTACAGTGAAGAACTACAAGTAATAAACTTTAATTAAATGGACTTTGGAGCGTAGCCTTCCTCACCATAGTATCATAGCTTCATCAATCGTAATGTTAGAAGAAGCAAGCCCCAATAAACTCACAACAATGGTTTATGCGGCTTGCATACTCCACAACTTCTTGCTCTCATCAGAGGATGATGAATATATGCCAGCAGGCTATGGCAATGCCCCTAGAGGAGCTGAAGAGTTGATGGATGGTCTATGGCGATTAGACAATGCACTTGAAGGTGTAGGTCGGTTGCCTGGACAAAACTGGGCAGTGTCTGCCATTGAAACCAGATTGCAGTTACACCTTTCGGTGAAACTGATGTCTTTGGTCCTTTGTCAGTCGACGGTATTGTTCTTTCACCATGTTGCCAAATGTTTCCACATCTTGTTCATCTGAGTTTTCTGGTTGCTAAAATGATCAATTGTAAATTTAGATCCAGATATGAAGACAAAAGCAGAAATAATGCTACTTGCTGTCTATGCAGCGGAAGATTTGGTTTGATACTTGAAAATGTATTACCATTATACTAGTCTTGGAGTACAGTGTTTAATTTCTTCTAATGATGATTTTGTGAATAGTGTTGAAATACAAGAAATAAGATTAAAGATATGTCTAGATGGTTCTACTATATCTATTCACATGTAAACGTAAACTACAATTTTCAATATATTAAGATAATATCTACTATACTCACTGGCGCTCTCCTCTTTTCCATTAACGCAGTGATGGTTTGTATACTCTGTAAAAGACCCGCACCGATTGGGTCTTCAGGAGACTTTCGTTTCTTGCTTGTTGACGCTGATGAAGATGGTGTAGGGGTGGCAGCTAAAGTTGAGGTTGAAGAGGTAGTTGGTGTTGAAGAGGTGGTCGGCATAGATGACGCAGTCGGCTCTGAAGAGGCAGTTGTGGTTGTCGGTGTTGTGCATATAGTGGCAGATGGACTGGAGGAGCTCCTACTGCCACATTAGAGGCCGTGACATTAGATGTTGTTCTAAAGCAAAAAGTCATGCAGCTTTTGTAATTAGATTATAAATAAATTATTTAAAAATCATATGAAAGAAGGAAATTGCTAAATTGAGTTCCAATGAAAATACAAAATCCGTACTCTGCTAACTTCATGAAATCATCCAGCCATGACATCTGCTTCCACAGATACCATGTTGGCTCAGCCGTCGCCCCTGAGCCGCTCTTCTGCTTTTCCCTCAGTCTCTTCTTGGCCTTGCGATATTTGTCTCTTAAATTATGCCAGAAACTGGATGCATAATCTGAGTCTACAAAAAATGTTGTATATGCATGTATTGCAGCTGTACATGACAGAATAATAATATTATTGGATAAATTACCTCTTTTGAGTCTCCCAGTAGCAGTAATATAATATAAGTTTCTGGTAGTAAAATATCTGCTCCAAAATATAGCAGATCTTGATGTCATACACCCATAGTAACATTGGGCCTTTTGATTTCCATATTTCAGAGGTATACTTATATAGGAGTAAAATAGATAAAAATAGCAATAGTTGATGTCATATTGTGACATCATTAGCTGGGTATGTATGTACTTGCAGTCACATTGGGTCAGCACTGAATCATCGTTAGGCAGGGGTAAAACTGGTTCTATCTAGCATAATGAATAATACAGGATGTTTGTCAAATGTAAAACTGTAAATAAAAATACATCCTGGTATAAAGTAGTAAACAAAACTGTATGTCAGCAAATATGAATCACATGTTGGCCATTTACACTCCCACCTAAATTTAATGCCTTGAATTAAATTTACCTATTTCTTAATTGAATCTCTTACTAGCATTACAATTTTGTGAATTGGACGTTCAACAATTTAGGGAGTACTACTGCCTCCAGGCACATAGGAGCCATCGGCCAGTTGAATTCTAACAGAACGAATAAGACCATCATGTGACTTATAGCATTCAAGCACACGTCCCACACTCCACTTATTCCTCACCATGTTCGCCTCTCTCAACATGACTATATCTCCTACATTCACACGTTCACTTTCATTCACCCATTTCTGTCTAGCCTGTAGTGATTGCACATACTCATTCTTCCAACGAGTCCAAAACTCATTAGCAATAGTTTGAACCTGTCTCCAGCGTTTTCTAGCATACAGGTCAGCAGGGTCAAATTCACCAGGTAGTGGTAAGACAATGTCAGACTTCATTGTTAACAAGGTGTTAGGTGTGAGCACTGTCATTTCACTGTCATTTAAATTTTCACTTGTCAGTGGCCTGCTATTTACAATTGCCATAGCCTCATAAAACACTGTGCGTAAGGTATTTGTGGAAATTCTCCCACCATGCTTTCTTAAGATGGATTCTAGTGCATTTCTTGCTGTTCTAATTTGCCTCTCCCAGACACCTCCCATATGGCTGGCATTAGCAACATTCATCACAAACTCACATTCATTCTGTTTCAAGAAGGTTTTTAATTGGGAGTCGACCATATCTTTCAATTCTCTACCCAACTCATTTTTCATTCCTACGAAGTTAGTGCCTTGATCTGACCTTATTTGTCTGACAATGCCTCTGAGTGCAATAAAATTTCTCAAAGCATTGATCAAAGAGTCGGAAGATAAGTCATCTAAAAGTTCAATATGAATGGCCCTTGATGCCATGCAAGTTAGCAACAAGCCACATCGTTTAATTTCCTTCCTACAATCTTTTACTAAAAAGGGACCAAAGCAATCTGCCCCTACATTTGTGAAAGGTGGAGCAACTACTAAACGCTCTGAGGGCAGATCTGCCATCTTTTGAGAACAGAAGTTTCCCCTAGTCTTCTTACAACTAACACAATCTCTGATTACTGAGCACACTAGCGATCTCCCACCAACAATCCATAGACCATGTGAACGTACACAAGCCATCGTTAGACCTCTACCCTGGTGTTGATTGCGTTTGTGAATAAATCTGACAACTAATCTAGATATGTGTGAGGCCTTGGGTAGCACAACTGGATGTTTCACATCAAACTCAACACAATCCATACTGGCTAGTCTCCCACCTACACGCAACAAACCAGCTTTATCAAGAAAGACATTCAAACCCCTTAATGAACTGGATTTTGGTAACTTGTTTTTATTTCTCAGAGCTTCCAATTCTTTGTAGTAGACTTCCTGTTGGGCAATTTTATAAATAAATTGTTTGAGCTTTCTACTTTCAACTTGTGCTTAGCCCTGGCAGCTGTCTTTAACACTGTAATTGCATCTACTAACCTACTCCAGCTGGAGAATTTCTCTGATATTGCAACAAATGGATTGCTCTGTGTCTGTACAGCTTGACTTGTGAGGAGGCATGTCTTAACTTCTGGGTCACTTTCATCTAAGGGGGATAGTGCAGGCTGCACTGGAGGTGTCATAGGGTACCTGCTAAGGAACTGAGGACCACTAAACCAGTCACATTCTTGCAAGTCCCTGGCTGGCATACCACGGGAGGCATAATCAGCGGGGTTCTGAGCAGAGGGAACATAACTCCAATCTGTAGGAGTTGAAACATCCAAGATCTTCTGCACCCTGTTAGCCACAAAAATGTGGAACCGCCTTGACTCATTGGATAAATAGCCTAGCACTATCTTGGAGTCTGTCCAAAAATGAAGGCTTGCCTCACTATAACATGTGAGCTGACTCTTTATAAAATTACCAAGAGTGGTACTAAGAACTGCAGCTTGCAATTCCAAACGTGGTATTGAGACTGTTTTCAGTGGAGCAACTCGAGATTTAGCCATCACAAGACTACAACACGTTCTGTTCTTACTATCAACCAGCTTCAAGTAGACACATGCTCCATAACCTATCATACTAGCATCAGAAAAACAATGAATCTCCACTTTCACTACATCCTCTATAGCATAGCCTTTTAAACACCTAGGAATATGAATTTGCTGTACTTCATGCAGGGACTGTAACCAAATTTTCCATCGCTCCTCCAACTTGCTGGGAAGACTGGCATCCCATTCTAACTTTTCCCTACAGCATTCTTGCAGCACAAGTTTCCCTTCCATAAGGACAGGGGCTACCAGACCCATGGGGTCAAATATTGAAGCCACAACAGAAAGGATATTTCTTCTAGAAATCGACCTTGATTTCAAATCTAAATCCAGCTTGAATTTGAAGTTGTCAGCCCTTGTATCCCATAGGATACCCAAGGTCCTCTGAGTTTCACTGGTGCTGTTAGGATTCTCAAGTTTCAGCTCAATTGCTTTATCAGCTACTGACTCACACCTCTCACTGGGAGGTATTTTGCTCATGAGGTCAGCATCATTAGAAACAAACTTATGTAGCCGCACATTTCCTTTCTTACACATTTCTATGGCAGAAACAATAACTTGCAACGCCTCATCAACTGTTGATGTGCTAGTTAGCCCATCATCAACATAGAAGTCCTGCTCTATAAAATCTACAGTTTTGGCACAATGGATGTCCTTCTTACTATGAGCTAGATATCTCAAACCAAATGTGGCACATGCAGGTGAAGATTTGGCACCAAACAAGTGTACATTCATCCTGTACACTGCTACTTTACCCTCATTGTCAAACCAAAAGAATCTCACGCAGTCTCTATCAGAAGGAGACACTCTAAACTGGTGGAACATTTTCTCAATGTCACAAGAGAAGGCAACTCTCTCAGTACGGAACCTCAGCAAAATACCAAGAAGGCTGTTCATCATATCGGGGCCTTGCAACAAGTAATCATTCAACGACTTATCACCTGCTTTAGCACTACAATCAAACACCACTCGAATCTTGTCTTTCTTCTTTGGATGATATACTCCAAAGTGTGGAATATACCAGCAACTTTCGTCCACAACACTGCTTTGACCTGCATGCACAACCTCAGCATCACCTCTAGCAATTATTTCTGACATGAAGGCTCTATATCTCTCAAAATATTGTGGATCCTTTTCAAACTTCCTAACTAGCAATCTGAATCTGTGTTCAGCTACTTGCTTGGACTTGAGTCCATTTTCTGGTTTTTGTTTGAATGGCAACGGCATGGTTACATAGCCATCTGCATCTTGCATAATTTCCTTGCTCAGCTTGGTAATAAACAATCTGTCATCAACAGAGAGCGAGTCTACATGCATGTGTCTGTCACTAAAATCTGATTCAAGCAACTGCAAAATATCACCAGGGTCTATGGAGTTATGCTCTCTTTTAGCTACAAAATCAACTGACTGTCTATGTTTGAGCATGGGTTCATTTACTGGTTGTGTCACAACTCTATGGCTATACATGTTGTCATCAAATTGTCCTACACCATGGTTGCCTATCACACTCCAACCTAGCACTGTGCGTATGGCAAATGGTTCCTCTGGTGTGGAGGATAGTACTTCTAAAGGCATGTGTGCAGCTGTGCAATTAACTCCTAACAAAATCCCAATGTCAAGTTCCATTATAGGTGGCAATTTATCACTTATACTATGCAAATGTGACCAATTAGCTGCTGTTTGCTGGTTAGGTATGTGCTCCCTATTTATAGGAATGCTACTAGCCGTGGTCAGCACTGCAGGCAATTTTACAACATAGTCTTGCTTATAGCCTGTGACCTTTAGACCTTCAATCTCAAAGCAATCCACTTCTGTTTGGTTTGACATGGTGTGCAATTTCAACTGCTTGCTATGTTTGTTACACTCTGGAATTTCCAGTTCCCCTACAAGTGCGTCACTTATGAATGAGGCATCAGACATGGAATCAATCAATGCATAGGTCAACTTCTTATTGCCATTGGGGGAAGCTACCCACACTGGTATAATCATAGAAGACAAGGTTTGATTTGCTGTGGTTAGGTTGCACAAGCTGTTTACTTTTTGATTGTTACTGGCAGGTGCCTGTGCACTTGTTTCTGGTTGTTTACTTGTAGCTGCACAAGTAGCAGTAGCTGCTGAATCAGTAGCCTCAGATTTCTTACTCTCAAATGTTTTACTTGTACTATTTTCTACAGCATGTGATTGACCTCTAGCTGCCTGAAATTTGACTGATGATCGATGTAGAGCAGTGGGATGGTTTAGCTTACAAGATTTGCATGAGGCAAGAGATTTACAATATTTAGCAACATGAAAGGGTTTCACACATCTAAAACAAAGTCTATTAGAAGCCAAGAATTTTTGCTGCTCAGTTTCTGGCATGTCTCTAAGCTTATAGCATTCAGCTGTCTCATGTGGTTTCTGGCAGCAAACGCAGTTAGCATGGTTTTTGTTATGTGTACATTCGCTGCTTGGGTGCTATGAACATGTGCTTTGTTGCTCCTAGGACTAGGTGTACTAACACTCCTGAACTCCTGAAAATCGTTACACAACTGCGGATCATTTAGAATATCAGCCTCAGCCTCCACAAAACTAGCAAAATCTCTAAATAAAGGAAATCTACCAGTGACCTCCTTTTTCTTTACAACACGCCTACACCACCTGTTATTCAGCCATTCTGGCAATTTAGCAGCAAGTCTTCTATTGAGCCAACTATCATCTAATATGCTCAAGTCAGGAACTGAATCCTGTGCAGCCTTACTTTGTTGTAGCAAATCTGAAAATTGCAGAATACCGTTAGCATCTTTGTTACTTAGCTTAGGGAATCTCTCAAGCTTTAACCTGAAAGTTTCGGATATTCAACTGGGATCACCAAACCTCCTAGTCAACACTTCTAATGCACGAGCAAAGGCATCATTGGTCTCAAGGTATAGATAGCCAGAAATAGCCCTTTCAGCATCACCACCTATATACTTCTTCAGATAAAACATCTTTTCCACTGCAGTAATACCAGACTGCCTATCAATCAGAACATCGAAAGCACGCTTCCATTGTGCAAATTCAAGAGGATTACCCATAAAAACACTAGACTCTGGTAATAATATACATGTAAATGATAGCTAAATATAGAATAATAACATGCAGTAAGCTATAATATTCACTTGTATTAAAATGACCACAAATATGTACTCAAATGTATTAATTGCTTAGGTATGAACATTGACAGCAGTCAAACCACAGTATTTGGCATCATGACAGAATAATAATATTATTGGATAAATTACCTCTTTTGAGTCTCCCAGTAGCAGTAATATAATATAAGTTTCTGGTAGTAAAATATCTGCTCCAAAATATAGCAGATCTTGATGTTATACACCCATAGTAACATTGGGCCTTTTGATTTCCATATTTCAGAGGTATACTTATATAGGAGTAAAATAGATAAAAATAGCAATAGTTGATGTCATATTGTGACATCATTAGCTGGGTATGTATGTACTTGCAGTCACATTGGGTCAGCACTGAATCATCGTTAGGCAGCATATTATAACAAAAATAACAAAAAGGGTAAAACTGGTTCTATCTAGCATAATGAATAATACAGGATGTTTGTCAAATGTAAAACTGTAAATAAAAATACATCCTGGTATAAAGTAGTAAACAAAACTGTATGTCAGCAAATATGAATCACATGTTGGCCATTTACAATTAGTAAAATCAGAACATAGGACCTATTTCACACTAAAACAGTGACATTTTGCTTTCAAAGTCTGAACTTCTGACACCATTTAGTTTCACAAAATTTAAATAGTAGCTCAAATAACTCTACAAAAATTTTGAGCTAACGAAAGAATTCAATTTGACTTGCAGTTGGTCTAGATAGTTTGATAAAAACTTGAGTTTCTCTTCTGGGGTCATGCAAAGATTTTACTTCTAGCTTGAAAGATTTGATTAGTCATCAAAAATGAATTGACTTGTGACTAAGAATTGGCCATGGTGACTTGAGTGTCCAAAAGAACACTTGCAAACATCTCTGCCTTTAGCTGTCTTAATTGATGTTGTGTTATCACATATAAGCTCTCTGGTTTGATGCTGATTATATGTATGATTACACTCTCTAGCTTAGCAGCCAGTGAGTACCAGTGTCCTTTTATGTGCACAAAAAAGTTACTATGTTTGTTTTTGTTTTACATTCAAAAGAATTGAACACTTTAGTTGTGCCTGTAATAAAATATATAATTAATAATAAAATAAATAGCATTATTATAATCATTTATTAGTCCCATAAATTTAACAAAGTACTAAGTATCAAATTATTAGATTACTTAGCAAATTATGTAACTCAGTGATTAATCAAAATGATTGTGCAATGACAACATGATATAATTTATATTAAGCATCCTAGCTACAATCCAGTAATATCTAGCTATCAGCCTGTCTGCATTAACTAAGCCCAGGACAAAGAATAGCCAGTAGAGTAGGCTACCAGCACTAATTGTACTGGAAAACTTGTCTAATCATAATCACAAATGTATCGAATTATTTGGATTACTTAGCAAATTATATTATTTAATTTAATAATTAGTAAAAATAATTGTACAATGGAAATTGTGATACAATCTATATTTCCCACACTATCCTGGAGCATGAAGCGTTAATCTTTCTTTTCAAATCCTATATCTACACTTGATTTAATGAGAGTCACACTTGTTATTAACACCAAACATGCTGATGCTTTCAATTCTGTTGCCTGTAATACTAACAAGTTTCTGCACAGCTTTCTAATCAGAACTGTTCAGGAGCTCCGCTGAGACCATAGAACTAGCAAAAAAGAATTGCAACTGTGATAATTCCTCTTTACTTCTAACCTGGGACCAAGGAACTTAGCCAAGACAAGATATCCTAGCTACAATCCAGTAACATCTATCTAACTTGATAGTTAGATAGTTACTATCAGCCTGTCTGCTCTAAGTGAAGGGTGAAGAATAGCCAGTAGAGTAGGCTACCAGCTGGTGTAATCATGATCACAATTGTAAATACTAAAAATAACGTCAAATTGAAAGCATTGCAGTGCATTACTAGTTTAAGTTTGTATTTACCTCTGACTCTTCGAGTCTTGGTGCCAGAAAAACATTCAAACCCTACTGGGTAGCCAACACTGATAATTATTAAATCTGCATGATTTGTGTTATAGAACCATTAAAGCTTTTTACTGTAATAACAGAATACACGTGAACGCATTTCAATAACATTAATTTATTATTATTAAGATTTTAACATGACCATCTTCAGAAACTGTTGACCAATTCCTCAGGAAACTACAAAATACTTAAGTAACTTGAACCGAGAAAGTCATATTTATATGAAACAAACTTAAAACGGTCCGTTGCTTGTTAGCTACTTTTGTATCAATAGAACGATACTATGGAGGCGCATATTTAATGCGGAAGAGAGAAGACAACTTTCTGATTATGAAGTAGGGGGACGTTATTGCAAAGCGTCCCCCTGGCTATTTTTTATTAGGGACACCGTCCCCCACAATTAAAATTTTCAAATTTTAATAGCTGATCAACAACTATTGTCATTATAAATTAATTATTTAAAATAAAATGTGTTTAAAATAAAAATCTTTGCAAGAAAAGTGTGGCAGCCTACTAAAGCTAAGATAGTATTAATAGTATAATTATATTATATACAAATTTAAAATTAAAATATTTCATTATTGCTATATTATTTTATTTTTAAATTAGTATTTTTCCTTTACAATACATATTTAGTTGGTAGTAGTGAATGTAGCAGTAGAGTAGTAGCTGTCAGTGGAGTGGCTAGAATAAATAACTAAAATGAATGCAAACACTTTTAATTATAATTATTAAAAGAATAAATCATTATCATAAATATTTTTGAAAGAAGCCAAAAGAAAATAATATTGGAATTAAATTCCATGCATCTGCTCGTAGTCAGTGACAGGGAAGGAACCACCTCATGGATAGCAGTGACTTACAAATTGATTCACCTGATTTAACTGTTCACCACTTTTACTTTTGCATTTATTATTTTTCCTTGGTATAAATAACTATCCATAAAAAATATTCATTCACAAGACCGCAAGTTTTTAACCTTGGCATAGCCATAGAGTCTTTTAGCAGAGTACACAGTTTTATGGGCCCCTTTGTGTGCCACTTGCAATGTAGTAATTATTTCAAGATTACTGGTTATTGTTACGAAGCAACACCATAGAGTTATAAGTAGAGTGATAAAGCCATAGAGTTGAGACTAGAGTGATAACGCTTCGGTCGCAAACCGGAAATGAAGCAAATATTAAGGGAAAAAGTGTCAAATTTTCAAAAGTAGTGTTTTAGGCCACTTTATTTTGGCAACAGGGGCGGCAGTGCCTTCCTGCCGCCCCTTAAAATACGCCCCTGCACTTACATATATGTAAAATATCTTGTAGTTGGTGAACCCACATGTGACTTTCAACCCTGCTCCTCATTGGAATGGATCATAACGTTTCCTACTCTCAGTTAATCAAGGTCGGTGGCGGTCTCCTAGTCTTTCTCGGATCTTACTTGCTCTGGAAGACTTGGTCTAGTTTGCCAAGGAAAAAGCACAAATCAGCTGTAGTATCTAAGCTGGTCATCTACCCTATCAAGTCATGCAAAGGAGTGGAACTGAAGGAAGCCAAGTGCACGGCACTCGGTCTGGTCTCCGGGCAGTTGAGAGACAGGTGAATACATTTATATATATATAGGTTGTGTGCAATATATCAATTTGGTTGTATTTTCATCGTACCTTTATCTCATTTCTGTGTAGTTTTCGAAATAGAATTAATCTCTTGGAAAATCTGTACATTGTCTGAGCTGCCATCCGACTATATTCCAGGCAGTACATGATAGCTGAGGCTGACACTGGTAAGTTTGTCTCTGTCAGGACACAGCCTCAACTTGTCTTAGTTACGGTGAGCATAGATGAGAGCGCCGATATGATGTGTATCTCTGCTCCTGGCATGACTGAGCTAAGGGTTCCACTCGGTTCTCCCCCGAATGGAGACATGGTACCTGGCAGGTAAGTCATGTATACATGCAGGTAATATATACCCATAATGTGACTCATACCCAAGGATTAGGCTACAATATAATACATATATCATACTGTATATGATGTTGAAGCAGGTTCCTGTTATAAAAACATACAATTACATACATGAACAGAATGTTCCTCGATATCCTCACAGTGTTTGGAACTCCCAAGTGACTGGGGTAGACTGCGGAAAGGAGGCTTCTGATTGGTTCAGTACTTATTTGACCTCTTCAGTCAAACTACTCTATTTTGATGAGTCGATCTGTGAAAGACCTCTAGAGAAACTTGATAGCAGTGCATTTACAAGACAGCAGAGGCCAGTAGAGGCAAATGCCAAGGTAATCACAATGTATACTTGGTTATAGGAGCCACAAGTATGCGTTGTCTTCCTCTCTCTCTCTCCCTCCCTCTCTCCCAGTCCCCTTAGTTATCAGAATATAACATAATGGTAGATAATACACAATAGCTACATGTACACTGCTACAGCAAAGTGTCAAGTATTGGAAGACAATTGATTGCAGTATTTATACAAGTTGATTGGTGCTGCTCTGTCACTCTATCCACTGTTTGATAATCTGCTAGTTTATGACTTCCTATTACAAGTCAACAGAATAACACTCTCCTTTACTCAGATGATGATGATAGCTCCCTGCATAACCACAACTTGACTAATAAATGACAGTTAGGAGTGAACACAGTGTATATATACATGTATATATTCCCTCTTGTGAACTATTTAGACAATGTTCGCTGATGGTTACCCTTACTTACTATGCAATGAGCTCTCTGTCGACCAGATCAATGTA